>OZ026629.1:11647383-11684883 GCA_964020975.1 Hermodice carunculata
TTGGTCTGAGTTTGTGACATTTATACCAGTGGTTCTTAACTTAAGTGTACTGAGATCAGCTGCTAAAAATGAATAGGATGTGTCCAGGTATGTCTATGTTGAGAGAGAATGGGTGCTCAGCAGATCAAGTATGGTAGTTGAGCATTTCTATGTGGGCATGTGACAGTTATATGTACATCCTGCCTCCTTAAGCATATATGTTCCTGATAAGTACAATACATGTGTCCATATGGAGGGAATTTGTGCTCGATAGATTAAGTTTGGTAGCCGAACATTTCTATGGGAATGTGATATAGTTACATGTGTATGTATAACTTGCCACCTCAACCATATCATTGATTAAGAGCAGGTCTATTGATAGAGCTTCTTGTCACACGGGAGGCCACAGTGTCACTGTGTTTCCATAAAGACTGGATAAAGGCTCACTTGTCTTGCTGTGGGCAGGCTTATGTGAGGATCTTATGACCGTCACATTCAATTAGCCATAAAGAAGGGGGTAGGGTGAATCCCAGTGTGCTGGTACAGGTAATGAAATTGCCCTAGCAAATTCAGGGTATGGGAAATAAGCAAATTTAGAAATGATGGCTGATGGAAAACAAAGGGATTTCCAATACATGGTAATTAAGTACAAATGCCCACCATGCTAGTAGAGAGAAGCACTTTATTCCTCGCCTCCCTCCCCCCCCCTCCCAATATAGACTACTATCTTTATCTGGCAGAGGGCAGATAATTATGAAAGCAAGCAAGAAGGCCATGCACACTGTAAGAACCCTGGCTTGTAGTGATCAGCCGATAATAGATTACTTATCAGGTGTCTGTATAGATGTCCTTTAAACTGAAAACATGTATCCCCTTATGAGTTAACTATTGTGTGCTCGGCAGTAAATTAATTGAGTCTTACAAATTTCATCTACACTTAAAGAAAGCAAACTGTGCTGAATTTGTCAAAATTGTAGCCAGTCATGTCGCCCTATTTTGGCACGTTTCCTATAAAATTATGTGACGAGTACATACTTTGCGGAATTCTTAGCAAACCTGGACCGTGTACCTGGGATGGAAACCAATTATATCTTGCTTAAAAATGTGGATACATCACATACAAAGTGTTATATTTTCATCTTGATTCATACTACAAACTCCGCTGATTGTTGAGTGTCGGTTTTGTGCATATTTGATGAAGCTAATTCCATTCATGTAGCTCAGGGTAACCCAGAGAGATCCAAGTGAGTGATCAAACTTTGACATTATATAGTGGACCTGTCGAGATTATGTGCAGAGACCAGGAATTGCATATAAATGTATACACACGCGATTAAGACATACCTTACAAGTGTCTGTGTGTGTTGCCAACATTTAACACATCGTCTGACACACACTTGAGCATGAGCTTTTTTCTGGGCTCGAAACAAGAGCCTATGTGGATCGCTGTGTGAGGTATATTATCGTAAAGTAAGTACTGTGGCTTTTGACAGATCTATGTATTACTTTTCAACATGTACACAGGGATATTGCTGTAGCTCAATTCCTTTGATGAATTGTTGAGCACAGAATTTGTCTTTGGTATTGGAAGTCAAGGGCCTGTGACTTAATCAATTTGGCGTCTTCGGGGACGGCTTTTACTTGCTGGAGTGCATCCCAGTGTCTGTATGCCTGGATGGCTGTATCTCAGCTATTGTGCCCAGATAAGGGTGGCAGAACGTCTGACCCAGAGCGTTCAGAGGTAAGGATCCTTGCATGCTTTTTGGGGTGATGTGGGAAAGTAAAAGGAGATGGGTGGGATATAGCAGATGTACCAACAAGTGAGTTTTGTTTTGATTTTTTTTCTTTTTTTGAGGGGGGGGGGATTCTGTTAATTGCACATATGTACACAAGTAGCTGTTAAAATGTTTACAGTACTGAAAATGTTGACCAGCTGATTCGTTGCAACCACATGTAAGGTCAAACCTGTCAAGTCCTCCCCCGAACCCCCCATTTGGCCGGAGTCTTAATTCCACTTTTCAGCCAAACTCTCTGGACTTTTCATTAAAAAAAGTGTGACTATTTTGGATAATCTTCCCATGAAAATGTATTGTTTATTTCTTTATGCAATGTAAGTCTCCCTGTTTCTTGTTAAAGGATGCTGACAGTGGCCTGTGTAAAGTATTATGGGTATCATTTTGGAGAGCTCTTGAGGAGAATTTGTTGTCTGGTTTTAGTTTTTGGAATCACAAGATTTTGGAACAGTAAGTACAAAACAGTCGAGGCTAATTCAGACACCCCAGTTACCTTTTAAAAAGCTACCTTACAAAAGTGGATTTGATTGATGGTCTCATAAATTTGTTTCATGTGAAGAACACAAACATTAGCTTTTGCAGCAGTTTGACTCTGACGCTTGTTGGTTTTGGATAATTACTGCTTTTGCCACAGTCTGACTCCGACGCTTATTAGTTTTGGACACTCTTAGGGTGCATGGTAAGCTGAGTGGTAAGACGCTCGCCTTTCACCTCTGCAACCCGGGTTCAATTCTCGTCCTGGGCAGCATGTGGAAAAAGTTCCTACCACTTCAACCGTGCACGGTGGTTTTCTCCCCGTTTTCGGTTTCCTCCACCACAGACAAGGTAGGAAGTATATGCCAACATCTGTGCCATGGAGTGACTTAATAAGTAAATGCTTGACTTCCTTCACAATCCATGTAAACCAAATGTGTCTGTACTAATAATTATTAAGATTCACACCACACATTGCATATTATTATAGATTGCTCATTTTCCACAAATACGTAAATTTGCATTAATTGTGCATGCATGGGGCAAAACCTCAGAATATCAACTGAAAGCAGAATTAATAACCACATGTCAACGTTTTCATTTTTTTTTCTGTGCATGTAAGGTATCTCTAAATTGTATGGATCTTAGTATTCCTATGAAGGTCCAGCCACTTCACTTTTCACACTGTGGTTTTTTACCCCTTGGCCCATATAGGCCCAAAGGGTATTGCCATCACCAGCATCTGAGTGTGAATCCATGTCCCATGAATCCATTTGTCCACGTGTCCCTTCTCTTGCATGCGATTTCAGCAGAATCAGATAAGCTGGGATCATAAAACTTTTTTAGATGTTCACCCTTTGTAAAGTTTATGTCAAGTTTGAAGGACAATGACCTTCACCCAATTTTAGGGTCACCTATAGGTCAATTCTCTATGAATTCTTGCATGCAATATCAGGAGAACCAGAATTGCTAGGATCTTAAAACATTTGCAGATAATTGCCCTTGTAAGGGTCTTCTTTGCCTTTGAAGGACAGTGACCTAGACCTAATTTGAAGGTCACCAGAAGCAATTTTATGGTACCTAGGTCAATTATGTCTCCCCATGCAACGGGGGTACATATTGTTTTTGCGGCCGTTTCTTCTTCTTCTTCAACACATTGTTGCGTTTGTTGCGGACGCGATAACTCAAGAAAGATTTGACTTGGGAAGTTGAAATTTTTATTAAAGGTGTGCCTATAAAAAACCTTGCTTGGGATTGCAGATGGGTGACCTTGACATAGTTTTCAAGGTCACTTGGGCATGTCATCTAAAATTGACGCGGACGCAATAACTCTGCAAGGATATGACTTAGGAGGTTGAAATTTTGCATGACTATGTACCATAATATGAACTAGGTTAAAATTGTAGATGGGTGACCTTGACCTATTTTCAAGGTCACATAGCCACTTTTTAAAAATCATTGCAGATGCACTCGAGAAAGATTTGACATTTTGTGTGATTATGTTTCTATGTAAGACTGTTGTAAGACCTTGCTTGTGACTGCAGATGTATGACCTTGACCTATTTTCAAGATCACATGGGCTTTTCCTCTAAAATCAATGTTGACTTGATAACTCAAGAAAGATTTGACTTGGGAAGTTGAAACTTTATGTGAAGATGGTCCTATATATGATCTTACTTGGGATTACAGATGGGTGACCTTAACATATTTTTCAAGGTCACATGGGCATATCATCTAAAATTGACTTGGATGCAATAACTCTGCAAGGATTTGACTTAGGAGGGTGAAATTTTGCATGTTTATGTACCATAATACCAACTAGGTTGGGATGGTAGATGGGTGACCTTGACCTATTTTCAAGGTCACATAGCCACTTTTTAAAAATTGCAGATGCACTCAAAGATTTGACTTAAAGAGGTTGACATTTTGTGTGATTATGTTTCTATGTAAGACTTTTGTAAGACCTTGCTTGTGACTGCAGATGTATGACCTTGACCTATTTTTCAAGGTCATGTGGGCCTCAAGAAGAGTGTGCTTGTGCTTCTACATGGGTAATCTTTGCTTAGATTTTGAAATGTCAATAAAGAGTGTACCTTCACCATATCTGTAGATCATTGGAATCAGTATGCCTATTTATCAAAATTAAGGGTGGCAATAGTAAGGACGCACAGGGAGACATTTGATTTTCTGTCGGAAAATCAGCCGGTTCTAGTTCTCTGAATTTCTTGCATGCAATATCAGGAGGATCAGAATTGCTAGGATCATGAAACGTTTACAGATAATCACCCTTGTAAGGGTCTTCGTCAAGTTTGAAGGACAGTGACTTTGACCTAATTTGAAGGTCACCAGTGGCAATTTCTATCTGTAATAGGTATCTTGTACATGAGATCTTAAGAACTGGATAAGATTAGATAATAAGCCTTTTACGCTTAATCACCCATGTAAGAGGCTAGCTCAGGTTTGAAGGACAGTGACCTTGACCTGATTTAAAGGTCACCAGGGTCAATCCACTTTTAAAAAAATTGCAAGGAATATCAGAAGAACCATATAAGCTAGGATCACAAAACTTTTTGCATTTGATCTTCCTTTAAAAAGGTGAATTCAAGTTTGAAGGAGAATGACCGTGACTCAATTTTAAGGGTATCCAGGTCAATTTAGTTTGAAATGGTTGCGCACAATATCAGGAGAACCAAATCCCTTTAGTGCGTGGCCGAGGGATTTTAATGCTTTAGCTGTTATGTTATTCATTGACCTAAGTTAGGCTGCCAGGGTATTTATGTTCCTTCGCCATTCCCCATCTGTCCATTGTGACTTGTTACTGCTCTAGCTCTCAGACAGAGGCAAGCTGGATATCTCAATTTCACATGAGCCAAACATCCTATAGTGTTTCAGAAGCCTATTGAAGGTCAAGGTCATATCTATATTTGATCCAGTATCTAGAGGTCAACATGCTAACCAACATTACTGCTGTAACTCTTGAATGCCTGCAATTGGCTCTCAGAATTTTGTGAAAGTCAAGCATCAAGAATCTTATGTTCCTTGCCCAATCTGGCATACCCATCTTTTCTTACATGTATGTTGGTGAAAGGAAAGCTACGACTCGGCATGCAAGATGAAGAACAGACAGCAACCAGCTGAACAGGCATTTCTACAAGATGGGTATCAAAGATTCTTCATTATGTAGCGGTAGTTAAGGGATGGAGGATGTTTGGCGCCACTTTTTTGCTTGCCCTACATATATTTTTGAAATAATTTACATTTTAACTTCCATTACAAGTATCACAATTATTCCCTGGCCTTCACTTTACAAACTCTGTGGTTCAAATGATACTGTACTGCTTTCAAAAAATGAGGCAATATTTTCAACAGTTTAGTATTACATTTCCAGCACCAAAAGACTTGATACAAGTGTCATTTACTTGGTTCTGGTCTCAACAGTTATTGCTGGATCAAATATTTTCTGGTAAAATTTTGTCCAAATTTATGATTTGGTGATAATACATTTTGTCTGCTGTCTGTGTTGTTTTTGTGGCATCGTTTTTTCAGTGATACTCAAGAGGATGTTTGTCACTATTTTAGGCTTCGTCTTACTATTATCACAGACATGGCAAAAAGTTTTTCTATTTGTGGGCCATTTGGGCCAGTGACTATGAATTGGTTGATGATTGGAACAGTTTTGACCATTATGTGTGTGATTATTTTGTAATCAGTGTTGAGAGATCTGCATCTATTAGATAATCTACTGGGAAAGTAGTTTTAATGTAAAAGCTGTAAAACCTGAGAGTGCATCAAAAAAGAAAGTCATTCATTGATGGATTGGTTGAAAGTAAATTGACTCCATAGTCACAGCAAAGCAACTGCATCATTCCTGTGTCTTGAGTTTATTGTACTTTAATACTGAAATAATTTATACATGGAAAAAAAGGCACATTTCTAAAAGTTAATTGAAAATTTAAAATTAGACTTATGAAGTACTTTCTACCTGTCATTGAAAACATACTTCACAAGCTCCTGCCTCTCTGGTTATGTTAAAGTTTACCCAGAGTTTGGAAAACAGGTTTGCATGTACACATATCATAATCCGTCAATAAGGAAAAGGTTTCTATCAAATAAAGTTGATCTAAAGTTGAGAAAAACTGCAAGCAAATAAAAAGCAGTAATCAAATCTGTATCTGTAGCTTTGTTCCATGTAACAACATATTGGGACATTGGATTCTTGTGTGAATTGCAGGGTTGTAAAATTCCCCCAGTGAGCACACATATAGATAATGCCCCATCTTTTGTTGTACACGTTTACCAGGTCCTATATTCTGTGAAGATACAGTAATTCCAGGCCAAGAACAATATACAGCTTTTCATGTAATGCTACACCATCCATATTGGTATATCCTAAATGTAGAACAGCCATTGACACTACAAAAGAAAAACATGATGATATAGAGAAAAAAATCCCTGGGGCATCTGTAGTAGAAATGGGACATATATGTGTTTGTTTGGTGTCTGTGGGTCCTGTGGATTATTAGGTGTGTTGAGCTTTGCATTCAGGAACGGACTGGTGTTGAAATGTATATAAATGATTAGCACAACACTGGAATAAATTCTTGGCAAAAGCTTCCACTAGATAAAGACCTTAAGCTTGGAAACAAATACTTACAAATTGCTGTTGACAATTGTATGTTTATCCTACTGCAGGAAGTGTTAATTTTGTAAATGCACTATGTAGTCCCTGACACCAGACTACATTTGTATATGCACTGTCAACATTGATTTGCAGGTTTGTGACATCACTGATGTTTATGAGGGAGGGCGGGCGGAAAAATTGCAGTTTTATGAACAAGAAACCTAGCAAAAGCATGGATTGTGTGCAAATCATCCAAGTTGCTTCTTCAATGTGTATGTAGATTCTATAATGGTAGTATGGGTTAGTATTAGGGGGAAAAATGTCATAACAGGAGGGAAAACAAGATCATCAACTGAAGTATGGTAATACATGCAGTCTTCAGGGAAAATTAAAATCCAGTGGCTCTCCTATGCCTGCAATGCTATAAATCAAAACTTTATAGATGGAATCTTTATTTCAAGCAAATACTCCCTTAATGTAAAGAGTGACCCTGTATAGGTAAAAGTAATGTTTGTGAATATTGTTCAACAGCAAAAGAAATCTGAATACTTGGGGGCAAATTTATGATGCCATAGAGAGATTGGATTTTGATATTTTTGGGGGTTCAGAACTATTAAAACAAGATGTGCCACAGTTGCTCCTGTTTGTATAATGATGTGCATGAGAGCCCAATATTTTCTTGCAGCCCATGGCACTAAGGGGAAAAGGCCATTCAATTCATTGACAAACCTAAACTTTTCAATTGAAGACAACCACGCATTACAAAGAGG
Source organism: Hermodice carunculata (assembly GCA_964020975.1). NCBI lineage: Eukaryota > Metazoa > Annelida > Polychaeta > Eunicida > Amphinomidae > Hermodice > Hermodice carunculata. Next base: position 11,655,021 of record OZ026629.1, read on the forward strand.
TAAAAAGGAACATGTATACTGTACTTCAGCTTCTACGATCTCTTTTTGTGTTTCCTTCCTGGATTGTAAATTCACAATTTTGACTTTAATGAAAAACTATTGGCCAAATCTTTTGATACATACATGCCTCAGACAGATCTCCACTGAATTTTTGCACCAGGTAACATTTTGAACTTTTTTTAAAAAAGCTTTCATGCATTGACAATGTTGCGGCACAATTTTCCAGATGTTTTCCAAAAACTTCTCAGCCAGTTGGTTAGGAATCATAGAGGGATATGAATTTTATTTTAGTGCTAGTAGCAGTACCAAATTTTATTTATCAAATATATGAGTGAGCTTACATAATGACAGTTTTATGAGTAGGACCCTTAAATTACTGGGCTTATAAAGCTCTCAACCATTAAAAAGCCATAGGTTCATGGATTATTGAAATACATCAATGTAACTTGAACTTTTCCAAGTCTAAAGTTTGTAATTTGTTTTTAAGGGTGGTCTTGATCAGATTTCCAAGGCATTCACATGATGTCCTGCACAAAGGCTATATTGGGAAGTCATTTCGGTAACCTTGTGCTCATTCTGTAAGTATTGGGAAGTAATTTCGGTAACCTTGTGCTCATTCTGTAAGTATTGGAAAGTCATTTTGGTAACCTTGTGCTCATTCTGTAAGTATTGGAAAGTCATTTTGGTAACCTTGTGCTCATTCTGTAAGTCACACGACAACTTCAGTGAATTAAGATTTGGATAAGTTTAGCACTGTTTGAGGTCAGACTTTGATTTTGCACTTGGTGATGGTTTTCTGTAAGAGCTCAATTGAAAGAGCTTTCATGTGATCTGTAATTAAATGTCAAGGTCATATAGGACAACTTACTGTATAATCATTTATGTTCCCGGGCACAAAATTTCGCGAATACACTCCAAATAAGAATTTCACGAATTTCATTTTCCCGATTTTATGCAGGCTTTTATTCCACACTCAAACTGATACATTTTTTCCGAGTTTAATATTCCCGAACTGGGTATCCTCTGGAAAAGTCGGGAATATATGTCCCCTGCAAAAATTTATTAACTATGTAAGTCAGTGCGGTTTGCAATGGAAATTCACATTCTGTGCATGTTAGATCAGCTAAGCACATGACTGTCACAATCTCTTGTTTTGTTCATATTTAGGTAAAGCCTTCAAAAATCTTTTTTTCTCGGAACTGTTCTTCAAAAGGCATTGCATACTAATGGAAAACTTTAAATTAGCAATCAACAGTCAGGACAAACAAGATAAGTTGAGCACAGGACTTTCCTAGTCTTCTGTGTTTTTATTTAACCACGACTGTGTTTTATCTATACTTACAAAAATTAAAGTTTGACATTAATATTGTGAAAATTTTCTGTTGACACTAGTGGAATCGTGGGATCTTAGTTGTCAGAGGATTGTATGTTGTAGATGGCTATGAATGAAGTCATAACTACTAGGATATTGTGTGTAAAAATTCAACCCTATAGGTGTACAGTGTAAAGATACAATTCTTGAAGATGAATGAGACTAAACCTATAAATTTGTATGACCTGCTGACATGTTACAAAATGAAACGATCGCATTTTATGTTTCTATGCACAGTACACACATGTACACATATGGGTCCAAAAAGGATTGAGAATCGGTGATACACATACATTTTACCCTTTGTGCCTTGCGCTGCATGATTGCTACTGTGACAGTTGACACAAGGTAATGGGCAATTATTTGCTTGACTGCATCTACATGTATTTTATGTTGTCAACAAGGATATGTTTTCTCTGCGTACATTGTGCATGACCTCATGAGAGCACGGCCTTGGGGGGCCAATGTTGCATATTAATATCATGATCAAATTTTCTTTCTTTCTTCCTTCCTTCCTTCCTTCCTTTCTTTCTTTCTTTCTTTCTTTCTTTCTTTCTTTCTTTCTTTCTTTCTTTCTTTCTTTCTTTCGTTCTTTCTTTCTTTCTTTCTTTCTTCTTTCCCTCTTTCTCGCATTTCTTTCCATCTGCATTTTGTCTGAAGCTCAATCTTCTTGGAGATGGCTGTAGCTAGAAATCTAAATTGGCGCATGACCATTGCCATATTATTGAAGTTTATCCTCTGACACTGAATAATTTTTTATTTTGAAAATTATGCATACTAAAGGCAATTCAATTGAAAATTGAAATAATCTAGATCTTTAAGACTATTCTAGATCTATAAGGGTATCTTTCCCAATTCAATGTATGGGTTAATTTATGTCTTGGGCAACTCCTATGGTATGCACATAAAGATTGACCAATTTCAATTTATGCTAAATTCACAGAATTTCATCATCACAATACACACCTCCCCCTTCTGTGCTGTCATGTGTAACCAGTGGACAGTCAGTCTATTTTTCTTCTGTTTTGAGGAATCCACTTATGTTCTACATATGAGTGAGAATGTAACGCCATTCATCAAGTTAGCAGATGTGAATAAGTCTCTATTGCAGTGAGTTCTGTGGTGGGCTGAGTGGTCTTAGCTTGCTTGAAAAAAATAAGAAATGTTTGTGTTTACAACTTTTCTGGTACAAAACCTGGGGATTTGAAGTCTCTTTGTTAGACTTGGGGATGCCTGGTAGGCAAACCTCCTGTTATTCGAAGGATTGCTGCAGCAACAGAGTAAAATACATGTCCAAATCTGTTGACAAAAGTAGTTTATTGAAGTCACCACTGGTGGCAGCACCAGTCAAAGCTGATCCTTAGTTTTGGCATCTGCCAACTGCGTTCTGTTTTGTCCTCAACTGGCAGGTGTCAGTGTGGGTTGTCCAGCCAAAGTGGTGCAAAGCACACTTTACTGCCAATAAATGAATTTTATTTTCTGGGACTTTTGTCTTTAAATACTTTTATAAGTTTGAGGTCAGTGGTTATTGAGATCTATCATTTTATTTACAGAAGGTCTGTTTGCCTGTGGAGTTTTAAAATTAAGTCCACTTCTATCTCACAAATCAAGTCAACACAGACCTGTTAAGAATTTAACTGCTGTACTTAAAAATACAAATACTAAACTAAAAAAAAAAAATGTCCAAGTAATCAAGGTTTGCTGAACAATGATAATATGGTGCATAATTGGAGCTCCAATGCACAAATTCAGAACTATTAACAATCTTTAACGTGGAACGTGACAATGAAATAGAATTGCAAAAAATTAAGATATTGCCAAGTACTGTGTGTTTTCATCTTGTGGTCACTCTGATTGTACATTCATAACACCCATTTACCTTCCATCCACTCTGTTAGACCTATCTCCAGGAAATAAGAAAATTAGGTGACCATGTGCTCTTATATCTTTGAGTACAGAGTGCATATTTGCATACATCTAGTCCAATATCATAGTATGCAAATCCCCGCAACTTCTTTGTTCTCACAACTGCCACCAGAGAGTTCTGGGGACCACCAACAAGAGAGCATCTTACTCTGCATAACTGGATTTAACAAACAAAAAATGTGGGTACCCTAAAGCTGTAACCTAACTGCTGATTACACTTGCAACCATTTTGCATGCATTATGTTGTTGTGACCTTGACACCATCTACTCAGCCTGCACTGCCTGCCATCTGATGGCCAAAAAATCTGCCCACATTCCTCGCTTTCATCCAAGGTTCCGCTGTGCATTTCTTGGTGGTGAACTTCTGCATATAGATCGTATCAGCTTGTACTGTCGGAACCTAGCTGTCTCCTGTAGGCAATGTACTAACCACAGCACAATTGACTGTTTGCTTTGAAAGATCTAGGTCTTGTAGCAAATGAGAATTTATATTAAAAAAAACAAAAACAAAAAACCTCCCAACAACTGTACAGTAACATGGGTTGTCAGTAAAATACAGATAATCTCTCACTGTTCATGTTGACCGCGTCTCTAAGGCCCAATTGCAAGTAACTGAATGGCCCCATCACAATGTTGCTGCTCTCATGTTTCTATATACATATGTTCTGTGTGGAGGAGCATTGTGCTTCACTGCCTGGAGCTATCTCAGCCTGCCGTTAGTCCGAACAGACTATTGGACATTTGGGTAGAAGCCTGCACTGTAGACAAAGCATAACAGTCTTCCAGTCCACAATGACTGTTTTGACAACTGCGTGGATTCTTCATAACCACATTGTGAAACAAAGTATTATTAGTTTCATCATTATTTTCTTCTTGTAACCAGTGGGAAAAAACCTGTTCTTCACAGGTATTCTAGTCATAGTATGTGACCTGTTCTTGTATATATATATATATATATATATATATATATATATATATATATATATATATATATATATATATATATATATATATATATAAAGGCTTGTAATAGGGTTTGTTTGCTTGTCATGTGCTAAGCAAACTGCTGCAGACTATGAATTAAAGTGCTTTTGTCTACATTTACAATGCAAATTAATTGATCTTGAAATTTGTTGTCTTGCAGGAAAGTTGAAATAATTTCGTATTTCTGACATTGTATACATATGTTTATATGTGCATGTATATGTGTGTGTGTTTACTTCATGTAATAAAAGAACAAAGATGGTAATGTATTACATGTATTTATTTCCCTGTGGATAAATTATAATACTATTTATACTTTGTATATGTATGTCTAAATGATGTTGTACATGTACATGATGTACATACTCAACCATACTACCCAAAATACCTATAATAAAGGAACAAAGATGGTAGTGTATTGCATATATCGATTTCCCTGTGGATAATTATAATACTATTTATATATTGTATGTGTATGTCTAAATAATGTACATGTACATATTCAACCATACTACCCAAAATACCACTCCCTCTCTGGAATGGGAACCTCTCTACAGTGAGCACTTTTGCCCAGTCCCAAGAGTCCCTCAGGGTGGAGAGTTTTATTGTGGAAATAGACCTTGGAATTGTGTGTATATTTGGGAGTAGTTTTGATGATATTTAACTTTTAAAATGTGAAATGCCTCTATTTAGCATGATTTGAAATGCTACAAGTGTATATCAGTTGCGCCATGCTTGTGGTCTGCAGCAGTGAGCTCAGAATTAAGATAGTGTCCAGCAATTCAAGTTTGAAATGGTCCCAGTATTTCATGAAGACCAAATATGCTTGCCTTTCTAGGCACACATACTGAATTACTTATATGTATACAGGCAAATCAAACCTTCTTAGTTCAGCTGACTTTCTTGTCAGCTGAGCTTTCAGGATTGCCTGTCATCTGTCCATCATTGTCTGTCATCACAATTCACCTTTTTGACTTTGCCAAAACAGTCAGCTGGGTCCACTTCAAATGTGATGGGCATATATATCTGGGGTGGTTCTCTACTGAGTGTGTAGTTAAGGTAGCGGCCATATTTCGACCGCGCGTGTAGAATTAGCGACTTTAACCCCTTATAACTTATTCGTTTTTGCCATTTCACCCGGAAAACTATACCTTATTTTAATGGTACAGATGTCTAGATTTGAAAGAACCAGGTTTTTGTATAAATGTGACGAGTTTTGATGGTGTCCTGAGTAATTTTCCTAGGGGGTATCAGATAGCACTTTTTGCAGCGCCTACTGGAAAAATATTCGACAATTAAGTCTAAAAACTATGCAGGATTTAAGTACTGACCAATACACAGGAACCATTCTTACCGTTCATGAAATGAATGAATATTGAAAATGTTGTTGAATTCTTTCATCGCCATCATAAAGTCTTACAATTCTGTCACTTTTAGCGCTTCAAAAGTCACGGAAGGAATAGTTAGAACGGAAAATCCCAGATACGGTTCCTAGCTTAGGTATTTACCTTCCAAAATCTGTTCATTTCGATAGGATAAACCTACTGGTTTTTTTAAAATGTTGATTACAAAATTGATTGATCTTTCGAAAATTGTTTTCTGAGTAAATCGCAATGAAAGGTAGAATGGCCCGTTTTCGTACATGATTGTCTGTAGCGGGAATACGGTTTGTTTTCTCCGGCTCAACTTTGTAGTACACATGGTACACATGCAAACCTCACATTTGATGTATTGCTCGTAAAACGTATTGATGTTTTCTGTGTTAAAAAGCATGTTTTAAAACTCAAAGACTCCAAAGGCAGCCACGCTGTTGGTTTTACCTGGCTGGTTTCCCATGCGGCTGCCTGACTTCAAACGGGAATTGTAAGTGGATTAATCACGTGACCTGACGTGTGATAACCTTGACCCTAACAACCAGTGTTAAATTATATGGCGGCTGTAAGTGAAGACCTCGTGTATTTCAAATGTTTGTTTTACGGAGAAGTTCACTCAGCTGGCATGTTCTGATTTTAGTAAATTATACGTTCTTATTGCTCACTCAATACCCCCGAAACCTACGTTTTATTTGGGTTAATGAAAATGTCCAAGCAATAAATAATTTAAATGATTGGCATTCTATAGGCTTAAAGCATGATGATAATATTTAGTTATTTATATACTTGAAAAGGAAACAAAGAATAAAGCTTGCCCGAGTTGTGTTATCTGGTTCGCAAGCTCTCTCTCTCCGATACTGTTACACTCTCGGCAATCGGACGCTGGTGTCGTCCTGCTTTTGATTCTCTCTTTGTTTTTGACATAATTCTTTCCTACTTGACTCTCTAAGTCTGAAAGCAGTGACTAGGGACTATACGGTTTCTGTGTACAGTATATGAGACGACTAAGAAAGTAAGGTCAATGCCCGCACTGTTTTATTATACTGATTGATGAAAGTATCAGGGGCCGGTAATCCACCTATGAGGTTGCTTTCTGAGGGTAGAGTCGTATTATTGCTGAACACACAGACTCCACCCCAGTCAAAAGTTTCAAAGAAATGTCTTACAAATGCCGGGAACCCATTAGTTTCAACATAATTTGCGACAAGTGTCCATTGTAAGGTTTTGACCACCACTGCAATGTTTTCCTGGAATGTCAACACACGAACCACGCAGACAACGAAGTGCCGCCTGAGATGAAAGGATATATCATTACAGGAACTTGCGTGCAGCATTGCATGTACTGAAATTCACCGATCACCAATTGTGTTTACTCATCACGTAACAAACTGATCAGAACACCAGCAAACTTTTATTATTTTAATGCTCATAGTATTATCATTGCATGATGAATGCTGATTTTCGGGCAATCCTCCGTTCGGCCGCCTTTGCTGTAATCTTCCGTGCCCGTCGATCGAGCCGCCATTTTGACAAAGGGCGATCGTCAAAACGGGTCATCAAGAGTTATTTTATTTCAATCATAGACCATAAGATAAACAAAAAGAACAGAGAATTTCTCGGTCGATGCAGGAAGGGTTGAAGTAACATCTTTTCGTCATCATATCATGTGGCAGTGTCAATTCACTCAAGCGATGCCCCATTGTCTCATTAGTCATAGTCCACCGCATTTCCGCGTTGTCAGGGCCAGAGGCGGCGGCCGAGTGCTATCTAAACTTGGCGATTAATTAACATAATTCAACAAACAGACCAAGCACGTGTAATTGACAGCCCAAACTTAGTGATGTTTTTCTTCATTTTTCTCCTGTAAATATTTATTTTTTTAAAGTCAATTTTGGTGAGCACAAAGTTTAGATAATGGGCTTCATGAAAATGGAAAAAAGTCATTTTATGATGAGGCACCATATTGCCGCTGTAGTCGAAATGTGGCCGCTACCTTAATGAAGAATGTACATGTATTTCAAAGGTGGAGAGGACCAGTTTAAAACCACCAGTTGCCTTTTATGGCTGACTGCCTGTCAGGAGTGAAATTAATTTCTTTACATTGGTACTGGAAGATGACTACTCTTGAATCTCTGCATTCTGCTATTTTCAACTTTGCTCTCATTGTTGGGTTGAAATGTTGAATGTGAATCATGTTTTTCTAAGCTATTGGAAATTTGTGTGTGGAAACATTCAGTTTCTTAGAGATGTGCATCTACAATTCACATTTTCGACCTCTCCAAAACTATCTGCTGGATTCACTTCAAGCTTGGTGAGGATATACCAAGTTTATTCAAATAGTCACACTCCAATGATTTTATGATTTTTTTGTTCATTTTTTGGCAAAATCCTCAAAAATTTCAAGAACTACTTGGACAATAGATTTGAAATTGCATAGGGATATATCTGAGTATCCCTACACTTTAATTTTAAGGACAGGAATTGTCGGTTGATCACAAGATTTTTGGAGTGTTTACATGTACATACTAATTCTTACTTTTCTTTGTTGTACACATAAATTTCAGTGTTTTCTGGTGCATTTCAACATTTTCTGGAAAAAAAAAAGAAAATCTCATCCCTATGATTTGTTCACCAGGTGGCAATATAATTTTTTTTGTTTTTGTTTTTGTTTTTTTTTTTGTTTTTTGGGGGGTTTTTTTTTTTTTTTTTTTTTTTTGTTTTTTTGGTTTTTTTTTTGTCTTGTTTTGTTTTCTTTTTTTTTTTTTTAATGAATTTTTGTGTGTTAATTAAAGGTATTTTCAACTTCTTTCCCAAACCTGTCACTTAGATTCTTCTGCATGAAACACGGTAGAATTGTACGTGTAGTTTGTGGAAAGGTTAAACTGATTATGCACAAGGTGACGTTATTCCACATCTCTGATTTTTAATAAATTTTCCAGTTGTCGGTTAATGCACACATTCTATTGATAACAAAACAAGTCAATGGGGATTGCAATGGCAAGTCATGTTTTTTACTTCTCTAAAACCATCAACAACCAGATTCACTTCGAACGTGCTGGGGATGTTCCTTGGGTGAGTGTTTACCATTTTCTTCAAATGGTCACACTGCAGTGATTTTTGTAGTTTTTGTGATTTTTTGTTCTTTTTTGGGGGGGGGGGGGGAGGATCTAAACTGCCAAGCCAATTGCTTTGAAATTGCTTAGGGACAGTTTCTGGGGACCTCTAGACCTTAACTTGTTCAACAAGTGGTGCTGCAGTTATTTTTGCGTCTTTATAAATTTTTGTGTTTTTTTTCAGTTGTCTTGACGATTTCTCCTAAACGATACGTGAGATCCTCTTCAGTCTTATTGGGAATGTAAATGGACTAAATCTCCACCAAGTTTTTTCACTATGTGGTAGTGTTGTCATTTTCTAATTTTCAACAAATTGTCAAAATTCAGAAAAATTGGTTAAAGGGGATATGTACATGTCATCAACAGTGATGATGGATATCAATCATTCTTAACTTCACAGGACCACTTTAGTCTGTTGCAGTTCTCTTGGATTTTTATTGTTTTTTGTTTGTTTGTTTGTTTGTTTTGGTTTTGTTTTTGTTTTTGTTTTTTTGTTTTTTTTGTTTTGTTTGTTTTGTTTTTGTTTGTGTTTTATGGCTTTTTTGTGGTTTCTTTGTTTTTTTTTTTTTTTTTCATTTATGTAAATTGTAACAAAACCATGGGTAATTTCATTGGAGACATGCTTGGTAGGTAGACAATGTGCGTGGTTCAAGTGTCCAATACTGTGATACCATGTCTTGAGAGACCACTCCAATGAGGGTCCACCTGTCTGGAAGGACCACCTCTTTGACAGGGCTGTCCAACTGGAGCATTGTAGCAAAATTTTGCTACAAAGGTTTTCAAAATTGCTACATATTTCTCCAAAATAAGTGTCTCTTGTGTACAGAAGAGGAAAAAATGCTACAAGGAAAGAAAATTTTGCTACAGAGATTTTCAGCTGGACAGCACTGTTTGAGATACTTGGCACAATACTTTTTAGATTATTTATACTCTTATGAAGGACCATCTGTCCAGACACACCACAGTTTGTCATTCTAAGGGACGGTCTTTCGAGACAGATTTCACTGTGCAAGGAGACACTGCAGATACTTCTTGATACTTTTGTTGCGTCTTTGTTTTTCATTCCATCCTGGCCAGGCCACTACTGGTTATCACAGACCAGGGCTTGACAAGTAAATTATATATCGGGATGAGTAAAATTTGGAGTCCCATGTCAAGAACATTTAGCACTGGGCTTGTTCAGATTTGTTATGAAAGATGTACCCCAGAGGGAGTCAATTATATTTTCGGGTTGTCTGTCTGGATCTTAGTTCCATCTCTCCATGATTTGTTTCTGAACATGATATCTCAAGACTTACTGGCCACCGAAAACTCAAATTTACCTCTATTGTACCTTGACACAATTTCTTTACTTGATTACATTTAGGTGGCCTTGACCCCATTTTCAAGGTCACAGGATCGAGTCATGTTCAGTGTATGTGTAAATGAGGGCCCTCATCAACACTTTGAATTGAAGTGCCTCCAGTTGAATACTTCTTTATGTGAAAGTGACCATAATGTGAGGCCCATTGAGTTGAAGACTGAGTCAACAGTCAGCATGCTTTATTTGGGCCCAGAGTTTAGCAAGGAAAGTTGTTGAGTTGTACCAGTCTGTTTGCTGTGGATACATAGGCTGTGCTTTTATTTTAATGAAAGGCCTTCTCATCAGGAGGCATCACCACAATTCAGTTGAACACAATTTTTGTTGTGACTAGCACTGTAAGAGTTAATATTAATCCTCTGCCACAGAATTAAGACTAGGTCAACAGCTGCCCTTTGTATGCATTTATGCACCCTGCCACAGGGAAAGCTGTTGACCCAGTGCTTGTCTGCATTTCTCAGTCAAACTGTTTACACTAAAGTGAATGAAAAAATCATTGAAGCAGATGTAGCCAGTTTTTGCCAAAAGGGGTTAATATGTGTCTTGATAAGAATTTATCCATGCAATGACTCAATTAAGGGATAAACCATTTGCAGAGTGTCCATGTGTTCGTCTCTGCGGTACAGAGAGACCTGAGATCCATTTCTTGAGCAACTGTTGATCTCAAGAAATTAATTGTCTCAGTGTTTCCTTTAGAAATTTTTTCAGGGGGTCACAAGAAGGGAAAATCTAGGGAGAAGACTAAATTTCACCAATGTTACATGTAAATAAACAAAACTTGTGTGCCTTTACAATTTTCAGAGGGTATTTCCGGTTTTGAAAGGGTAATATACCCCCATTTTGGGGGGTTAACGGAAACACTGTGTCCCATTTTAAATATTTAAAAAGTTTCAGCAGTCTATGTACTTTGACACCTAACTACTTCATTTTATGTTGAAATTTTTTCAATATGCTCCTATCAAATACACTTATCACCATAGACCTAATTATGTGGGTTTTTTTTTTCTTTTTTGCTGATTATTTTTTTTTTTTTTTAATGTATGGCATATGTTTTGGATAGCCTTTTCTTTATATTTAGGTTGGTCAATGTATATAATACATGTAACTGAGAAGAAACATCAATATGTGGAAAGCCTCAAAAGGCAGCACTGAAGTGCTTTGAGATTTCAGCAATGATATTGATATTGGTGATCAGATATAGTATATACTCAAATCATGTTAGTGGACCACAAAGGACTTAGTTATGGGTCTGGCAGGTTTGCACATATGATTTTTCAGAAGCTTTATTTGAATTATTGTAGCCCGAGCCATATAATTTGCTTGCGTGCACTTAGGATTATTACTGTTGTAGCATACACAGTAAAGAACAAGTCCCACAGCTCAGTGAAGAATGCTGGACCCACTGCTTTATACGTAGGGGTAAAAGGACAGTTGACTTATGACCCGCCTTTTATAGATTATAGATCAAAGATTCCACGTTGGAATATTAAGCATGCAAAATAGGTTTGTCTGTGAAGTCCCAGGGTTCTGCATCTAAGACTTACCTGCTACTGTTATTTCTGGGAAATCAAGTTCATTTAAAGCAATATTTATTGTACATGTACAGGGAGAGTGGTGTGTGTGGATTAAATGTTGTTAAGTTCCAGCTGAACAGAGCAACAATGGACAAGGTCCTTGCCTAGCAATTACATAGTAAAATGGATTGAGACCACATTAAGCTGAGGACATATATTTTACAGTGTTTTGGGAGCGCGATCAAATCTGCCCTGGTTGAAAATATACCACAAAGGTGACATACACTGTGACAAATAGGGGACCTGCCATGGGGCCCAGTTATTACACCTAGATACTCGAGAACGTGCACCTTGTGTGATATCGTTTGTCAAGCATTCAAATATATGTGTATATACAGAAGACAAATTGTGAAAGTTACTCAGTTCTTACCAATCCAGGTCATTTATAGTTTTCTGCAATCAGCTTTGGGAGAGATCATTGATTGAAATATCAAAGAGGTGCATGAAAGACAATTCTCGACAAGTTTTGTAGTAGGATCAGTTGTAATTTAGGTATGAAAGGCCATGTGTACCATATTGTAAATGGTCAAGAAGCTCTCAAGATTTTACCTGGTTATTGGTGTGACAAGTGGTAAACAGGATCACACGAGCACTGACTGTATTTGTATGCTGTAACACAGCATAAGGTTCCTTTGAGCGTATAGGCCTATACCCGAACTAGTCGTTTTCCTGTTCAACAACCGTTATTCTTGTGCAGACAGACGAGGACAGTTGAAGCATGTATGTACCACTTCGCTGACATGCATTGTCTGTGTCTGTTGCGATCTTGCCACACAAATGCACAAACGTCGCTACCAAGAGCCAACGCTAAGCTTTGTTCTTTATTCAATGCAGTGGTTGCTCACTTCACCTTCAAGAACACCCACTTCATGGCTGGTGCAGTTTAATTTGCTTGTAGATTCAAACTCAATATTTGGAATAATACTTGGCAAAGCTTGGACCAACAGAAACCTCTCATGTTTAGATTGGTGTGGAAATCCAAGAAAATTCACACAGACACAGCGAGTGATAAACAGGTGAGTTTTTTTATCGGGGTGTCACAATATGGAAAACTTTGTGAAGTTCTAGTCAATTGTCAATGACCACAACTGTGTCATTTCTGTCCTGTAGTTTTGTACATGTAACATTCACAGTGTCTTCAGGTGTTGAAGCTTGTGTTGTCAGTAATGAATGATCAACACAGTTGACAGGTTTTACTCCTTTCTTTCGTCCATGGGGTTGGATATATTTAATCTTCTAATTTTAGGCATGTTTCTGTCCGACCAGGTCAGCAGGGCCACAAAATCAATTGATATTAATGTCATTACTGTTTTTGGTGACTGGATAAAAATAAAATTTGTTAAAATGGATTCAACATTTAGGCTGCAGATATGTGGAGGAAAGTGTATTAACCCTCCCAGTGTTAAGCTGAAGACAGTCAACAGCTTTTCTGAGGGATGGTGTGCAAAATGTGCCACAAAAAGCTGTTGACCTGGCCCTTCTTTTTTGCTGTTGACCTTGGTCCATTTGTTTTTTGCCTGTTGACCTGGGTCCTCCTTTTGTTTTTGTTTTCTTTTTTTTGGGTGGTGACCTAGGCCCTTCTTTTGTTTTCTTGGATGTTGACCTGGGTCCTTCTTTTGTTTTTTGTTTTGCCTGTTTACCTGGGCCTTTTTGTTTTTCGGCTGTTGACCTGGACCCTTCTTTTGTTTTTCAGGAACGAAAGGCCATGGTGGCACTTGAATGAAGGGTCTTTTTATGATTAATTTGAATCTTGAATATTTATAATTCAGACAGTCACAAGTGCTGTTGTGATGAGCACTGAAAGAGTTAAGACCTTTCATTGTTGACATGTGGAGTACTTGTAAACATAGTTATGTGCAGAGCTGTGTATATGTATTACAGGCAGTACAAGATGTCACGTGTTCCCAACTGCAGACAGAATTGTCCTGGCCCATTGTGGCACAGTTCGTTCTTGGATCAACGGTATTCCCTGGACTGTATTACATGAAATATAAGTCTCTTTATACTTGTGTCAGCATGACTTCACTGTTTGCTGTTTTAATTGATATTGGTCTGCCAGGTTTATAGTCGTGAATTTCACCAGACCCACTTGAAACCCCAGGTCCGGAATTATGGAGTGACATAAAAAAAATAATTACAGCAATATGCCAAGATTGTAAATTGTGTTATTGTGTGGAACTGCATGTTGGTCTTGTAACGTGACATAACCAAAATTATATCAATAAAAGAAAACATTTAAGCCATAGTTTGAGCTGATCAGTAAAAGCATCATACTTTTGAACTGTAAAGCAAAGAAAGAGACGAAATATGAAATCCACAAACTTTGGCATTTACTCTTCGCAAATCTTGGTGCTTGTGTGAAAAATACCGTATATCTATATATAGATCATGCTGAAAAAAATATATGTATTGAGATCTTTTATGGATACAGGTGAATGTATTCATATTTTATGGCAGTTGTGCAACGGTCTGTATGTACTCGTTGTCTGATACTGTGTATTGCTTCTTGTTTGGTGCTCTTGTATAATCCATTTATTTTCTGTTGTGTTATCAAACTGGCTGGCATTTGTGTTGCAGGGTGGCATCAATTACTGTTTTACCTGTCAGCGAAGAAGATCCGGGTGACATGACAACGTAAGGACATCGAGGTTACATCTCAATTGCAGTTGCAGAAAGATGAATTCAGAATCGAGAGGCTTACATGGCCACATGAACAGCACCAATGCCGCCCTCACTCGCCTTTACGCTCACCACGGCGTACGCGTGAGAATGGTGAACAAGTTCTCGGGTGCAGGCGGGCACCGTCTTCCAACAGTGAGACAACTCATTGACCACTTTAACAGGAAATATCAGAAATCGCCATCAAGAATGACCAATGAAGGGACAACAGATTCCAAAAGTCCAGCAGAAGGAAGGTATGTCATGCAGGAAATCATACGAGAAAATGGGTTTCAAGTAAAGTAACAAAGTGCTGTAACACAGATCAGACTTCTGTGGTTAGTTTCAGTGTGAATGTTGAAAACAGTGAAATACTTGTAATTGAACTTTGTATCAGTGATTCAGAGTTGGGATTTTTGTAGATTACTTTATAATAAAAAAAAATCAACCATTTTTTTGCTACGTCTGTATTTTGTCTGACAGTTCAGATATGTGCTTGACATAACAGACTTATGAAAGTAACAACATGACACTACATATACATTGATGTATATGCTGATCAAAGCCAAATATATATGTATCATTTGTGGTTTCTTATTGTTCAACATGTAAATGAGTGGCTGTTCAATATTTTCATAACCTTGTCATGGATATAGTACAAGTTAAGTACAGATTCTTAATTAATACTGGCTTGCTAAATTCACAGCCACGGGTGCCTTTCATGTGTTGTACAAGTGCCAGACATTCTACATATTGACATATTCTACAAATTTGCTAGCCCTGTGTATTTCAAATGTAGGCCCACGCCTAGTTATGAGAGCACAATGTAGTAGCATTATAAAGTTCAAAGTTCACACCAACAAGCTCAAGTAAATTTAACATACTGTGACTTTCTTGTGACCTTTACAGTGTGCATAAGAAACAAACTCACTGATCGTGGACACTTCACTATCATGTTTGGCTCTCTGAATGAAGTTTTTTGTTTCTTTCAATACCAACATGACCATCTGTGTATATATACAGCTTTTTTTAAAGCTATACTTGTTTCTTATAGGCCTAACATGACTAACCAAATTGTCACTAATGCAATGATATAAAAGTGATTGACAGGCCGGTGGCATTTCACATTTTACCACTAAAACAGTCCCTTCAGTTGGACTTGCACTTGATGCCACTGGTTCATAGCCTGATGCCACTGGCACATAGCCTGATGCCACTGGCTCATGGCCTGATGCAACTGGCTCATGGCTTGATGCCACTAGCTCATGACCTGATGCCACTGGCTCATAGCCTGATGCCACTGGCTCATGGCCTGATGCCACTGGTGAAAAGCAGATGTTAATGGCACAACTGCAAATGCCACTGGCAATTCAAAATTGCTAGTGCATTGAGCATGGAGACATTTGTGGTAACCGTGTTAGTGTGGTTCTGACATCTCTGAACTAGCTAGTCACACAAAATTTCACCATGCCTAGCATGTGCAAATGAAGATGCACAAACGCATGGACCCAAATGTGAAATTGGTACTTCATCAGATGATTAAATTTTCTGGTCCCTGTGACATGTTGTGTGGTTAATGTGACTTAATTACAGTCAATCTGACTTTCTTACCATGATATCTTCAATGTGCGTGGTTGGATTCTTCTCAAATTTGGTAAAGTGATACATTATTAGACAAAGATTAGATGATATATTTTCAGGTTACATGGATCTATTTACAGATCAATTTGACTTTGTTACTGCAATATCTATAAAGTGCCAGGATGGATCAAATTTGGTACAAAGATGCAGTGTTAGACAAAGATTAGACAATTAGATTTTCAGGTCACTAGGACCAATTGTGTGGTTACTAGGACCTATTTACAGATCAGTTTGACTACACAATATCTTCAAAGTTCCTGAATGGATTCTTCTCAAATTTGGTACAGGGATGCATTGTACGAAAAAGAGTAGCTGATTAGATTTCATGTCACTGTGACCTATTGACTGTCAGTTTGACTTGCGACCACATTAAGTGCCTGGGTGCATGTAATTCTTCTTAGATTTGGTACAGAGATGCATTATAAGACTAAGATTTTCCGATTAGATTTTCAGGTCTGTGTGACCTATTTTGTGGTTACTGTGACCTATTTACTCTCAATTTGGTATTGTTATTACAATATCTTCAATATGCCTGAATGGATATTTTCGCAAATTTAGTACAGAGATATATTATGGGACAATGTGGGCTGATGAGATTTTCAGGTCACTAGGACCTATTGTGTGCATGGTTATACTATGACATATTTACTGTCAATTTGACTTGGTGACCACAGAATCTTTGAAGTGCTTGGATGGATTCCTCTCAGTTTTTGGTACAGAGATGCAACCAATTCTGGTACAATGTCATACAGTAAATGTACTTTGTACTCCAGATGAAGTATGCTGTGCTGATCATAGCATTCACATATATCTATCCCACTGAACTGTTCTTTAAGTTTTCTTAAGAACAGGGATATGCATGGCCAAGTGGATATGTGCTATTTTCAGCCAAGCATATAGGTACTGAAGGTTGCTGGTTCAAAACCCAGCATTTCCATGGTCAAAACATAAAATATATTTTCTGGTAGGCATTCAAGGCATTCACACATATCTACCCCACTGAACTACTCTTTTTTTCCCCCTTATTTTGAGAATGAGGATATGGCTAACTGGATATGTGTGTTTTCCATTTTTGGCTAGATGATAGATGCTGAAGGTTGCCGGTTCAAAACCTGGCTGCTCCGTAATCAAAATGTAAATCATAAGACAAAGATTGGCAGATCAGATTGGGTGTGGTTACATGTGACCTATTTGCAATCAATTTGACTTCGTTAATCATTACAATATCTTCAAAATACCTGGTAAATTTAGTACAAAGATGCATTCCTAGGAAAAAATTAGCGGATCATGCTGAAAACAGCTGCCTTGAAGTACTGTCCAGCATGTGAAGGTTCCTTGTGTGAACCTGTTATGTCATATTAATTTTCAATGTAAGCACTGATTGATTAAAAAAAGTCCCTCCCACAGTGATAACAAAGGAAACTACTTTCTCTTCAAGATAAACTCAGAGTACCAGCAAGCACACCCGGGGTTAATTACTCGCCTTATCAGATAAAATAGCATAAACAAACACTTAGGAATGCATCTAAGAATATTCCCAACCCTGGATTTTCCATCAAATTCCGGGTTGGAGCCAAGTCAATGTTTCAAGCATATAAAATTCATCACGTAGATTTTCAGGTCTTTGTGACTTATTTTTACTACTCTGATCTATTTACAGTCAACTTGACTTTGATACTCTGTACAGTATATTCAAAGTGGCTTGAAATATTTTGATTAAAATTGTTATTGACCAGTGTTATTAGGATTGGATGACACTGTCAGAATTTCACTTCAGCGCAACATGTTTACTGGGCACTTTTCAGCAAAGATGAATTAATTTGTCACGTTTGATGGATATTGTGGGCAATCGGTTTATAGGTAAGGTGTGCAGGGCCAGGTATCCCAGTGATTGTTTACAATCAGCTAGAGCTCTCTGTTTGTTTGTTTGTTTGTTTGTTTTTTGTTTTTTGGGGTTTTTTTTTTTGTTTGTTTTTTTTTTCTGGCATTCAGTTACATTTAGAACTTAACTTCCATTCATTGTCGTGGTGGCAGTTACGCCAACACCATCATTCAACATGCTGCAGTATGTGTTGGTAATGATCTGAATTTTATCGAAACAAACAATGTCAGGTATAGCTGTGTCACAGTTCATGCAAGTGTGATAAGCAAATATATTCTATGACCACCACCAAGACCATGTGGACTCGTAATTCTCTCATCAGTGTAATTCTGCCTGCCAGGTGACTTTTTGTTCCATCTGAGGGGTATGAAGTACCGCATGGGTATACCTCAGAGTGATGGGCATACCCATATCAATTGTGATGAGTAGAATCCATAGAAATAAAAACACTTTCCCTCTATAAACCCTATCCCCACCTTTAAGGCTCAGGCATTTCCCATATGTCGTGTGCACACAGTCATGGGAGCCGTGATAAGGGATACCACCTTTTCCTTTCCTTCCCAAAAACCTGTTGCTCTAGTTAACTCTGTTCTCTTCTGTTTCTTACTCTGTTTCTTTTCTCCCAGCACCCTAGCAGAAAGTCCTGTACAGTTCTGACCGTTTTCTTTCCCGGTAAACCCTCTGTCAAACCTAAAATCCGTACCATATCAGATGCTTCTCTTCTCCTAAGTGCAGAACTTCCTCTAAGCTCTTGCTTTTATGATCCTCGTGCTGCCATTTCCTAAACATATTTTTCATTATCTCTAGAGCTATATGCATCACATCATAATATAATCCATGGTTGTGCATATCTAATGGGTTTTACCCATGGGTAAAGGGTATATCCATAATGTGGGTACCCCGTAGTATTGTACATGTATACCCATATCTATTGTAATGCATGTACCCCATAACCTGCCACTCTGCAGGCAACTCACTATCAGCCGCTTGCTTATAATCTTTGATAGACTTGCTACAGGTCGGGAATTTTTTTTTTTTATTATTTATTTTGTATTTTTTCAATTCAGGTTTTGAATTTTTCAAACTTTATTGTTAACAAAATGTTTTTTTTTTTTTATTCGGGAGTCTTATTTTACTTCACTGGAAAAGCTAAGTGCAGTCTGACCATTCACTACCCATTTGAGCAATCCCCAAATAGACGGTTGCACCTTTCAAATATACTGCAGTCAGTGATTACTGCTCTGGTTCGAAAAAAAAAAATGGCCAGGTCTCATCAGGATAAATGCCCTCTACTGACCATAGGAGGGAAGTCTTACCCTCAGAACCAGCATGGCAGACAGATTTGTAGTTTTAAAGTGCATTGATAAAAAAAAAAACAAGTTAATTCTATAACCAAGCTAGGTCTAAATCGTTAAAATAAAAGTTGTTTTATGTCATTTCATTTGACATATAACCCGTTTAAATTAATTCATTATACATGTAACCTTCATTACAATTAGAAACTGCTGACTGCAGTGCCATCTGCAGGAGGGATAAAGAAGCCTTCTGTTCTTGGTTTTCTGTATTGGAAACATTGTTGTATTTGTGTCTTTTTGCCCAGAACCACTTCCCAGTAGTCATTACCCTCTTCCGTAGTCCGAACTCTTCACTCTCCGTAAGCTAACCTGTCCCTGTCTAACTTATATACATTTGGAATTACTATTGTCCATATTGCACACGTTCCTCTGTAAAATTTTGACATAGGCTGTATCAGCCCAAATAAATTAAAGGGTCTTCAGCGGGTAACTATACTCAAACATGTTTCGGAGCCTATTACCCGTATCACACACAATGGAAGCAATTTATATGACCCATTTAACATTACCCATAAAATTTTATCTTGGGGCAAGTGCAATATTATAGGGCAGTCCATTTAATCTAATGCATGACCATATATTTCAGGACATATTGGCTACACTATATGAGCAGGGATATATTTTCAAATGACTGGAAATAGAAATGATTTTGAAAGCTCAGGTAATGATAGTGGGTAATCACACTACATATGCCTTGATCTTGTTATTTGGAATCCGTACAGCGATGTGCAATCCACCTTGGAGTCATGGACTTGGATGGGGTATGTGTTGCTTTGGGAACCAGTCCCCCCGCTTGGCCAACAAAGGAAAAAAAAAGGGGGGGGGGGGGTAACACCATCAAGTCTTGATATATTGGTATCCGAGCCTATATAACTGATGAATTGCTTCAATCTCCCCATGTATTGCATGGAGATCTAATTCATTGTTATTCTCGTTCATCAACACTGGTTTCCATGCAATATGTCTTGAAGAATTTCGCAAAACTCAATGAAACTTGGGCAGGATCATGTAACTAGGTAGGGCCTAGCTTGGGATTATATTTGAGTGAATGAGACCTAAGTCTCAGGGTCACAGAGCCATAAATGGTAATTTGGTTTCCATGCAACATCTCTTGAAGTATTTCACAAAGCTTGATCAAACTTGGGAGGATTATGTAATTAGAGAAGACCTTGGTAGGGATTGCATTTGGATGAAATTAACTGAATTCTGAGGGTTATTTCCTTTCTGTGCAATGACTGTTAAAGGATTCCACAAAACCTGATGAAACTTGGCAGGATCGCAAACCTTGGTAAGATGTAGTTTGGGGTTGTATTTGGGTGACTGTGACCTAATTCTGAAGGTGACAGAGCTATACATGTATATGGTATCCATGCAATAACTCATGATAAAAGGTTGGACATTAAAACTTAAAAGTTGGTAGGATTATGTACCTTGGTAGGACAAAGGTGAGTACTTTAAATTGCTTTAATTTTGCTGTACTCTATTTTTGCTTATTTCGCTCATGGCACCGAACCGTGAAAATAAAAACACAGTGAAATAGTATTTCAACATTATTTTAAAAGGTATTATATCCAAAACAGTGAAATTTAAACCAGAGAGAAATGTCAAAAATACAAAAACCATGAAAGTTTATACACCTGAAAATAAAGCAATTTACAGTATTACATGTGAGTGACCTTGAAGTTAGTAGGGTTATGCACCTTGCTAGATATGAGTGACCTTGACTTAAGTATAAACATCAACGGTATGGTCCAGTAATCATGAGCTAATTTGGAAGATCACTGAACCATTCATGTATGGTAAAATAATGTCATTTCCATGGAATTACCTTGAGAGAATGTAAGGCCCATGCCCAGAATGCTAAGTTTAAGTCCTGTGTCGTACTTTATCATCATACTTTTAAGGGGTACATGCACGTAGGGAGACATTTGATTTTCTGGAGGAAAACTAGGCTGTTCTAGTTTAAAGTCACTCGTGGGAAAAGCTTGAGAATTCAATATTTTTTTTGCTGAGAACATGAACTTTATCACTAGATTATAGATACAAGTTATGCTTGTGAAGGGAAAAAATGTGCTGACATAATAAGGTGACTGCTGTTTGTTATTTTTATATTAAAAAAGCAAAAAAAAAAAAACAAAAGCAACTTCATGCTCAAATTACCCAAAAGCACCCACATTTATATAGTTTTTCTCTTTAATTTTCTTTGAAATTTCGTGTAAAATAATAAAACTTTTACTGCCGATTGGTCAGACAAGACCTGTCGTGATGGTGCTCCCCAGTTACATAGCTTTCTTTGACATGGGTTGGACTGCACCCAACATGTGTGGAGGAAAACTGTTGACTCACCCTTACTGCCTGCAGGCAAGGGTTAAGTTCCTGTGACATCATAAAGTACATTTTGCTCTACAGTGGTCCCCCTCTAATAAGGCCACCCTCTCTACAAAGGTCACTTCTCGATGCCACCAAAGTGGTATTTCCATTGTATTGTCCGTCTCAACGGAGGCCACCCCTCTAATGTGGCCACTTTTTGGTTGCATTTGGGGTGGCCTTATTAGAGGGGGACCAGTGTAGTAAAGGCTCAATATATACCTATCTGAGACCTTGAAAACTCGCATAGAAGTCCATGCAAAGACTTGAAAAGTGCTTGACTTTCATCATGCCTAGTTTCAGGCTCATGCATACTTGAAAGTCCTTGAAATTGAAAGTTGGGCCTTGAAAGTCATTGAAAATTGATTTTTAGCTAAACATTTCATTTGAATGCATACATGTTTCCTTTTCCACTCGTCCGCTGATGCCACAATTATGTGTCAAAATACTCACAGAGGTCCTTGAATTTTTAGACAATTTATCTTGGAAAGTACTTTCTTGAAAAGTCATTATAATTAAAAGCTGTTCTGGTGTTTGAACCTTGAGTTTCTATTAGCCATGAAAAAAGAGAACAAGACTGAAAGAACAGCAGTAAAAAAAAAATCCCCGAGAAAACATTTAGCAGGCTGTTGATGTATGTACCTGATTTCCCACAACATTCAGCAGGCTGTTAATGTATGTACCTGATTTTCCAAAACATTCAGCAGGCTGTTAATGTATGTACCTGATTTTCCAAAACATTCAGCAGGCTACCTGTTGATGTATGTACCTGATTCCCCACAAATCCGAAATGTGAAGTTGAGAACTAAATAATTATGTAGTATATGTATTTAGAGATCTGCCAGAATACTGGCTTTTTGACATAAATGAATGCTGCAAATTTGACTTGATAACAATTAATATTTTATTTCCAAGTATATAAACATGATGATGCAACAGACACTCCAAACATGTACTGAAGCTACAACGTTTCATGTGTTTACGCGACATAGCAATGCTCGTATTTACTGTGTTTTTCAGCCAAAACTCATCACTATATTTGTAGACATATTCATAGTATTTTGTACATTTGTAGTCTAGCTGTTATACAAACAGGAGCAACAGTGGCACACTTTCTGTGTAGTTCAGAAAAAAAAATTAAAACAATAGCATAATTCAGTCTCTCTATGCTCTATTATAGCCAATCCAGTCACAGCCCGTGTATAAACCTATACTTTAATTAATCAATATTATCATGTTTGATTCAAAACTGTTGAAAATTCAAGGCTTCAACAGCCAAATGAACTTACAAATGGGTCATCGGCTTCTTTTTTTTTTTTTTTTAAATTCCGGAACAGTTAGTTTATTCCTGAGGTATAACATTCATAATTCCATGAGATAAATGCAACTTGTGCATGTGCTTTGTTACTTAAGTATTTATATATTGAGATATCTGGCCCAACAACACAAGAGGTGACCACAATGTTAACTCTTTGTTAACTCTTTTAGTGTCAAGTTTTGGACTTGAGTCAACAGCTTTCCTCACCCTCTACGGACACAATGTGCCCGAAGCATGCCAAGGAAAGCTGTCGACCTGGACCGTGACATTCTCTGGAGTTATAGACATGCTGGTATTTGAATGAAATGTCCTTCTACAAAGATTTATATGAATCTAGTTTCCTCGTGATAAATCAGAGATCAACTTCAGCAGTTCGACTTTAGTCGCAGTTGGAACTGGAAAGGTTAAATGAAAAGCTGTCACTCACTGCAGCAATAACTGTCAGCTGTTTATGGGAAAATTGCTATTTACAGTTTTCTATTGTACCCAGTCTGAGGAATTGCAATTTTTTTTTTACCCAAAGCATGAGATGAGTTCACATGTGTGGGGCACAATCTGTCAATCTTAAACCAGGGTTGATATTTAGATCACACTTTTACTCAATGTTTTGTGAGTGGTTTATTTAATCACAAAAGTTCAACAAATGGTATAATATAAATTATTAACAATTTTGATGTGCCTGGACATCCAGACTGTGGACCTCCTGGACAGAAATATTATATGTAGCCACTGATCGGTAACACGTCTGAGTTAGAAACTCACAGTCCCACAATGAGACCTGCAAACTACATACTGTATGTATCTATTATGGGTGTTTTTACTTAATTGTTATAACTTTTTATGATGTTGAATCAGAAATGCTCATATGGACTTTAGTCCGCAATAAAGCTATTTCATCGTATCTTACATGGGTGGAGTTTTCAGGTAATAGTGAGGAACAGATTTTGGGATAAAGGTTGACGAAATTGTTTGTGGTGTTAGCTCAAGGATAAGGTGTGAAGGTGCAAGGGTCATGTCAGAACCAGAGCAGCGTGGACGCAAACAGCGTTTGAAAAGTACACTGACCTATGGTCTGAGACGGACAGATTTTGTGTGCGAATGGCAAATATTGTTCACCCCTGGCCCGACAGACCAATTTAAAAAAAAAAAAAAAATTTGTTTAGGTACATGTATTTTATAAGATCTCAGACCAATGTACTTTTACAACTGATGTTGATCCAGACTGGGGTAAACTGTGACATGGTGTCACTCATCTCGTGAAAGCCTGAACAGTTTGCAGTTTGCGGTCCACTGAATGAATTATAGCCGTCTTTGTTTATTTCCTTTCAAATGCAGTACTGCATTGCAAGACCTCTCAACTGAAGTGACAACATGTTCTTTACAGGTGTGGTGAAAGCATTCAATAAATACAGGATACAATTACAATGAAGAAAGATTTAAGTAGAATAGAGATACAGTTGCGGTTAAAGGATTAATTAGAATAGAGATACAGTCACAGTGAAAGGGTTAAATGGAATAGAGATACAGTTGTGGTTAAAGGATTAATTAGAATAGAGATACAGTTGCGGTCAAAGGGTTAAATAGAATAGAGATACAGTTGTGGTTAAAGGATTAAATAGAATAGAGGTACAGTTCTGGTTAAAGGGTTAAATAGAATAGGGATACAGCTGTGGTTAAAGAATTACATAGAATAGACTGAGGTACAGTTATGGTTAAAGGGTTAAATAGAATAGAGATACAGTTGTGGTTAAAGGATTAAATGGCACAGGGATACAGTTATGGCTAATGGGTTAAATGGAAAAGTGCACAAATTTCTGGCAAAAGAGTCAAACAAAAATAGGGGGATACATTTATGGTGTGAGAGTTGATAAAAGCAGGGACACAGTAATAACGAGCATAATTTTGTCTTATTCCAGTATTAGGATAATTGATTTGAAGTGATGATGTAGTGATATGTCAGTATGTTGTGAGCAACAATGCAACACACACAAATTATATTGCATTAGAAAAACTCCCTGGCATTTTTGTCTCTGCTGAAATGGATGTGCATAAACATCTTGGGAACCAAGCTTATTTGTCTTTCAAGTGAAATATTGGTGTGGGTCTCAACCAGCCAGTGTTGAGCTGTTAATTTTGATCTATATCTTTTTCTTTTTTTTAAATTTCTTTGGGTATATTATTTATTTAACCCTTAAAGTACTTATCATGGCTATAGTTGTTTTCTCATTATCTTCAAACATATAATGGTTAAAAGATACAAATTCCTCATGAAGATATATTTCATTCAAATACCAGCAGACCTGGTCTAAAGCAAAATGTAGATCTTAGTCAACAACTTTCTTCAGGACACTTTGTGCACATTGGGTGCAAAGTGTCCCAAGGAAAGCTGTTGACTCAGTCTTAAATCAGCGCTTTAAGGGTTAAGTTCCAGAAGGACCCACTCATGCATGGGACGTTGGGCTTGGGAAACCATTCAGACCAATGTTTATTGCAGCAAATGATCATTTGATAGCAAACGTCTATTGTGTTTGTATTTTGTGACCATATAAAGATACAATTATTTTATGACCTTGCATATGCCAATGTTGTTCATAAATACACGTATACAATTTGCTCGTAGAAGATAATGTGACCAAAGTTAACAGGAGGAAAGAGGAATGCAGAAATGCATAGCACAAGTAAGGCAGGAAAATCTCTGCATGGGTTACCTGTATTGCGTATAATATACACATACATTTATTTCAAAAATATTTACCGATTTACAGTGTTGTTATTTTTTGTAACTGATGGTTGTTTATAAGTCTGTTGAATCACATATTTAGCATTCATGTACTGGTCTTGTATGTTACGAGTATACATGGTGTAGAATTTGCCCTGCAAGCAAGCATGTTCAATCAGAACTGAAATGCTTCATATAAAACCACTGTGACGGTAGCTCGATATCTGGATTTATTGTATTTTTATATTGATAGCACTTAAAAATATCACATATTTCTTAATCAGATATTACATCCCAACAATAAAAGTCTTAAATAAATATTTTATTACCACAACCAGGGTGGCCTCAACCACTGCTTGTGGCTTGTTTGCATACACTATGTCCATACAGTATGTACATATATTGTGTGCAGGTATAGGCTTACTAAATAGGTTTATGAATAACTCTCTTCATCAATTTCTGTGTTTGATCTAAGTCTTCCAGGTCTTGAAAGTTAACCACCATTGAAATGGAATCCAGGATTAATTGTGCAGTTTATTAAGCAGCCTTTGTGCAGTTGGTATATTCTGTTATATCAAGGGTTAAGTGCAGACTGTTCTGTCCAAAGCACTTTTCCTGTGGATCAGCTTATGTTTAATACACCTATGAATGCCATATTTTTCAACAAGATTAGTTCCCATGCAATTTTATTACATAATACAATTTACATTTAGAGCAGGGAAAGCAAGACTCTTTTTAAGCTCAGCTGACTTGTCAGTCACCCTAGCATGTAGGAGGCATATCAGTCCATCGTCCATTCAGCTTCTCAAAATTCATTGGCTGGATCCTTTTCATACCTGGTGGGGAAACACCTTGGGTAGGTCTTCTGCCAAATGTCCTCAGATAGTGGTATTCTGGTCATTTTTTTTCCCAGAAGCCACTGGGCCAATTGCTTCAAAATTGCAATTTATCAGCTGGTGGTCATGTGATTTTATCATATTTTTTAATGAGTTTTTGTACATTTTTGCCATTATACAGTACTTCTCCTAAAAAAGTATACTGAATTCTCTTAAATTTTGATGTGAAGGTTTTTTTACTCAATCAAAGTTATTCCTAGATGTGCCATTGTCATAATTTCCTGATGTTCACAAAATTTGAAAATTTTGTCATGATGAGGGAGAGTACAGCTGTTAGTATGGTTACCATAGGATACCACTGTACATGCACGTATGCGTACTTTTAGTTTTATCCTTTTTCAGCAGAGGATGGAACAGCAGCAGGTGCCCTTTGAGAAAGTTACTGACCTGATCATTTCGTTTCAACTGCCAAGTTTAGACTTTCTGTGCTGTTACATTGAAACCTGTTTTGAAAGACCATCCTAGGGATCAGCAAATTGTGGTCCAGAGGTGCTAAGTTGTCCAGCAAGCAAAATGGGAGCCAAGCTGGAGAAAGATGTAAAAGTAAAATAAAATAAAATGAGAGTACATTTATTTGATGGAGGATCGAGACATGCAAAAGAGCAGGAGGTGGATGAATTTAGGTACATGTAATTTATATCATTAGAAAATCAAGAGATCTACTGCATCAGGAGACTTGGCATCTTTGGTGGTCTGTCAAGACAGGTGGTCCCTTATAACAGGTGATTAAGATGAAAAGTACAAAGGAAAGTATTCTGAGAAGGTGTTCTTTCAAGACAGGTTTCACTGTATGCGAGACGCCTTTTCCCATACACCAGGAATTTTGAGGTGAAACTGTTA
Organism: Hermodice carunculata; assembly: GCA_964020975.1. Lineage (NCBI taxonomy): Eukaryota > Metazoa > Annelida > Polychaeta > Eunicida > Amphinomidae > Hermodice > Hermodice carunculata. Next base: position 11,682,399 of record OZ026629.1, read on the forward strand.
TTTTGTTCAGATGAGTGTTATTATTGTAACTGGCACTGGAAGGGTGGTCTCTCAATACAGGTGGTCTTTCCTAGGAGCTGGTGTCTACTGTAATGACCCTCTCCAGTTGAAAAACAACATGCCTTTGTAGGGATTAATCTACCATAGTTTCAGGGGCCTTTTTATTTTTCCCAATTTGAAGAAAAGGCTCCAAATTTGTTTCGAATCCTCTGAAATTATCTAAAATCATGCAGGATTCCCCAAAACTTACAAAATTTGTGCCTAATTTTTATGCAAAAAGGCTCCTTTCCCAAATCTTAGTTTAACCTCTGCTGCATAACTGAGCAATCTTGTAATTAACACTCTGTTATATTTCTTGTATTCATTTACCTGCATTTTAAGACCACCTGCAATATGAGACCTCTTGCTGTTGACAGTTGAGATGGTCTTAAGTAGCCAGTGTATTGTACAAGTCTGTAAGCACATTGCTTAAAGTGTCAGTGTCTCTCAGAATGTGAGAAACAGGAAACAGTGTAAATCTTCATGTGAAACATGTTGTATTATAAATATTTAAGATGACTGCAGTAAATGTTGGAGATGGTTACCACATAAAATAAAAGAAATGGTACTGATTCAAGAAAGCAACAAAAAAAAAGAGCTGAGATCTTGGGTTGTGATTGTACTGACACCCAACAAATTGCCACATTTTGTCACAATGAAAAGAAAAAGAACTCTTCTTCAACTTTGCACTAAATATATTTGATACAGAGACCTTTGCTTTGGTTCATGATCACTAGTCTGTAATGGGGCCTTTGGTAACAAACAAATGTGCAAAGAGGGTAGTAATCGGAGTACGGAAAAAAACAAAAAACACAACAATTCAATCATTTCAATACATACACATGTGTATGTAACATCTAACAACCTCCAGATGAATGACTAAAAGCATGAAGAATTATACCAGATCAAGATATGGAAGACATCAACCATAAATATCTTATCAGATGATCTTGAGGAGCTGATTAAAGTGGCCATCAATTGGTTTATCAGTTTGTCAAGGGATTATAGGAATGTGGATTAACAAGGTCCTATATTCCATTCCCTATTCAAGCTGGTAATGCTCTCCTGTGATTTAGCTGAGACATACTAGAGCAAGCAAATACAACAGACTATTGATTTCATGTCTGTGGCATACTGTTTTGAAGTTGTAGTCATTAGGAGGGCCAGTGATTTGTTACAAAGGAGTCAATTATTAATTGTTACAGGCCATATCGTGTAGGGCCCAATTATTGACTGTGGAGCACTGATTGCATTATGAGGTGGAGTATCACGCTGCAGGTAGGAAGTTAATTGACGAACCATAGTAACTTGCGTTCAGAACAGTCAAAATTCAAGGCCTGGCCATTGGTCACAGATATTTTCAAATAGCAAGTTTCATCCACGAGATTTTTTTTACCATAATGGGACAGAGGTTGAAATGTGCCAATGCATCATGAATGTCCAGCAAAGTTGACTCTAGGTTTGTGTTTTAATGTTTGGCTTAATAAGATTTGTGCGATAGTTAGCATTTGTTCTTGAGCTATACAGCATGTTGCAAAGGGGCTATAGATGAAGGTTTCACGAGGGAACGTACCTTAGCGGCTTGAAATACGAATGAGGACCTATTGTGGTGGAAGTATTTACTGGATCAAATCCATGATTGCGCATTGAGAAGATTTTGGGGGTTGCTAATAATAATGATTTGGATAGGCTTGGGTGGTTATGGCACATATGGATCAGTGGATAAAAACTGGACATGGTTGGCACAGAGAAAATGACACATTGCCCAGGGCCAGCAACCGTTCACTGTTCCCATGTGTGGTGCTGTGTACCCACTCTCAGCGTGCAACGTCTTGCCGACTCGAACCAGGTGACCTTGACTTCACAAGTGGTTGAGTATTTGGGGAGTATATTGATATAACAAGAGTACAGACTACTGCCGGAGTGTTTGTAATTCTCGGATCTTGCTACCAGGGATTTGTACACACTAGCAAAGTGGAAGCATATTGGGGACTGCATGTGGGCCTCTTAAGTGGGGCTAAAATGGACAATCAAGACACATACCTGTGTACAGGTGCTTGCTTATACTTCTTGAACTTCAGACTCCTTGACTGAGTGATTATAGTTTGTGCTTCGACCGTCTCTCAAGTGGACCGTTTACACATTTTTGACCTGTAGTTTTTTTCAACTTCAACTTTATAATCATAATTCAAAATTTAGACAGTTTCCTGCTGAGTGATCAATACCTGTTAACGTGTGATGCCGCAAACATGAGGATTGTGTGATATTTACTTACATACATGTATGTAAAAAGTTGCTGGAGGGAGTGTGCACGACAGTCAATAGCTCGTAAGAATGGGTCTGCCCCCAAAACTGATGGCACTTAACAAGCATTTCAACACAATGCGCTGTACCAGTGCGACCGACATGCCGATGCAGATGTACTCCAGTAAAATGGTTCGCCTGA
>OZ026629.1:11686583-11728840 GCA_964020975.1 Hermodice carunculata
GTGATGGTTTTGGAGAAATTGAAAATGGCCAAAAAAGAAAAAGAAAGAAAGAAAGAAAGAAGGAAGGAAGGAAGGGAGAGAGAGAGAGAGAGAGAGAGAGAGAGAGAGAGAAGAGAGAGAGAGAGAGAGAGAGAGAGAGAGAGAGAGAGAGAGAGAGAGAGAGAGAGAGAGAGAGAGAGAGAGAGAGAGAGAGAGAGAGAGAGAGAGAGAGAGAGAGAGAGAGAGAGAGAGAGAGAGAGAGAGAGAGAGAGAGAGAGAGAGAGAGAGAGAGAGAGAGAGAGAGAGAAGCCCAAGGGTAGATTTCTGCCAAGTATTAAGTGGATCTGGCAAGCAGTTTTGGGGAAGAAGGTGATAATGTGAATTGTGGATGGATAGACAGATGAATAAGGAATGACTGACTGTCCTATGAGCTCAGCTGATGGCAAGTCAGCTGAGTGCATAAGTAAAAAATTGCCTAAATATATAAAATATCACCGTAAAGCCACAATAAAAATATGATAATATCATTTAAGATAGAGGACTGTGACAGTTCTTGAATTGAATGATTGAAGTTGTGTTGTGACCTTCAAGTTAATGTTGAGGTGACCTTTCTTCACTACCATCATCACTGTTTGCAACATCAAAGTCTTCACTTGCACATTTCTGGAATCATCAATTACCAAAGTTTATGTAAGCCAATATATCAGTCTGACCTTTTAAGGTCACTCAAGCTCAAAATTAACAAACACCAAAAGAAATTCCATAGGTACTTTCCTGTTAGCGTTCAATGGTAACCATGGGACCCACCATTACTGAGACATAAGCTGAATTAAAATATGTCCCAGTTGATGCTTTTCCTCTAGTAACAATGCTTCCATTTAATGGCACCCTTAACAATAATCCCCACTTTAACTGAAACATTAACAAGCAGGAAATGCCACCAGCACCATTTAGTGTGCAAACATAGTGTAGATTTAGTCCAGGTACATTTCCAACAAGTTTGAAGAGAATCCAACATCTTTTTTGGAAGAAGACAAAAAATGTTTAAACGACAAAAATTAATTAGAAACAAAAACAACAAACAAACAAACTGAAAAAGTCACAGCTCCAGCTATCAAACAAATCAAGGTCTAGGGGACCAGAGGTGTGCCATAGCTGTCAACTCACCCCTTCCCACCAGGAGTTTCACATCTTGGAGCCCTCAAAATTTATTAAATGACCGTACGTATTTTGTGGAAAAATTGGTTAGTTTTTTGTTTTCATGCACATTTTATAAAAGGTCTCCCAGTCACAGAGCATCGGGGGTTGACACCTATGGTGATCCTGTCCAATCTTTGATACAATGATGCCACTTCTAGTTTGCATGGGGGGAGGGGGGAGGTGAACAAACAAACAAACAAAAAATGCTGAAAACTGTGATGAGACCAATGAAGACACAGTACCCCAGGTCAACAGCAGCTTTTTGTTTTGGCAGGTGCGTTGTGCCCAACCGATCCGAAGAAAATCTGTTGACACAATCTTATTGTGACAGGAAAGGGTTAATACAGAGTAAACAGTCTGCCTCTGTATGGGTTGAGTACTTAATGTCTAAATCATGCCAATAAAACCTGTCAATCTGTGGGGTCTCCTATCCTGATTGATCTCATTTGCTTGTAACCTTATCAGCAGTTGCTGCCGTGTTTTTTTTTTTTTTTTCTTTCAAAGATGTGAACAAGGTTAACATTTACCCCACATGCCATACCCTTGGGGTTGGGGGTTTTTGGTTTTTTGTTGGGTTTTTTTTTTTTTTTTTTGTATTTTGTTTTGTTTTGTTTTGTTTTGTTTTGTTTTTGTTTTTGTTTTTGTTTTTGTTTTTGTTTTTGTTTTTGTTTTTGTTTTTGTTTTGTTTTGTTTTGTTTTTGCTTTTTGCTTTTTGGTTGCATTTTTTAGGGGTACAGTATTTGTTGACTGGTCAAATACTGAAACACAGAATGACTGATTAATTCTGACAATGTGCAGATTGATATCATAGTTGAAGGGAGGCATACATAGATTCTATTAACCCACAAAAAAAGATGTTCAAGTGTACATGTATCTTGGTTTCATACATTTATTTTTTCAAAAAGAGTTACATCCGTAGGCTTGATTGTTTCAATTCTTCTAACCCAGAGGGTCTTGTTGTTTAAAAAATTGTATTAGCTTAAACTTTTTCCCATTAAAACTGGCAAGTATCATGATGTCATAAAGTAGGGGATTTTTTTGTCATTGAGAATGACATGTCATCAGTAAAGGGCATCCCTGGGTGCACTTTTGTTGCTGAGTGCACAGGGGAAAGGTGTTGACTCAGTCTGGGGTGAGTTCAAGAAAACTTAGTGCCCTGCTCCCCCTGCACCCCCAATATGAAACCTTGGGTGCAGATGACACATGGCGTCCTTGACAAACAGGTGTGGAGAAATGCCATTGAAAATAATACAAAGTCATATATTTAACTTCAATTTCTCGTTGGCTTAGTGGGAGCAAGTGTGACCATGTAATGACCATTTCCACATTGAGATATGGGGTGTCTTGTGAAGGAATGTGGCTGGTAAACAAGTAAACAAGTGCACATACATATACACATATTTATAAGCATGTGCTTTTGTGCTATCAAGCCATTCAAAGAACTGTAGTCATTGATTTGTCGCATTGTGACCCACACATTGGCCATGGATAGCAAAGACATGCTTTTAAAAAGTCTGACTTTGCATCAATAAAAAAGATACTGGTTGGGAAGTAATAACATTGGAAGATGAATTTGTAAATAATTATGAACACATTGGCAGATGCTGGAATTTATGAGGGGGTGGATATGGACTTAAGTGACTGAAATACTGAACTGTTTCATTCAATTGGGTGATCCTATTTCCCAGGTACAAACTTAGCTGTAAAATGGTGGATTCTGAGCAAAAAATAAAAATAAATAAATAAATAAATGTATCCATGCTTACAGGAAAAGTACAATGAAAAACTTTTTATTAAAACTGTATTTACAAAAAAAAAAGGATGAGGACTGTGACAGTCCTGTGCTCAGCTGATCTTGCATCCACAAAGTAATGTGATCCTGTGACTTTTCATGCACAAAATCAAAGTACTGGCCCAATGATCAAGTCCTAGCTCTCATATTTTGTAGCAATCAAGTGAACAGTGATATTCATGAAAGTGACTCTGTGACTTTGACAATGAAGTCAAGGTCACTCAAGTAATGTTCAAATCTGGCCCTCCAAGAAAACCACAAACATCAAAGTCCTAGCTCAAATAGTTCTGAAGTTATCAAGTGAACAGTAAACCCAGTCAGTGGCCCTGTGACCTTGGAAATAAAGTCAAGGTCACCTACGTACTGTGTAAATGTCACCCACATGCCCATACCTGTCCCTGTGAAGTTTCAAAGCAATTGACAAGCAATGTCAGAGAAAGGGACTTGTAAGATTTTGAAGAAAAAAAAACTAAAAAACCCCCAGAGCACTGTGACAGTCCTGTGCTCAGTTGACCTTGGATACAGAGACTCAAGTGGTCTTGTGACCTTCAAAATAATATCAAGGTCACTTTTCTGGGTAAGACTGTCATCACTGTTTGCAATATCAGGCTTCACTCACTCAGTGTTGGAGTCAATCATTTTTGAGATGAAAAGTATGAGCCAGTATGTTTGTTTTGACCTTTCAAGGTCACTCAAGGTCAAAATTAACACCACAAGAAACCCCATAGATAATTCTTAATTACTGTTTAATCCTAGCCATGGGCCAAGAATCCCTCATTACTGAGATACAAGCCAAAATGTCAATTCGACCTTTCAAGGTCACTCAAGGTCAAAATGAACAACACCCAAAGAAACCCTATAGGTATTTTTCTGTAAGTGTTTAATAATAAGCATGGGCTTAAGATCCATAACTACCAAGACATAAGCTAATATGCCACAGTTGCAGGTATTCCTATGGTAACGATGCTAACATGTACATGTACCCATACCAATAATTCCTTCTTTCAGTAATTCATTAAGAATCAGGAAATGCCAGCAGCATCATGTAATGAACAAACACTGTGCAGATTGAGTCCAGGTGCATTTAATTCCGACCAGGTTTGAAGAGAATCCAACATATGGTTTTTGCAAGAAGTCAAAAATAGTGGGGGAAAAAAAAAGAACTCAGAAAGTTTCAGTGCTACCTTTCAACCAAATTAAGGTCCAGGGATTCTAGATGCATGCCTGTTACATTTCAGAAGCAAATGGCCAAACACCTTTAGCGAAGAATATTTTTCAGATTTTACTAAAAAGAATGAATATAAAAATTTATAAAAACTCAGAAAAAGCACTACAGCCTAACCATTTGAATAAAGTCAATAGACACCCATGTGAGATACGTCCCCAACAAGTTTGAAGCAAGTCCGTGTAATGCTTTTCTAGAAGTAAAAACTGAATTGCCATTGCAATCCCCATTTACTTGCTTTGTAATCAATAGGAATGATTAACCAACAAGTGCCCAAATCGAAAAATTTGTTAAAAATCAGGGCTCTGTGATATCACCACATAGTTAATGTTCATGCTCATTTGACGCCTCACAAGGTATAGTGCCGCCACATTTCAGCACAATCTGAGAAGTGGTTCTGGCGAAGAAAAACAAAACATACAAAAATTGATTCCAAAAAAAAAGTAGAAAAAAACCACAGCACCATGTGGAGCACAAATTAAGGTCTGGGAGCTTCCAGAACTGTCACCATGTAATTTTGAAGCAACTGGTCAAGTGGTTTTGGAGAAAAAGATTTTTTAAGATTTTTGCCGAAAAAAACATATACATATGTATATATATATATATATATATATATATATATATATGTATATATATATATGTGTGTGTGTGTATGTATGTAGATAGACAGACATATATATATACATATGTATAGTTATGTCTCGAGTAGTTTATGGGCAGTTGAAAAATGCCCATAAACCATGTTTGCCTTAAAGTCAATGTGCTACCTAGGGGATTTCAGAAATGTACAAATTAGCAAATCTGCCCAGATATTATGGGAAGCTATAAATGCCCAGAAACTGTGGTAATCTATACTTGGTATATACTGCCCATAGTCCGGTTTGAGGAGTACAATTGACCTGCAGACAATGGGCATGACCCACAAACCGGTTGTAGGACGTATCCTTTGTATATATATATATATATGTATATATATATAATTTTTTTGTGGGCAGTGTATAATTGCCTATAGCTATAAACCACCCAAGACGGTTTTATATAAATGTGTAGTCCAAAAATGACAAATTACATTAACCTATAAGTACCCGAATTCCCAAATTGAAAAAGTTGTTGAAAGTCAGGGATCCACAGTAATAAAACTTAGTGAATGATTTTCTTAGGGCCTTCCACAAGGAACATTTTGACTCAATTCCAGCATAATCCGAGCATTGATTCCAGCACCACGTGTTGAACAAATTGAGATCCAAAAGTCTCCAGGAGTGTTCGTGGTCCTATGCAATTTCAAGCAAGTGGCTAAGCAGTTTTGGAGATTTTTAAAAAAAATTTTCAAAAAATGAACAGAAAAAAAATGGTGAAAAGTCCAAAAATACTGGAGCATGACCATTTAAAAAAAATTGTCAGACACTTACCCAAGGTAAATCCCCACATACTTTGAAGTGGTTCTGGCAGGTGATTTTGGAGAAGAAGTCAAAAATGTGAATTGTGGATGGACAGACAATGGATGGATGGGGACTAACATACAACTGGCCATCCTGTAAGCTCAGCTGACTCACCAGTCAGCTGAGCCAAAAAATTTGGGAAAAAATGGGGCCACTGGAAAGGCACAGCCGCCTATGTTCACCAGCCCTAAATCTGCAACTGAAAATCATAAATTGATTACTATACATACATTTAGACCGACATGAATGGATGCTAGCTTGCACAGAAATAATTGAAAATAGAAACATAAATCTGAGTCAAGTGAAAACAGTAATTATCCGAGAAAAAATTCTGTTTGTGTATTTGTGATGATTGTAGATGATATATTGCTCTATTATCTTGAAAGGCTGCATTTGAGTGTATAACACGATACGACACCTTAGTTGTCAAATTCTTATCATTATATAATTTTTTTTTCAGCCTGTTCTATGATTTTCTTGACGCTGAATGTAAAACTCTTTTGTTAACGTTCTGGTACAGGAGGAAGGACCCGGACCACTTCGTACCAGCATTACACTGTTACCCAAAGTAAAAAGGTGTGCAGCCTTATGATCTGGGTATTGGTAGAGTATAAATCTGTACGTTAAATGCCAGACACAATGTCTCGAGTTAATCCCCATTAAAGTGGTTTTATCATGCAGGTATAAGTACATTATAGTGAGTACTTACATGTACATGGGTGGGTGGAGGCTGACATCTTGGTTTGTCCTCATACAGACAGCTAAATGTGCCAGACAGCCCCGTGGGACAGGAATTGCCTGACAGACACATACATTTGACTTGATGTATGTTGACAGTTTGGCGACTCTATATTGTCCCAAACTAAGAGGGAGTCCCGGGGAGGGGGAGTACTTCCCCAAATTTGTGGTGAGGGTGTGCGGCTCTCGACCGTTCAAAAACACACCCTTTGTTAGGGCACTTTTCACAAAAATGATACCTTTGTTAGGAAATATATGATCCGAAATAGTAGAAAATATGGTCCCAAATTGGCATGAAAAGTGCTCCAGGAAGAAAATTTTGACCTTAGTTAGGCAAATTTTCCCAAATTTTGGGCCATAAAAGCGAAAAATTACCTTTATTAGGGAATTTTCGCCAAAATGCTGGACCTTTGTTAAGGAAATTTCACTGAAAAGAGGAGCCTTCAGAGCAACACATACCAATTATTGTCACTAATGGGAGCCCCCCCCCCCCTCGGGCAGGGTGTGGTGAATCTGAAATACAATCTTAAGTATACTTTCAGTAAGTAACAATGTCATAAAGTAGATACAATCATGAGGAGCACACCTCAGCTACCAAGAAAATATTTACTCAACTACCCAAAGTCCAATATTCTTCGAAGCTAGCGGTTGATCACTGTGGACGCATTCTGAGCCACCGTGTTTCTCACGAATTGAATGAAACATTTTACATTGTCAATTGACCTTTAACATTCTAATTATCAAATCAGCTGCCTATAATGACCACTGTGCCCTTTACATGTACTTCTCACTACAAAATAGATGCACGAGTCCACTTTCTGACATCTGAATTTTATGATCAAGGTAATAATCAAATATTGCTTTTTCTCCACATTGACCACATTTGTAACTCCCCTGCCCATGAAGTGGAGGAGAGGGATAAGGTAATGGATTCCATCTCTGTGTCCGTCTGTCCGTCTGAAACACTATTTGTCTGTGCCATACCTCAGCAACTGTAACAGCTACCCCTTTCAAACTTTCAGGGTTGATAGATCTTATTTACTAGGTGTGCATGGGCATAGTTTTTTGTGGCCTGTTATCTGCTTTCACTAATTAACAAGGGTCATTAGTCTGCAACAATTTTGTGCAGTCCGTATCGTATCGTGGGAACTACAAGAGATAGACCCTTTGAAATATTGGTGTCAGGGTTGGTAGATATTATGTTCCAGATGTGCATAGGCACACTTTATGTGGGCTATTACTTTCCTTCTTTAATGAATGAAGTTCATTAAAGGAGGGCACTCATTACGTTGTATTTTAAGTGTTTTGGGAACTTCATGTCAGGCACTTACCACATGTAAAATGGTTTAGTTATATTTTATTCCATATTTCTAAAATCTGCATTTTAATGTTGCTGAAATCAGCTTTACCTGTCAAATTACCGGAAGCGGCAAATATATGGAAGATCAAAGGCGATTTCGCGGATCACGGGAGTCCTACTTCTGCACCTAGATTTTTTTACTTGATGAGAATAAACTCCTAGTTTCAAATTGAAGTGGTCGGATATGTAACGAAAACTAATAATATATGTCAATGTATATGCAGCAGTTATTTAAAACTGTTTTTAATAACTCGTTTTAGCGAGAAAAAAGCAACGTTTACGAGTCACGATATGTCACGTCTTTCCTCGCGCGATCTTGGACATATTTATAGCCAAATTTGGAAACAGCGGTATTCTGCAACCTTCTACACCTCCGTGCGGTAGAGAGTTCCAAGTTTTTCATTGACTGCGAACAGAGGAAAATGCCAAGGTGTGTTTCGTGCGGTGGCACAGCCACCGAATATCCAGAAAGATATTTTCATTCTTGGCCAAAAGACACATCATTAGCAGATAAATGGAATGCTATTATGAAAATCCCAGAAGAAGTATTGGCAGCATACAAAAGCACGAGGTTGTGTTCAGCGCACTTCAAGCTGCGTGACGAATTCCGATCGTTTGATAACTCCCGGAGCTCATATTATCGCTCACGTTACACGGTCACGATTTACGACCGATTGTCATGAACGGAGTAAATTCATTGATAAATAATAATTGATTTGATTGAAACACATAACATATGCATATTCTTTACGTCGATAACGACCTCGGAAACAATTTTCATAATTTGAAGTGGCTTTGTGTTGAACAATGATCATTGGTGAGCTTGGCTTCGTTATCAACCGATGGCTATGATTGGCCAGTTGTATAGTCGCTTCTAATTGGTCCGACATCTCAACTGGCTTCGCGTAATGGTGAACTGCTGGTAATGTGGGGGTTTTAATATTTGGCAATAAACATCGCAAATTTGTGAAAATTAATAAAATAAACATCAGATATGAAATCCTGATGAAAAATCCTTTCCAATGATGTATAATACAATGTAAGGAGTGCCTTCCTTTAAGTCTGCAACAATTTTGTCCAGACCATATCTTAGGAACTGTAAGTGCTAGCCCCTGGAAATTTTAAGGGTTGATAGATCTTGTGTAGTAAATCTCAGCCCTGTCAATTATTAGCTCAGCGGACTTGTCTGCTAGCTGAACTTTGGTGAAGAGTCTTGATCTGTTGTCATCTGTCCTCAGTCCATTGCCATCCACAATATACATTTTTTACTTCCTTAAAACCTTCAGTCATATACACTTTAAACTAGGAGAGGATCTACACTGCACCTTGGACAGGTCTCGACTAAGTTTGTTCAAATAGTGATGCTCCAATGATTTTTTGATATTTTTTTAGGGTTTTTTTTGTTTAAACGTGTTTTTCTTTTTGGAAAATGTTCAAAAATCACCTTTGAAACTGGTAGACAATTGCTTCAAAACTGCATCGAGACACTTTTGGGGACCCATAGACCTTAATTTGTCCAACAGATGGTGGTGTGATTTTTTTCCTTTTTTTGTATGAGTTTTTGTGACTTGAAGCTATTTTATCTACTTCTCCAAAACTGTTGCTTAGATTGTTCAGAAACCTGGTGGAAATGGATCATGTGGAAAGGCCAAAATGTTGTTCACTTGGTGGTGATGCTCCACATCCCTGATTTTTAACAATTTTTTTCTAATTCGGGTACTCTTTGGTATGTGCATACATTTCTATTGATTATATGCAAGTCAATGGGGATTGCAACATCTCCACAACTGTTGGCCAGACCCACTGCAGACTTGATGAGAATGCACCTTTGGTGGGTCTCTGCCAATTTTTGTTTAACTCATTCAGTGCCAAGCATGACTAAAGCTGATCTTCTTAAGTTAGACCGGTCAGAATTATCATAAGCATCCCAGATTCGTATTCCGAGAAAAGCTGTTGACTCAGTCCAAAATTTGGCACTGAAAGAGTGAAGTGCACTCTCCAATGATTTTTGTCCCCTGCCCATGAATCATGGGGGGGGGGGGTGTACAGTGTAGCTAGCATCAGTGACAACTTATTTCTTTTACATTTGAAAAATTAAAAAAAAGGTTAATCAAAGACACTACTCTATTGACTGATGTGTTCTCATTGATTAGGTAATAGCAATTAGGTTGAGTTGCTGGGGGTTGTTTGACGTCTGGGTCAATGCAGACCCCCAGAGCGAAGGTTTGCAAGGAGAAATGTGAAAACCGTCCTACAAAATAGCTCTAAGCCAGTGTAGGAGCCCAAAAGTACCCCTATCTAGAAGTGACCCCCTTCATTTCCAGGCTAGCCTAGAAGTGTCCCCAGGTCAGTTACTGGGTAGCCTAGAACTGCCTCCTCTCCCCCCTTCCTCCCCCCCCCCACCAGCTTTAATTTGACCCCCTTGATGTTTCACTAAACATTACAAATCTTGAAAGAAAAAGGCAGTGTTTAAAGGTAAAACTTACTAAAAGTAGTATTTAGTGAGACTTTAAACAATTGAAGAGGAAAAAGTATTTAGCAATGTATGTGCTAAGAGGGATAACTTTAAGGCTAAATCTAAAAGTGGTCTCACTCTGTGTGTAACTGTGAATATATGATGTATAACGTATGTATTCATTTGTGTGTTTGAGTGTGCCTGTAAATTTATACATGTATATGTAAATGTACATGTGTGTACATGTATATGTGCATCTGTGTGCTTTTACTCACAAGGTTTTGAACGTTGAATATCACAGATGTGTTTATTTGTACCAAGAATGCTGTGAAGGTCCGATATACAGGTTAATCATTTAAAAAATGGGGAATAAAAAAGACTACAAGAGAAGAACAAAAAAAAAATTCCATATGTTGTTTTGATTTGGGCTGTCCAGGGAATATGATAAAAAATTAGAAGTTCCACGTTAATGTTGGTACATAGCCGCCACCAAGAATGCTGTGAGGGGCAGGGATACAGGTATATCAGAAAAAGTATTAATGGGGCATAGAAAAAGAGTACTTGATTTTGGTATAGTCCCAGACGATTGGAAAAGAGTAAAAATTGCCCCATACTTAAAAAGGTGAACAATTCAGAGCCTGTAATTAGCATCCTGTGTCTTTAACCTGCATCTGCTCTGAGATTATGGAGCACATACTAGACACCCAAATGATGAACCACCTGGAAAGAAATAACATTTTATACCTGTGGTAACATGGCTTCAGACACAAGAGATCCTGTGAAACCCAATTACTCACCTGTACTCAGGAACTCGCAATAAACCTCCATAACAATATCTCATCCTCTTAATGATTTTTTGCTAATGACTGCTTCCTTTGTAGAAAAAGTATCTTGTATAGAAGACAAAGTAGTATTACAGAAATGCATAGATTTCTTACCTGGCAAAACAGGAAAATTTTTGGCCTATAAATTTTCACCCCAATGATTGCAACTTCCTCAGGATAACAAGGAAAGTATCTCTTACAGTACATGAGTGCAGCCTTCAGGACTAAACATGCCATTCTGCTGGCAGTGCAAAATATCTTGGTGTTGCCATTACTTCCAACCTGTCATATGTCAAGATTCTTTTGCAACCTTTATGATAACAAAAACAGTATTGTGTATGAAGTTCAACCAGTCACACATTTGATTTAACTTCAGATGGGTCTGAATTGTTGTAATTAACTTTAAAAAGCAATAGTTAGGTTAACTCAGATAATGACAAGAGCCATGCATGCACTTAAAGAAATGCAGTTAGCATACCATGTTCATCTTAATAAGTGCACACTCCCTAATAAGCACACCCCTCCCCTTTTTTTTCAAAGAAAGAACCCCCAAAATATCCCATAGTTCTCAAATGAGTGGTAGAATTCATTATTACTTATGATCTAGATTTTTTTTTAGCTTTTGTGGATGAATTTTTTATAGTGCACTGGGTGCTTATTAAGATGAATACAGTATATCTTATGTTATTACTGATGATAAAAACCTTCACATTATATAAGAAACATACTCTGTAAAATGTATCTGTTATTACATTAATATTGTTCTAAATAGGAGGTATTCATATGAACTGGGATCCTGTGCTGCCATCTAGGCTGCAGCAGTGAACTAGACAGGAGGGAGGGCAGATTCATGTGTTAAGCAGGGCCAAATAAGCTTCCATGATAAGTGTAACAAGTCGGGAAAACAAAAAACTTCAGAAAAGTCATGCATTAACTTTTAAAACACACTATGCTGAACACGTGTAGAACATTGCATATGTTTGGTAGAAGTGCTATTTCTGGATGGTTAAGTAACATAACTGATACAAGTGCCCACATCATGGTGAGGCAGAGTTCTCTTGCCCAGCAACTGAGGGGACCAAGAGCAGGTCCGCAGTTAATATTTAACTAAATATGAATACCCCCTATTGTATAATACGTACTAGTAAAGTAAAACAGTTTGTGTTTTTTTAATCTTGGGTCCTTTCTGGCCTAGTCCAAAATTGCACCCCCTCCCACCTCCTTTGCATCTATTATAATAGATTGATCTACATTGTTACTGGTGTGAATGATATGATATTGTTGATCCTTTTGCATGTTTAATGTAAACAATGTGCAGGTATCTGTTTAATCCAAAATGAAAGATGACTGAGGTCGAAAGTGAATTTTAAAGAAACAGAATGATAAAGATCAATATCTTGTGCCAAGTGAAGAGCAGGATAAAGTTTTAACGTGCAAATATATGGCAAGAACTGCTGCTTAAAAAAAAAAAAAGAGGCAAAAATAATTAAGGGGGGGGGGTCACTTTGAGACTGCCTGGTTGTGTTCAGGCTGGCCTAGAAGTGAAGGGTGAGTATTAGGATATTGCATAATTGCCTTGAATAAAGCTCTTTTATCAGTTTAATCAACCATGTATATAACCTTATTCCACATTATATACAGCATTTTCAAGACAGGTTTGCATATTGTGACATACATATAGCATAATGAATACAGGCAATACAATAAAAACCATAAGGATTGCATCTTATACACAACCATAATGCATGTATACTGTACATGCATTGGAACACTATAATAGTGCTCCATACTCATTACACTGTGTGGTATTAGCAAGTGTGACATCACCAAGTTATATTGTAGTTTAATACATTGTTCTCTAAGTATTCTCTTGCAATCAGTACATGTACATGAGACTGGACCAGTGCTGGATTAGCAATAATCCTCACCTACTCAGCCACTTGTGCTGCCCACATTCTGTGGGCAATAAGGCTCCCAGCATTCAGTAGTTCAGGTACCTAGACTGTGGTACAATGAAACTACAGTTGTATATGTGAATGCACTGGGGAGTATTATATAAGGACCAGAAATCATCAGTGTTTTTGGTATGTGTATGTATAGGTATAGAGTTATTATGTAAATACATGAGAAAAAGAATCATCAGTATTTTTGGTATATACCTGTATGTACATGTATGTATAGGTATACAGTTATTATGCAAATACATGAGAAATATCTGTTGATTAAAAGAATGTATTCTACATATTGTGTGAAAAGTACATTATATTGAAAAGGGATCAGTGATATGTGTCCCATTTCTACTCACAGTAGCATTGAGTGGTCATCCCGTTTGATTACTGTGCATGTACCTGTCCTGATGAGCATGTACAACTTGCGCTATATGTATATGTCGCAACAGGCAACCATCATAGTAAACAGGAAAGTACAGTGATAAAACACTCACATCTCTTGATTACTCTGTACTTTAGAGTAACAGCTATACAATTTCAACACAGGTTGCTGACTGTAGATGGCAGCACTGCTATAATATCCCGTTTTGTGCTCTTGCTGGTGGAGACACCTGCAGGATAAACAAGTCTACCTGCTATTGCTGACTGCAAGTAATATGTCATGAAAATGAGGTACCCCTAGCATCCCTGTTGTAAGTTTGTGTCAAGACAATCAGATCAAGGTCAGGCAGGCAGTATGCTTTCCATTATTCAATCTCCATACTCCCATATGGTACAATATTAAAAACTGGCTTAACAAGATATTAGCTCACCAAGAACTCCCAAACAAAGTTATTGAAGCTTAACTATGACACATATTAGACAAAATTTTATTAAAACAAATTGCCTTTCAGTCATATTCTTGGGATGTTGGGAAGCTTCTCATCCTCCTGGTATGAATACACCATTGCAGCCAATCAGGTGCAGGTTACCACACCAAATAGTTCTTGGTTGTCTTGTGCTGACACCTTTGGGGGCCATTTACCTGTAATTAACCCACTGTTTTAGCTAGACTATTAGATGAACTTATCAGCCTGTTTGTGTTGTATAGTTTGACAGATATTTTTTCCATAATGAGTTTTATAAACAGAGGGCAAATCACATATTCATACACAGTGACGTAATGCTGGCAAGCCGTGCTCGGAGCATGTGTTTCCTGGCTATGACCGGTAAACACTGGCATAACTTTTGATTCTATCTATAGACTCCCCTTTTTTATCTTGAATGTTTTCAGTTAAAGGTGTCTGCACAACACCAACTGCATACTTTATTTTAAAAAGTGACGCAACAAAAGTTATACGCCTGTATGCTAATATGATAATATACAGTAAATATAATGGTGGTTTCATCCCTCCTGCTGCTCAGATCAATGTGCAGCAGTCCCACGGCCATCTTGGGTGACCTCTGATGGTCTTCAAATTAACTAATATTTCTGAGCTTACAAAAACCTGAGGTGTGGCCAACCACATAAAGTGAGTGTTATTTTCTTAATTCACACCCTCACCTCCTCACACCCCATTGTCTGCTGAGCTGTACCAGGAGAAGGAGAGCTTATTTTTCATTCTAGCCCATAATTTGGACCAGGTATCAGTCCAAAGGTAATTAAAACATGTCAAAGGGTGACCGTGTTCAACAGACAACCTTACGAGTTGAGCAATACACACGAGCCCAGTATTTGCCTAGTAATACTCTGAAAAATCATGATAATGACACTCGGGTGTCTGATATCATGGACATACTGGCATTATGTCATGTTTCTGTCATACATGTACCGATTGTACAGAAGACCCTGGGGTTGATTAGTGCTCCTAGCGCTCACCAGGACACCCTTTGAAAGTGAGGTTACATATGTATACCATATTCATTCCAATTGCACTACACGCCCTGATAGAAGCACACCGCCTACTTTTTTTTTTAATCTTAGGGGTTTTATTAAAAATTCAGTATTTTTCAATATTTTTTTGTTTGTTTTTAAATTAACTGCTTCTGATGAAAGAAGAAGGTGCACTGTTGTTATTTTATGCTATGTGGATTCTATAATCAGTGTAATTGCTGGTGGTATTGTAAATTAAGACATAATCATTATCACAAAACTCCACGAAAACCATGTCTGCTCCAGGAAATCTTTGCATTAGCACAGTGTGCTACTATTGGAATGAATATGGTATACATATATATATATATATATATATATATATATATATATATATTCACTTAACGCCACGATTTGATCAAGGGACTGAAAGATAAATGAATTCCTTTGCTGTTTGACTCAATTATGTGTCATAATAAGGTATCTGACACATTTTACAGGGAACACATAGTGTCATTATAAATGTAATGGCACACATTATGTGCGTACAGCTGTACATGTACATAATTGATTGATTTACTTACAAATTTGAGATTTCTACCACTTCTCGGAAATTTTTAAAAAAAAGTCTTTAAGTTGGTACACAATTTTACATGTATACCACTGCACACATGTACATGTGTATTCAATGGGGGGAAAAGAAATTTTTAGTCTTCATGTCTTTTAGAACTAAGACCTGTCCCACAGCTATTGTAACACACATACTTTATTCTCTGACAGGCATCAATGTGTGTGTGTGTGTGTGTGTGTGTGTGTGTGTGTGTGTGTGTGTGTGTGTGTGTGATATACAACAATAATTTACAGTCATATGGTTATAATGCAGATGCAAGTTAAGTTCGAATATACATGTAAAGAGATAAATTTTTTTTCTTCTTTTTTTTTTTTTTGATACCATATTAACCTGTCGACACAATCAATCTTGTAATGTCGTAGCTGATATGTTGGCCTTTTGGGTTCAGAGGGATTTTAAAAAAAACTAGTTGCCAGAATTTAACAGGGACTTTAGATGTTACAGGAAGTCATGACGTGAAAAGTTCATTACATACCCCCGCTGGTTGTCCACCTCGCAAAATGAGGAATGAGGTGTTTTCATTTTTGTTGCACCTTTTTCTAAGAAAGAAAAGGCAAAGGGATTATGTGGTCATCCTCATGCACTATTGACATCAACGATTATATTTCTGAAGCTACATGTAGATAACACATACACGATTTAGTGGATCATCATGAAATGTGCATGTGTCTCCTATACATTGACAAAATTTGCTTTGCATTGGTCATCAGGCCCTTGACCTCGGGTCATTAAGGTCACAGAGTTCAAAGTTTTGTGTCTATCCCTTTGTGTGCATCATAGCAGTGATGAATTTAAAGAAGAATTTGTGACATGAATTATAAACCTGTACTGTCTGTAGTTTAATACGTAGATATCATATTGTACTGTTTTATGCATATTGTATGATACATGTTATAGTCTTTAGTTAATTATTTTAGTTGGATTAAAGCATTTTACACATGTCTGACGAGTGGATTTTCATCATACTTGGACTGTTGGTAGGGTGTGGCATGCTGTTTGCCAGTGTCAATATCATATTGATCTAATTGTCACACTCCACTGATTTTACTTGATATATTGCCTTCTAATGGATCAACTATAGTTAATTTTGACCTCTCGGTCAAAGATATGATGCACATTTTATTTATTTATTTGTTTGTTTGTTTGTATTTATCTTTTAGTATTTAGGTCACACTGACTTGCCTTTCAATCTAAAAAGGATAAATGAAACTGTGCAAAGCCAAAATGCTACCGGTATACTCCATGAAACCATGGCATCTTTACGAGTGGTTTAAACCAATCTGGCTCTTATTTGAAAAGATGCAGAGGAAACAGCTATCATCTAAGACCCTTTTGGGGTTTGGGTTTTTTTGTTTTTTTTGTTTTTTGTTTTTTCTTGGGGGGGGTGGTGGTTTTTTTTTCTTTTTAAATGCAGGCCTAGCTTCTCATTTCATCATTTCAAGTGCATGTGTTCTTGTGGGAAAAGCGATTGGCATGGTAAATAAGTACAAACTAGAAGAAGTAAGATTTGCCATAGAGCAAATCTGTCTGGTTGCCTTGAAAATTAGTGAAATTTAAAATGCTTTAACATTTATTTCAGTGATAATCACATATATCTAGAACAGAATCCTTTAAAATTGCCCCTCATTTTTAACAGGTTTGAGTGAGGAGCTTTAAGGTCTTCCGAGTGTACCTTGTTGGCATAAACTAAAATTTACAGCTTTCATTTTCATTCCATTGGATGCACATATGCCAGAAACCAATGTATTAACCCTGCCTCTGCTATTTATTTTTTGGGGTTAATTGTCTATTATGCTGAATTTAATCTTAGAATCGCTCCACAAACACGATCTACAGGGCAGCCACATCAACATTTATACTAGTAAACAAAGACATTGTGTGCTCATTTCTGGTAAAACTGCATAGTTTTTGCTGCAGAAACTACTTTGTTGTGTAACTTTGACCATTTTATTCAAGCAGACTTCTAAATAAACATCTAATCAATTGTTTTAGGTACATTTGTGAATAAAAATCTGCAAAACAGCAGTAAAATTGCATATTTTGTGGCCTCAAACTTTGTACGATTCTGTTGCTGGTCCTAGGCATGTTTGGTATCAACGGAAAAGTCAGAGCCTCGTCAACATCATCAAGCTGCTTTCCTATCGGCTTAATTATTTATTCCAGCCTACCAAACATCATTTTACATAAATTTGCTATCTCTGAGGTAAAACTCTTAAGAATAGAATGCCGGGACATTCTCGCTCTGCATTAGTGAGATTCTTGTCCTGCTCAGGCACTGATTGGCTGACAGATCATGCAAATAAGTTTGCATGTGGTCAAGCATGTGCACTGCGCACTTCAGCAAACAAGCATGGTGGAGCCGATCATTCAAGCCAACGGTACTTTTATGTTTTCATGTCACATAACTAACAAAATTTAGTGACATGTTGATGGTAGATGTTTTGAAAACATTCAGAATGTCCCTGGTGAACCACTGAAAGAAATACAGAGTGGAAACTGCATGCGATCGATGTTAAAACAGGCAACTCATGCACTGGTATGCATTGTCAGTCAATCTCCACGATGGTCCGTACTGAATAAAATCTGTGGGGGGGGGGGTTGTTTGTTTTTTTTCGCAGCGACACCACAATATTTAGATAATTTTGGTGCTATTGCTCAATAGTTATAGTGGAAATCATTTGATATGTTGTACTTCTGCATGAGAACGTGCCATGTTGCCATATCTGGATAATTATGCACACTGAAAGTGTACATAATTACCAAGATAAAATGTGCTACATCGGGTGGATAAACTCGCCTGCAGCATAGGAAAAGCGAGTATCTTTGGGCGGGTTTTCATGCCTGCGGAAGAGGAAGGGTTAAAGTGGCTGTTGACCTCTATGTTTGAAGATATTCAACATTTAAAGTTTGGAAGTATATCTAATAAGTGGGAATTCAAATTTTACATCTTTTTACTTTCATTTCATTGGATGGATCTAGAGAACAAACCTTAAAACTTAAGTTGGATTGAGACCTCTATCTGTAATACTTATGAGAAAAAATTTCAAATTAGTATGTGCCGGGAAATTAAGATGTTCCTGTTAATGATGCACTGACTTCATTGAATACTGGGAGTATTTCAAACATTAGATCTTGAATGCCTTCAATACTATAAAAGAGTGAAGTGTAATTCCAACTGCTGCTTGCACACATACGCAGTGTGGTGTATCTCGTGAAAGATGTAATATTGTAACATTTAAAATTGATCAGCATTACACATTTTAGAACTGGAATATCATCAAAAGTTTAACTCGCATATATACAGACAATTCCAAGGTTTATTTATACAGTAAAACCTGTCCATAGTGGGTACCCTTGGGAAGTACTCTCTCCAGATAGGGTCATCCCTTTTGAGAAGTATGGATGAGTATGTACAGGTGGAAATAAACATTACTTGTGCATCCATTTACAATGTATACCTAACATTATTATCCGAGGGGAAATGAATAACTATAAAACATAACACTCTTTGTTCCTTTATCACAAGTACAAGAAGTGATCAGCTATGACAGTACCTGGGAGGGAGGAATAGATCTCATCTGACTGGTTACAAGAAAAAAGCAAAAACAAAAACAAAAAACCATCAAAGCCTCCCACTGTCGGCTTATAAGCAAATCACTGGGATGACACTGGTTCACACACTAATTGTTCCACACTCCAGTTCTGTGGCTGTGAAATACATAAAGCTGTCAAAACAGTCTTTGGGGGATGTCACCTTAAAGCCTTGTAGCCAGCAGTCCATTGTTCTCTTAGGATCAAAAAAAGGCTGAGAGAACCCCAGGTACAGCGCTTCTTGCTTTTTATTTACTTTCTTTGGAAGCACCAGAGTACAACTTGGTGTGCTGGCACTTAAATTAGAGGGGTTTGGATGAGGAATTTGATGGTGGAATCATGAGAACCATTCAAATAAGATGTGACTGCTAGTGTTTTCATGACTAAAGCACTCTAAGCGTTAAGATCATTAACCAAATACATTCAGTTATATTACCTGGTCATACATGTGTATCATGTAAATCCTAATGTTTATAAGGTTACCAAGTATGGGTGCACATGTGCCTGCAGTTGCCAGCTTTAAGTATACCTGCTTCTACAATGTATGTTGGCTGATCCAGTAAAGTCAAGCGCCATGTTCTCATAGATGTCAACTTGCGTAGCTGTGTCACCAAGAGAGTTATGTTAACCCTAGTACTGCTTAATTTTTTTTTTTTTTTTTTTTTTTTACATTCATTCTGGGCAGTATATAAACACTGGCCTTGCATCACTGGTGTTAAGTCTGCATGAATTTAAAGAAAGTAGGCAAATCTGAGCTGAAAGTAGTGTCATTCTGAATAGTTTTAAGGTACATATTCAAAACAGGGGAGTCTTGGTCAGAACAGGAGAGTTGACAGCAGTGTGTTCGCTGCTCGCTTGTTTTGAGTGAAGTAGATGCAGGGACCCCTCCCAGGGATTTGGAGACACATGACAACATATACATGTAGCCATTCGTTTTCTGGTAGCAAAAGTAATATTTTGGAACCATGGCCAAAAAAAAAAAAAAAGAGAGAGATTATGGGAACATCAAGATTCATCTTCAAAGATGAAGTAAACACAATTCTGTACTGCTGGTAGTAAAATGGAAACATGACATAACCACCTCCTCTGGGAAGCTGCCTTGCATATGCATATAGCTCTGGAAGAAATCCACAGCAGTGCTACATAGTGAACATCTTTGCTTGACCAGTTCACAAGGAACATATCCACAAAGTTTCAACTTAATCCGAGTAACGGTTCTGGAGAAGAAGTGACAAGTAAAGAAAACACACAGTGTTCTTATGTAATATCAAAGCAGTTGGGTGAGCGGTTGTGAAGAAGAAGATTTTGTAAGATTTGTCCAAAAAAAGAAAAAAAAAATCATTCAAAATCCAAAAACCGCTGAAGCGTGACCATTTGAACAAACCTGCTAGAAACCCACCCAAGATAAATTACCACCAAGTTTGAAGTCAACCTGGATGATGGTTTTGGAGAAGAAGTCTAAAACATGAATTAGCATTAGAATGCTCATTGACTTACATAGTAATCAATAGGAAAGCTGCATTGACCGATAAGCACTGGAATTGAAAAAAAAAATATTTAAAATCAGGAAACCACAGCAGTGCCACCTAGTGAATAACTTTGTTTGACCCTTCCACAATGAACATATCCACCAAGTTTCATCTGAATGACCGCTCTGGAGAAGAAGTCAAAAATAGCAAAAACACACAAAAATCATAAAATAAAAATAGAAAAAAATCGCAACACCACCTGCTGAACAAATTTAGAACTAAGAGTCCCTGGGAGTGTCCCTGTGCAATATCAAAGCAGTTGGGTGAGCGGTTTGGGAGAAGATTTTATAAGATTGCCTCAAAAAAAGAACCAAAAAAAATCTTTTAAAAACCCCAAAATCACTGGAGCATGACTATTTGAACAAACTTGGTAGAGACCCAGCCAAGGCACATCCCCACCAAGTTTGAAGTGAATCTGGGTGACAGTTTTGGAGAAAAAGTCGAAAATGTGAATTGTGGACAGACAGACGACAGACCACAGACCCTCACAAAAGCTCAGCTGACTGACAAGTCAGGTGCGCTTAAAATTCACTGTAGTTGTCCTGGATTTTACTACATTTTGTTTTATTTTATTGTATTTTTGTGTGATAGTCTACATTTGTTTGTAGTTGGTCACATGAAAACATTCATAACCCAACAATATCAAACAATCTTCCAATGAAAATGCTGTTAATTTGAAATTGACAGAGCACACATGGTTTGTCACCACTGCCAGAGATGAGAGTCCTGCTGACATTTTGCTCAAATTCTTATTGTACATGATTACATATATGTTGATTGCAGGGACCTTGTCCACAGTTCCATACAAGGTGTTGAGGGGTAAGCATACATTATACAGCGTGTTGTGTGTTAATTGTCACTGAAACCAGTAACATGAACATACCCAGTGTCTCATTGTATAACAAATATGTAATTCCTCTGGAATTTTGATGTCTTTAAGTTTTTTTCTTTGACACCCCTTCCCACCCCACCCTCTTTGACACTCCTCCCCCCCCCCCCTGCCACTCACCCACACCCCCTCACCCCCTTGATATGTGAATTTATTCTCACAGCTCTTCTGGTGTTATATCCAAGTTTGACAGAATGCTCTCAATTCATTGTAAGTAGATTTTGGTGCCAGGGAGGCAACTCTTCAAATTGCCTGCATGGCATGCCATCTGATCACTGTCGTTGCGTCTGTGTGTCAACACTTCAATTTTTGCAGTATCCTCTCTGCCTTCATTTCTTTTCATCACTTGAGGTTTCCAGGTGTTTTCTCCACTTTCCTCAGCGCTAGAATCTATATTTCACATGGCTACAGTCCAGCCAGTGAAATTGATTCCATAACATTGACAAAATTCAAACGTTCAAACCAATGTAAGGCAATGCCATTATGTTTTAAGCTCAGCTGACTTGTCAGTCAGCTGACCTTTTAGAATGGTAGGTGTCCATTGTCCATTATCTGTCCATCCACAATTCACATTTTTCACTTCTCCAAAACTATTGGCCACATGCATGGGTCAGTAGTTCCTTAAGCTTGTTAAAAACTTCTGTGAATTTGTTATCCCAAGATTCAGTCAAATTTTGCTATAAGATCAGTTTTGGGGAAATCTTTTTACTCTATTTGCTTTTTTGAGTTTGTGCCTGTCAAAGCATAGAGTGGAGATGCAATTTTTTGCAAATTCCAGCACAAACAAAAGAGCCTAACCTGCCAATCCTGAGAAACTTCAGATGTCTTTAACCATTGTGAGAATTGGCCAGTCAATTACTGCCCAGATTTTATCTTCATCTGGCTGTACTTCAGATCCTGAAACCACATGACATAGGTATTTTACCTTATCTTCAAAAATGTGACATTTCTTGGGTTTTAGTTTTCGGTGGTTTCAAGACAGTATGCCAAGAGACCATATAACCAGCCAATCAAGAGTTTGGTGGAAGCATCAAACAAATAGACACTTGTAATATAAAGTTGTCAGCGCGCAGAATGGCTGTACTTACAGTACACCCCAAGGGGGAACATGTAGACACCAAAAAAATCTCTGTTAAATGATCAACATTATCAGGAAGAGCTTTCTTGTCGGGGATATCTTTCTTCAGATTGGGATAATCTTTCTTGAAATGTGATGTTAATCCACATTCCCAACAAGTTCTTTATTTGATACCTAAATTCTTCCAACTGCTTCATAATGGTTTCCAGTTCACCTTTTTTGTGCACAGTTCCGTACCCTAAGAGTGACCCTTTGACTCCTGGAGAATGGCTTTTAGTGGGGTTTTTCATGCTTCTGCATGGACTCCTAACCACTGAATACACCTGTTTCAGAGCCCATAGAAGGCAAGATCTGGGGATTCCAGATTAAGTCTCCTCAACCTGCAATAGGAGAGGTCACATTTAGAAATTTTATGTGTATTTGGCTGAATACACAACCCAATACACAAATTTCTTTTTGGGCTAGAGGTGTGTATTCCCATAAGATACTATGTTAGTAACATTCAATGCATTGAATACTTTTGCAGCAAAATTTATCAAATTTATATACAGGAGGATTGTACCAATATACAACCATTTGCCACAACAAATTTGGTGTTTTTAGGCAGAGTGGCTTTAAATTTACATAGGTGCAAATTAGGATGCAAGCTAATGGAAATACACATACCTAGCCCACCTGCCTACAGAGCCCTCTACTGACAACCCACATGAACCAGTTGATCTAGACCTTGCCTATTGAGACTATTGTCTCTAATTGCTTCTGCCCGTCTTCCTGTAAGGAGATTTGTTTTTGATGAAGGCCGGGTTGAAGGTTTTGTCCAACTTGGCGATGTAGGCAGACAACCCTAGCAAGCACAATGAGCATTGCACTGAGTCTCCATGGTCCTTTTGTGTAAATAAAGAAATAAAACATTTGTTGTCATTATGCTAATTAGAAGATCACCATCACCAAACACACAGAAAAGTACATGTAGCAAAGATCTTCTCTGGGTTCTCGTCCTTCTTGCCAGCTTGGCCTGCATTTTCAAATTTGGCTGTACCTGGCTGCATGAGGCAAATCTTCAAAAATACGAGCTGAAGCTCTCCAACCTGTGATATTACGGGCAGAGAGATGCCCTGTCATACCAGATTTACCCAGTCTTCACCATTGGGACACTTTGGTTTGACTGGATGCCCCTTCAAGCACCCAAGCTTTGTTGGTGCCACACATACAAGCAATGACTTGGGAAAAACTAGACTCCGTATGACTACCAGTTACAGGTCTTTTCTCCATTTCTTCCTGAAGCTTGGCTATCTCATACCTCAGGCTATCAACTTTTGCCTGTGACACAGCCTTGGCAACGAAGCTGCTCACTATATAAACCAAGTGTACGGGGACAACTCAGAAAATATGTGCACAGAAACTTCCCGTATGCATGTAGTGGCAGACCAGGTCTATATACATGTACTGTAATTCCTGTGTTGTTTCTTGCCTAACAGTTGTTTTACTTTCAATTAAAGAGGGTCTACATTTAGGTTTAAATAACCGAGACAACTCTCCAAACTACTGTACTGTCCTGCCTTAGTGACATGATATCCTAAGAGCTACCAATCAAGGAACACAGAGTATATACAAATTTTGTTTCAAGCAATCATATAAAAATTTGAATGGGGGGGGGGGCAAAACTGTGCAAGTTTTGCATACAATAGAATAATGAATAGTGAATACATATACACTGGACCATGTCCATTGCAATGTGCTGGTGAACAACCAGCACCTCCTGTATTCCATTACAATAAATGTACAGCTTATAAATACACTGCACATCAAATGCAATTGTAGTAACAGTCTCTGTACTATATATTGTAATGCATATGAAGTGTTGTACCCATCCCAGGGTTTGGCCAATTATGCAGATTAATGTATCAATGCTGTTTCAGCAATACGAAACAGGGTGGAGATTGAATTACAGAATTACCTTGACCACTTCATGCCAATAAAGGTAGATGGAACCAAATCTGCTGTCCAGTTTTCAACAGAGATCTGATCTGCCACCCTGCTTGCAGTGCCATCTGGTGGAATTGTAAAGTGATCGAGGCGGTTGTTGTGTTTTAACAACCTTTATTACAACTTTGCTGAAAATGTGTAATAGGCATATGCTAACAACCACACAGACAACCAGGATGACATCTTCTGACAGCCTGTGGCTAAAAGGCTACAAAGAGGGCTACCACTGTCACGGTCACCCTCCAAGGCATGTGTACAGCAGACAGAAGGTGGAACCCCTTGGCAGTGGCTTTGCTGAAATAGGAGTTCCATTTTTTCAAGCTGTTGATCCAGAGATGCCTGGACATTCAAAATGTCATGTCAGGGACATTAATAAATGAGAACGTCAGGGACATCGATCTAGCATATTTAACAAATATATATATGAAAATATTTCTTTCCAATGTAGGACACCAATCAGTCAAAATTTCAGCTAATTTCAGGGTCCGTCCCTGATGCTGAGGGACAGTTGGCATCTCTGCTGATTACACCCAAAAGTTGATATGCAAGTCAGGACAGGCATAAAAATCAGTGGGGATTCACAGACTGGTAGGGCCACCTACTGGCAGTCCACGATACTGATAAAATTTTCAGTTTTTGAAACTGTCTGGTGGTGGCAGCACCCCGTGAAACAGATATGTACTGATGCAGTACAATTTAACCTTGTCACAGATCGAGGTGCCACTCCAATTTCAACGTATTTGTTTGTGCTGTGGGTGCATCCAATAAACAGTGACTGAAAACTGTCAGATTCTAACTTATGCAAATTTTGACCAATACCCAAAATTGAGTGTGGAATAAAGATGAATACCTTCAAAACTGTTGTAGATAGCCATGCCATTCCAATTTCAATTTATATGTTGTGCTATGATGGGTGCATCCAATGAACAATGACTGAAAACTCAGATTTAGATTTATAAAAATCGTGACCAGTACACAGAATTGAAGTGTTCGATAATGATGAACATTGAGGGAATGGAAATGCTAAGGGATGATTCAACATTTTAATCATTTCTGAATACATGTACATGTTTTAGTACTTTCAGTATACAGGGGGGAGGGAGGTAAATGTACCTGTACACTTCTGCAGATAATGGAAAATGATGGTCATTTATAACCCAAATTTTGTGGTATTTTTGTATTATTTCTTTAAGATCATCATTTTTAAGTACTAATTGGGGGAGGGGAGTCATTAAATTTAGTACCTTAAGTACTAATTAAAAAATGATGACAATGCTGAACCATCCCTAAGACAGGGCAGTGAACTTGGTGTGGAAAGTCGCAGTTACTGCAAAATGAGTGCCAAGGGAAGTGCAGTTTTATGGTAACAGCTGTTATGATGCATCCTGTGCATATGCTTTTCACACTTGCTGACTGCCCCGTTTGTGCCGGAGCTATCAAACAAATGAAATCTAAAAAAAGCTCAATGTTCCATGAACTTCATTCTGCTCCTATGCTGGAATCAGGAAGATAGATATTGGGCACAAGCGTTACTGTCTATATCAGACTATGTTGGCGTGGGGTTGCAATGTTGACGGGATAAACAGTCACTGAAACCCATTCAAAAGGCCTCAAAACTCATTCATTAAATGCATACAACTCTGATGTTCCCAGGAATCAAGCAATGGATGATCAAAGCAGAATGATTTAACTCCTAGGAGCCTGACATATGCTTTAAAAAAAAATAGATTGCTAGTTTCACTATGTGCTTAGCTGAAGAGTTATGCTAAATGACCACTGGAGGGTGTGCACCTAGTGTTCATGTCCCAGAGGTCACTTTTTTTGCACAAAACTTAAAATATAAAGTTTTAATTACAATTTAAAGCAAATGAAAATTTTATGTGTTAACATTTGCAACTGCAAAACATCAAATTTTTAATTTGTATTCTCAACTTATGAGTTAAAAATCTTTTCTTAAGGGGAAATATTATGATATGCATGGTAACCGCAGACAATATGTAAAATAGTTAACACAGACATGTTGTTTCTGCCAATAGTCTTTCTTTCTTTCCTTCCTTCCCATATTTGCACTTTTTCTTTCAGTGTCCACTTAAACTCAGACATTGCACAAGCCAGAAACTTGCAAATGTTGCATGGATATAGGACCTATGGTAAAATGTTGCATGTCATTCAGAATTTAGTCAACAGGTTGAATTAAGGCCACTCACAATTTTCAATCTTTTCTGGCTTACAAAGCAACGAACATAGAGGCCCAAATCTTTGTTTTGTTGGTACAGCTGTTTAAGCTCTTCATTAATTGGGCACATTAGCACAGTTGTACAATTTAAACTTATGCCAAGTATGGACACTAGAAAACTTGAAAGTTGAATATCTTCAAAGCTATCAAGCACAGAGGTACTATTTCAACTCCAATTCACAGGTTTGTGCTGTAGGTGCATCCAATGAACCATAGGCAAAAGTTGTAAAATTTAAATTTATGCTTACTAGGGACAGATGACAATTTTAAAGTTGAATATCTGGGAAACTATTATATGGATAAAGGTACCATTCCAACTTCAATTCATAGGTTTGTGCTGTAGGTTCATCTGAGAAAAGACAAACAAAAGTTGCAAAGTTTAAATTTATGCCAAACTGGGACATGAAAATTTTAAAGCTGAACATCTTTAGACCTATTACGGAGTTATTATTCCCAGTTCATTATTTGGGTTTGTGCTATGAATAACTCCTATGACATGAAAACAAATATGGAAGAATATCAGTTTATGCTAAATTCACTGAACTTCCCCACGATACGCATCCCCTCCCCCACCACAACATGTACAAGCTGGTTACTTTGATCTACCTCCATGCTGTTATGCAGCCATTTTGCATGCATAATGAATTAGCTGACGCACTGTCAGAACCTGTCTCCTATAGGCAATTTGAAAGGCTTCTTATGAAGCCAACCCAAATGCAGCCCAAACGTGGCCTTTTAAAACAGATTTACTATTTTGGACATTGATCCTGTTAAACAAACATTAAAATACTATTTCTTCTTCTTTTTTTTTTTTTTTTTTTTTTTGACAATTTTGTGATATCAGTGAACTTAGCAAACAATACCATACAGCAAAATTAAGTGAATTTACAGTATTTAGATGCTTCACCAAACAGTTTTCAATCAATTATGGACATGATTGCTTGATCTGAGGTCTGTTGTACATGTATTGCCTTGTATATTTAGATTAGGAGGAAAAAAATGCAGGATATGATACTGGTACCATGAATATTTGTACCCGGATTTTAATCCACGGCGCCAGCTGCCAGGCTGTGGCGAGTGTTAGTTTAGCTTTCACAGGAACAGCTAAACCACAACCTGTTGACCAACACAAAAACTGATGTCTAGGGCCTTTATGAATGATTAGCCCTTTCCCCCTTAAACCGGCCAAAACCGGCTGGTGGTCAAATGTCGTCTGCTTCAGTGTTTTCAACTAATTTCAACAGTTATGAAAAACAATTTGACTGAGAAATGTACATGAGACTTATCAAGATCATATGCCCCAGGTCAACAGTTTTCCTTGGCATAGGTTGGGCACTAAGTGCCGAACCCATGCCAAGGAAAATTGTTGACTCAGTCTTAATTCAAGGGGGAAAGGGTTAATGGAACAGTGTAGAACAAGACAACTGCAAGTGATAGAAGTCCCACATACACATGAAAAATATACATATATAGTATATACATGTATATAGTAAAACCAAAACAACAAAACCAACTGGTCAGGTTTATATGGAAGAGTTTCTCCCCTTCCCCCCCCCCCCCACATGTTTCGGCCCTCACCTGGGCCCTCCTTAGGGTATGGGGAGGCTCTTTAAACATTTTTATTTTATTTGACTACCTTAAGTACCCAAAAGAGGTACAGCTCTGACTTAGTGTACAGTGAGCTGTCGCTACCATGTGACGTGCAATTATGATGTAATGAATTATCATGACTTGGAAGGGTCTTAGTTTTGTAAAGATGGATATACATCCTAATATGTATGTGAAACTGTCATGTGATATCTACCAATGTGATGTAATAAAAATAAATGGTTTGAAATAGTAGTCTCGAGAGTGTTTTCATTCTCTTGCCGCCATGAAATATTAAGCATAAAGTTCAATACTGATAGTATAACTGTCCATTGATAAGCACAGGAAATGAATAGAAGTAATATGTTAGTTAGAGTCGGAATATTCAGAATTAAGTTCAATACTGATATTATAACCGTCCCTTGATAAGCACAAGAAATGAATGGAAGTAATATGTTAGTTAGAGTCGGAATATTCAGAATTAAGTTCAATACTGATATTATAACCGTCCCTTGATAAGCACAAGAAATGAATGGAAGTAATATGTTAGTTAGAGTCGGAATATTCAGAATTAAGTTCAATACTGATATTATAACCGTCCCTTGATAAGCACAAGAAATGAATGGAAGTAATATGTTGGCTAGAGTCGGAATCTGACGTCGCAGATAAGGCAAGATCTGTGTATAGAATGGAAAGTGGAGGGTTAAAGAATGTTCTTGATTTTGTCCATAATTTCTGCAATCTTTAAATCAATAAGTCAAATTTGTTCCGTGATGGGTAATCCTCCTGTGGGATACCACAGTTCATCCTCACAGGGTGTGTCTTCATCCGAGGGGTAGTCTGTTAACAGGGGTTGCTGAGTTAGAGGTGTCTCCAGCTCGGATGGTTTGAATTGATTTCCGCATCACTACTGGTATTAGTCAATCTGGATACTAGAAATTTTCTTTTTGATGATTTTACCTCGGCTCTGTTTATGCCTGCAAAGACGCGTAATGATATCACCTTTTTTTTTGGATTTAACTCCAGTGGCTTCCCAGACTTTTCTAATCCTTGTTGGAGCTTTGGCTGATAAACATGGGTTACATTTTATAGCTTCCACTTTTTCTCCCCGGTGCTTCTGGCTTGCATGTCTGCCCTGCCATAATGATTGTAACAAATCGGGCACGTAAGTGGTGATTTCTCGATCGTGTGTTCGTAAGTGTCTCTGTAGAGACTAGGCCCTTGAAAAATTTTTGAAGCATATATGGCAGCTGAAATTCATGGCTGAATGGCTAATTGATGTTGCTGCTGGAACGATCGTTTATTGTTTTTTATTTAGGCCTAAGGGGTGAATAGTACAGAGCTCATTGATCCACGAGTTTTCCATGGTTAAAGGTGCTGACATATTGTTATTGTTGACCATGTGTATGCCTATCGCACGTAAATTGTTAATAGGGTGATTTTCTTTATTAATGTGGATGGCCACGGAAGTTTCTCTGTTATGTATGACATCAAGCCTATGTTGTGAGATACGTTTATTTAGGGTTTGCGATGTTTGTCCAACAAACTGAAGATTGCACAAGTCACACCAAAGTAAATAGATGACATTGAAAGATTGACAGTTAATGTCTTGATTTATGCAGTATGTAATCCTAGTGACATGTGATCTGAAAATTACAGTCTTTTTCATGTGTGGACAAGAGGTGCAGGGTTTATCACAGGGATCGCTGCCTTTGATTTTAGGGGCGCGTGAAATGTCTGGTGGACATAGAAAATCTTTGATGCTGGTCACTCTTGAAGTTGTTTATTTCTGTCAAAGTTGAAGTCATCCATACGTGATTCTGGGACTGGGATTAAATATGTGTTTCGTAGGTTCGCTGGAAGATAACAAGTTCCAATTTTTAGGGATAGTTTTGTTCATCAGTGGCGAGGAGGGGTTATATGTAACAATCAGGTTAATCCATGTAGGATTGTCGGGTTTTTTTCGGTAGGTTAACAGAGACAACCGGTCCGAGTTAGCCGCCTTTGTTAATGGGTTCGTCAATGACTAATGCTGGTTAACTCTTTCAAAATCATTGTTTTTTGTGGAAAGTGCCACTATTAGAATATATACGTCTTATTCTAAGGGCTTGGCTATAAGGAATAGCTTTGGTTCAATGTTTGGGATGACACAAGTCATAATGGAGATACATGTGGTTGTCCACAGGCTTGTAATATACGCTGGTTTCTATGTTGCAGTCGTCGCTAATTTCAACAAGTACATCTAAGAAATGTATTTGTTTCTTCAAGAACTTGTGCGTGAATTTAATCGTGGGATGAAAGTTGTTAATGTCAGTAATGAATGACAGGAGTGTGTCTTCACCATGAGACCAAATCAGGAAAATGTCGTTGATGAAGCGCCACCATACTTATGTAAATGTATATGTA
Organism: Hermodice carunculata; assembly: GCA_964020975.1. Lineage (NCBI taxonomy): Eukaryota > Metazoa > Annelida > Polychaeta > Eunicida > Amphinomidae > Hermodice > Hermodice carunculata. The sequence continues at coordinate 11,717,330 of OZ026629.1, forward strand.
TATGTATATATTTACATTTGTTATTTTTGTTAGCATTGAAAGAATGGGAGCGGTAGTGTAGTTCATGAGGCAATGGTTACACTAGAGCATCTCATGCAACCAACGTGCTGCGCAATAATATCCTCATGCTTGGCCTGGGACTATTTTCACTTCCCAATTGTTAGCGCCTCCGAAGCGTTTGATTCATAGGCCTAAGCATAATGGGAAGACGGTATCAGATGATCAAGAATTGCATATCTACTTGTCAAAACTTGCCTAAATGTTTTCTTTTACCGGTTTTGCAAGCTTTATTGAAATAAATTTGTTGTGTTATTCGGAACTATTTTTTTCCTAGTTTTGTGTTCCAGGAGTTGCCTTGACAACTGATGGCTGATGTAGTAGCCCCGCCTACTTGGCTCCTCCCACTAGTAAACAAAAAGGCGATTTTTTGTAAATTAACAAGCTAAAAACGATTTTAAATCAACTATCAATGATAATACTTACTCTTATGTCAATAGAAATTGATGTTAAATGTAAATATAAGAATTAAACTTCCTCTCTAGTGTAATTACGGGCGCATGGTTGCAGTTTGTGTGACAGGCATTTCTTTGATGACACGCTACCGCGCGTCATCAGAAATGCCTGTCACACAAACTGCAACCATGCGCCCGTAATTACACTAGAGAGGAAGTTTAATTCTTAAATGTATATGTATACCCACTGTGGTATGTTTTGATCATATATTATTTTGATCTGCAAGGGACCAAGTTGATGATCTTGCCAATCATGACAGAGATAGAAATAAGCCTTTCTTAATACTAGCCCTTTGGCCTGGTGCTGCCATCTTGCACCAGCCACTATTTGAATCTGCTAGCCTAATACAAGTCCTGCGCTCACCACGCCTTTGACCTGTTTTAGGATGGAGCAGTCTGAGACAAAGCAGAGCCTGTCTGAGTGTGGCCATGATGTCTTAGAATATAGAAACACATAGTCTTTCACTTGTGAGAAACGTACACGGTCTGTCTGGGTACAAGAAGGGGTGCATGGGAACATTGGACGCCTGGATGGATGTAGCTTCTGAAGTTTTCCACTGGAAGAAACTTTGTAAAAGAGGAGTTCTCAACGTCCACGTGACATTGTACAACCTGAATCCAGTGACTGGAAAAAAAAAACAAACTTACATTGTCATAACATATTAACAAATAAGATTGCAGAAGAAAAGAAATGTCATTTGTGATTGAGTAATCACTGAGTGTAGTTCATGCCTCACCTATCACTCTGCACTAATATACTTAGCCCTAAAATCAAAACTGCAATCAAAGTTTCAATCATGGAGAATATCATTTCATATGACGGACCAAAAGTCATAAAAAAGTAAATGAATATTTCAGGGGACAGACAAATTGTCTCTGGATTAAATATTTCCCTTTGGACAAATCATCTTGCTGTATGAACAGATAAAACTAAAACAGATAGACCCAAAAAATAAGCATGCAAACAAGCTAGCCTTCATAACAAGTCAGGCTGGCATCTATATATTGATTCCAGCCTGCACTCCTAAAAAAAATGTACTGATCCAAAAAATGGACAAGTGTTTGTCCAGGCAAACCAGCCCTAGGCCCTTTTTCAGGCGCCTGGCACTGGTGGACTAGCATTGATTTTGACCCCAACAATTTTGCCTTGAACTCACAAAAAATTCGAAAGGAAGAAAAGAAATACAGCAACCCTCATAAACATACTTATCCTTGTTCTAATAGTGATACTCATACAGCCCCAAATATTTGGACAAGTTGTTTTGATCGTCTTCAACGGATTTATACCCGTTATGATAATATTAACCCTTTCCGGGTCTGAATAAGACCAAGTCAGTCGCATACTTTAGCAGGGGTTAAGCACAATGCTATCTACATGTGACCCCATGCCAGGGAAAGTTGTTGATCTGGATCATATTGCCATCAGGATGAGTATTCTCTGCCATTTTCAGCCAAAATGCTTTCCATTAACTTAAATTTGTGCAAAACATTATAACAAACCATAACTTATGTGCCAGCTTTTTTTGTTAAGACTCTGAGCAGGAATAGGTTAACACCTTAAAAAAAGTACTGTTTGACCAACAGATCCAAATATTTGGAGTTGTATCAATAATAACATTATTATAACATGGGTAAATAGGTCCATAAGAGTCGATAGGCTTGATGTTAAAAACTTGTAAGGTATATGGGAGAATATTTCTGTCCAGAAAAGAAATAGAAAACTTGAGGGCAAAGAGGATTAGTCACTGGAAGGAATTACCAAGAAAAATAGGGGGGGGGGGGAGGGAATCAATGATTGACATGAAATAGAAGAAAAAAAGGTGCAAGATCAGTGCTTGGAAAATACATAAAAAATGGCATGGATATGTTGTAAAATGCGAAACTGTTCGAGTCAAGTTGGATGACTATATGCTTTTGTATTGGGGGGGGGAGGGGATGTTGTCTTGTTTATTTGTTTTTTTTGTTTGTTGTTGTTGTTTGTTTTTTGTTTAAAGGTATTTTATAGAAACACATGCAATGATGCATTCATATGAAGTGAATTGTATCGCTGATTTCTTCATTGTTATTCTTGATTTCTTAATCTCTGGTCTTTGTTTGCTTTACACATTTACACAGACTTGGTAAAATCAGGGGGAAAAAATCAATATTTTTCAAACCAGCAATAACGATAGAGTTTACCACACACATCATAGCTCATTGTGGTGATTGCAACTGTTATTTACAAGTATTATAGATCACAGATAGTGCAGGTATATAGTCATTTGAAATGATGCGAAGTGACACAAACACACTTGCCAATCAGACGGCTGTATCAGTTATTGGATTATTAAACCCCAGTATAATGAGTCGGAGCAACCTGAATACCTTTTAATAGTACAGGTGAATACCGTAGCTTGTGAGGTAATAGGATGTTACGGTTGACTGGCTGGTATAAGCCTACATTTATATCGATGCTACCATGGTGACTCTGAGCTTACCGGGACATCTTACTGTCTTTTTGAGGGGAAAATTGTATGCAAACAAAAACTTGCACGGTTTCACAAATAGCATGGATTACTTCTGGTATCCATGTTGCTGTTAGCGTCGGAAACAGACAAGGGGTTTTAATTTATGTCAGATAGTCATTGTCCCCCGCTTATATCCTCTTACACAGGTGCAGGGCACTAAACAATTTTTGCGGGATACTCAGGGAATTGCCTGCAGGATATTTTCTTCAGTTAAGCTGTTAATTGCTTGTCATGGTTAGCCAAACACAAAGGTTGGGGTAAAAATTGCCAGGAATAACACACGACAAAACATTCATTGGTGATCATGAGCGTGATAATTGGCAACTTGTTCAGGCCATAGGGTAAAAGACCACCCTTGACTGGGCAGGTCAGGATAGGAGAATTTGTAGCAATATCACACCGTGTACTCTCGGAGGGGCAATAATTGTCGCAGCGCATGGTGCCCGTAAAGAGAACAGAGTCTTCGCACTACAGGTTGTTGTGCAGTGTAGGGTCAATAGACACCAGAAAACATGGTCAATTAAAGTGGACCCAGTGTGATCGCAGGGTGTTGGAGTGGCTCACGGAACCCCTCGCCCTCACCGGTGATTGCTCAACTAAGCTATAGCCCATTTGGTATCGATCAGACTTCAATATTTGTATTTTGGAGTATTAGGGATGTAGTGACATTTTGAAGTCCATGGTCACACTGGGACACGCAGTGACGGGGCACAGGAGGACCAGTATTTGAGAACATGCTGGGGACCAGATTACAGGCAAAGCAAACTGGGGATATGTGGCCAATGTGCTTTGCCTTGTACCCAACATCTCCCTGTCTTCATACTCTCTGAACCTCCACTGTCAGAAGTCAAATGGCAGGCTTTCCAGACTATGTGGCACTCTTCAAGAAGCGCATGGTGGAAATCCGTACAAAATACAAAGTGACACCTATCACTGGCCCAGTCACGGCATCCATGTACAAAGCTTTCTGGAAACCTCCACCAGATTGGAAACCACTGTGAGTTTCTTCATTTCATTTAATTCAAGCCATACTGTTTCAATACTGGATGCATGGTTGCTATATATAAGCTCAAGAGATGGTGCAAGTCAACATGTTCTTGAAATTTAATATTCATGTCTCTTTGGATCATACCTGGCCTTTGTCTTGAATCTGTATATACATACATATTTATTGGACAAATCAATAATTAATTACAATATCTTATAGACATTGTCCACTCAATGACTTATTAACAGGTAGGTTCATGGTCCAGTGGATACAAAGTGGAAGCAAGAATTTGAGGACAAATGAAAGTTTAAAGTCGTGCCAACTATTTTGAGCTTGTTGTTAAATCTTTGGAGTGGAAAATTGATCGATGATCCGAATATATTTCATAAAATATGGGAAGGAAGAATCATATATCTTTTAAAATATGTCTTTAGCTTCACAATAAACTCCGCAGACTCCCAACAAGATTATTGATTCCAGGATCAGTTTTTACTGCAGTGTTACTTGGAGATTTGATTGGCAGAATCCTGTGCTTGCTTTCTGGAAGGTTTAATTCTCTATGACGGTGGCCCAAACATTGACGCTTCTCCCGATGGAATGTTTGAAATAGCTTGAAGCCCGTCAACAGCATATTGTGTGCCTTTTGCAAACATATTTAATATATCATGTATTATTTCAAATAGCATGCCACCAATCAACTGTTATCCCCAGTGAAAGAAACCGACAGTATACAGATAATGAATTCTTACAGGATAGAGCTGTCCCACGGGGTAGATAATGACAGAGGGCCTCCCTTTTAGGACCTTAAACATGTACAGTACTTCACTTGTGGTAGATCAATGCAGTGCTTCCCCCATGAGGTCACTCCTGCTATGCTGGAGACATGATCACATCAGAGGGACAGGGGGAGGGTAGAATGGAATAGACACTTTGTACCTGAAGATAGTGCCCCCCCCCCCCCCCCGACAAGGGAGGGGCCTTATTGGAAGTAAACCAATGTGCAATTTTTCTGGCTGTACCCACCATGCGTATAAACTCAAGATGTTTTTACTATATATAAAGTTACCCAGAGAAGCAAAAAAGCATTAGTTTGTGTTTACCAACACTTGACTGGACGACTTGTACCACCTGACATGTGGACCACATCAATAGGTCACATGCATTCAGGTGCCTGTATGGCAGTGGGGCATGTATCTGTGGTACAGTTATTCTAGATGGATCATTAACTTCTTATGTATGATACCTATGCTTGAACTGTGCCATTTAAGCCAGGGTATTATTAATTCTATTTGATGATTTGATATAAGAACTTGTTGCTCCAGAACATGGTTTCTTTGTGTGGGGATGGCGTGTGAAGTGTTAAAGGTAAATGGTTACTTTAATGTCATTTTAAAGTATCTTGAATTTCATTTTAATGTCAATCGCTATTTATGATGCTATTGCTAGGGAAACAGCGAGAGTGGCTGGTATGTTAATGCTATTAACTAGACCCTTTTCCTGCTTGCAAGCAAGAGTCAACAACTGTTCCTGCTTTTAAGACCCAACATGCACCAAAGAAAGTTGTTGACCTGTGTCAAGTTTGCCTGTTCAATTCTTGCCCAACATCATGATAAGAAATTAAAAAAGAAGAAGAAGAAAACAGTACAGACACCTTTTGGCATCCGCGCCAGCACTTTGTGCTATTTTTTGGTAAGAAAGGGTTAAAAGAAAAGAAATTCAAAGTTATGTTTGTGAACATGACACAGGGCAAACTTCCTTTAGTGACATTCATTTCTGTGCGTCTGGGAGCCATAGAGGTGAACACCAATTGCATTTTTGAGAGAGAGAAAAAAAGCCACCATGATACACCAATAAACATCATGCACTGTGTCTCAAACATCATGCACTGTGTCTCAAACATCATGCACTGTGTCTCAAAACTGAACATATTGGTTAATGTATACATGTAAGTTGGTGGTTAGTTTAAACATATTGATTTCAAACTAAATTGTTCTATAGATAGTGCATCAAGATACCAATAGCATGGGTTCTCTTAGAGTCTAGTATTTCCCTTGGCACGGGGGAAACTAGAAAAGAAGATTTGCCTCTTAGGAAATCTGTCTGGGTGCCTTCAAAATGAGAACAGTTTGAAATGCTATACTTTGCCATTGTTCAGCATAATCTAAATTTTGTGTATTAGCCTAATTTGCATAAATTAAAATGTAACAACTTTGGGTCTTGGTTTATTCGATGGGGCCATGTCACAAACTTATAAAGCGAAGTTCGAATGACACTACTATCTATAATAGGTTTGAAGCTATGCAACATTTAAGTTTTGTGTATTAGCATAAATTAAAAGCCTACAACTTTGGTTTCTGGTTTATTGAATGGGGCAATGTCACATACCTACAAATTGAAGTTGGAATGGCACCTTTATGTATAATAGGTTTGAAGTTTTTCAAAGCTTTAAATTTTGTGTATTCATCTTATTTGCATAAATTAGAATTGTACAATTTTTGGATCATGGTTCATTAGATGAGGCTTTTTATGTCACAAACCCATAAATTGAAGTTGGAATGGCACCTCTATCTATGGTAGTTTTAAAGCAATTCAAACGATTTAAATTTTGCATATTCACCGAATTTGCATCCATATTAAAATCATACAACTTTGGTTCATGGTTCATTGGATGTGGCTTTGCCACAAACCATTGAAGTGAAGTTAGAAAGGCATCTCTCTCTATAATAGTTTTGGAGATATTCAACTTGTAAATTTTTCAACACCTCTGATTACCATAATTTTAAATTCTATAACTTTGATTTACTGTCCATTAATTCTGCAGGTGTCTCAAACCTATATATGCACATTGAAATTTTGTATCTATCTGCATTAGTTTTGTAAGATATGGAGCTTTTAAATTTTTAATTGCCCTAATTTGGACAAATTTAAACATGACTTTCAAACCAGGTGCACAATTTCACTGGTCAGGTCACCATGGCAAGTTGGTGGTTTTTCGAAAAAATAGTGTCCGAGAAAAATTTCGGACAAGTTTGGTGTTGGGGGGGGGGGGGAGAGAGAGAGAGGAGAGAGAGAGAGAGGAGGGGAGGAGAGAGAGAGAGAGAGAGAGAGAGAGAGAGAGAGAGAGAGAGAGAGAGAGAGAGAGAGAGAGAGAGAGAGAGAGAGAGAGAAGAGAGAGAGAGAGAGAGAGAGAAGGAGAGAGAGAGAGAAGAGAGAGAGAGAGAGAGAGAGAGAGTTATACCACAAAAATGGTGGTCAGCCCAGCAGGCAGTCAGCATCCCAAACAGCCATGTGGACAGACTCTGCAGGCAAAACTGTTTGCTCAGTGATATATGACACCTTGCCTTATCAGTTAAGCTTTGGTCATGGAGAGGTGGCAATTACAGGCCTAGTGATGGGTGTAATCAGGTAAGTTAAAGGCCCACTGTGAGTGGTGGCTGGATGGCTAAACAGTCCTCTGGTAACCACAGTACATCCTACATGTATGGCATACACACAGACTTGGTACTGGTACCCTCAATGCTGGATGCAGTTTCTTCAGTGACTGGAGAATATCCATCTATTCTCTTTCCATTGATACCAAGTATAAGCTGGAGAGTGTGAAAAGTAAAAAAAAAAATAAAAAATAACAGATACATTTGTTTACATGGATTGTGAAAGAAGTCAAGCATTGACTTATCAGTCACTCTCCATGGCACAGATGTTGGTGTATACTTCCTACCTTGTCTGTGGTGGAGGAAATCGAAGAACTCGGGAGGAAAACCACCATCCATGGTTAAAATAGTAGGAACTTTTTCCACATGCTGCCCAGGACGAAGTTCAAACCCGGGTTCGCAGAGGTGAAAAGCGAACGTCTTACCCCTCAGCCAACCATGCACCCAAGGAGTAGCATCACAGAAAAAACCTTATTTTCTAAAGACAAGGTGAACATGATAAGTTATTGTGTAGATTTATGTAGAAGTAACATTGATAATGTACCATAACCCACACAGGTGAAAGTCAAATGATTGATATATCTTGTAAACTCCTCACACATCAAAGTCCAGGCATGTGGATACAGTGAAACCTCATTATAATGTAGGGATGACCCAAATTGTGGTCTATGAAGACTCAAGGAGCATTGCAAATAGGGATAGAAGCTTAATTTTGAAGCTACATGTGTTAATGGTTGCTTAGTTTGTGCCTTGGGTATTGCTGAGGCCTTCATCTGCTGGGGATAGATGATGACTAATTATGTATCCCCCCATAGGGAGGGAATCTAGATATGGTATTTAGCCTCGTGGTCCACTGTCTCGGCCAACGCTGTGTATCTTATTTTTCCTTATATTTCTGTCCCTCTTGACCTAATTGCCTCCTAATTTGGGACAGATAATCTATGGGTCTGGGAAATTTTTCCCCATATAACAATATATAAACTTTAGGTCAAAGGTCAAGGTCAAATCCTTGTTCCATTTTTTCTGCTGACTCAGCAATTTTCACATATTGGCTTATATCTTCTCAATGATGCATAGTAGGGCCAAGGTTACTATTAAACGTTAATAGGAAAATACCTATGGACTTTCAATTTTTATAGTCTATTTTAAACCTTAGTAACCTTGAAAGGTCAGACTGCATACATTCCTGTTGGTTTACTAAGCAAGTCAATGGGGATTTCAATGCCAATCCATTTTCCACTTTTTCTCCAAAACAAATGGCCAGATTCACACCAAACTTGGTGTGGATGTACGTCAGGTAAATACCCATAAACACATGCTCCAATGATTTTGGATTTTTTTTTTGGTGTGGGGGGGGGGGGGGGGGAATTATTGTAGTCGTATTGAATACCATGTAAGTCAATGGGGTCTGCAATGGTAGATCACATTTTGACTTCTTCAGAACAGTAAGCCAGATTCACTTAAAACTTGATACAGATACTCCATAGATTTGGGATTTTTTTCATGTGATTGTGATGACCTTCAGGTCATAGGTCAAGGTCACAATGCTTTGCAAAATAAAATGGTCTCCCTGCCACGTCTTCAAGGGATATGATTGAAGTCCATGAAACTTGGTCATCATGTACCAGGTGAGACTTCCCTTAAATGTGCTATGAGGTGACCTTGAGGTCAAAGGTCAAGGGGAAAACTTTCTGGAGAAGAAAGGTGGCCCTCTTAGAGGGGTGGCCTCTGGTGAGAAGTGCCTGATCGAGGGATGAATGTTTTTCACACGAAAAACTTGCTTCTTGGTTTATGTCTGCTTGTTACTTTAAATCGAAGCTGATGAGTGTATATGGATAGCAAAACCTGCACCTTAATGCTAGTTACATGCGTGTCATACCCGGTATATGCGTGAATCCACAAACCGCTGTAACAGTCTCGGATGAGTTACTTGATGTAACAAAACCAGTCAGACCAAAGATTGAAAAGCGAGTTTGCTGCTGTGGGCCTTGCCCAGTTTCAATTTGCTTTTATTGTGTATATGGATAGAAGCTTAATTTCTGGGTCATTGTTGCATGTTTAGTTGCAGCTTGGGGTACTAATGAGACACTTGTCTACTCTGTGTAAGGTTGGATGTGCAGGCAACCACTGTCACTCATTATTTCCAACATTCACTGAATATTCTGGGAATCTCCAGGATTTTACAGGTTTTGATCAGCTGTCTCACAACTTATGGATCCAACTCATCATTTCGCAATTTTTTATTTTCTGTTATTCTGTGCTGTAAAACAAGGTCAAACTACCTATATGCATGTTGAAATCATGTAGGGGACCCACAGATGGGCAATTAAATGCATATGATTTAATGCACATTTTCCCATCAATTTATCTAAAAATGTCAAATGTTCTGCAATGCTTTCATATCTATATCAACAATAACCAAAAGTTGTTAGCCAAGTTCCATAATCTCCATGTTTTCACAATTTACCAGCAAGGGGTGAGTGTCCTCCCCCCCCCCCCCCCCCCCCCCCCCCCAACATGGGCTTTGCAGCAGTTGCCACTTACTATGTCACTGGTCCCAAATTTTAGCCTACACCCTGTTGGCAATTAACACAGTGCCCTTGTATTGTGACAAATAGTTACATTACATTGGGTTGTGAGCATTACAACTCATGCATTCAAGTTTCAGTCAGAAAAAAAAAAAGCACCTCTAAATACATATAGTCAGTTGTAGCTGGATTGATATGAAGTTTAATGTCGAGGTGTATGGCTCAGACAGGTTCTCCGCTCACTGAAATGTGTCCGATTGAACTCTAGATGTCACGCAGCAATTACTTACATTAGGTTTAACTCATTCAGTGTTAATCACCGTAAGAATCATGTTCACCCCAAGCAAATGACCCAGTACAGTGATTTCAGTTTCAAAATTTCACATATAAAGACATTTCATTCAAGTGCCAGCAAGCTCATATTTCCTGGAAAAAAAAATACAAGTCCAGGTCAACAGCTTTCTTTGATACACTTTTGGTGTGACGTGGCCCAAAGTGCACCAAGGAAAACTGTTGACTGTGCAAACCCAAAACACTGAAAGGGTTACATGTATGCGTATGTAGGCTAGCTTGACAGCCTCAAAGATTCTTTAGAACTGCGAACACTGGATAAATGAACTGGCAGCAGGTATATTTGGATAGTGTATTATACAAATTATTGTTACAGAAATTGAAAAAGATCCCTCCATAGTGTGCGAGATCAGAAGGGAAATTAAATCACAAAAGGGGTTTGTCAGTAAAGTCGACTGTAAACTACATGTACCAGTAATCCTGGTAGTAGCAAAGCCATGTGGAGGGTGGCAGTTTCACTGCTCCATTATCAGATGAATAAAACTTTGTCGTTTACCGGATCATGTGTCAAATTGCTTGTACAAGGGCCGTCCCTGTAACAATGTTATCATGCACCAACCATAGTTTACCGCATGTGTTCCCACAGTGGTGGTATTTTCTGGTGTGAGATTAATATTTTGCCTGAAGAGGTTTTCATTACACAGGAGTAAGTCAGTCAGGCAAGAAAACCATTTATTTTGTTTCAAGAGGACTTTAGTATGCAGGGAGTGTATTAGATTTCCTGGTGCCTGTCATGCCTGTATGGCGAGGATCAGGGGTCAAACCATAATAGATTCTGCTGTGTGCACGCAGACAGGTTGATCATAGGATAAAACCGACCTGACCTGAAGTTTGTGTACTTACGTGCAGTCATAGCATGCAGACTAAGAACCAGGGAAATTGTCTGATCTCACAATATATCAAGTAGTTAGTGACAGCGGTAAGTCACTTATCAGAGATGCAAACAGGAACTAACATTAAGAAGGTGGCTCGCCACACTTGCATATCAAAGCGGCCACTGACTGCCATAATGCGTCAAAATAAGAGGTGGAAATCGGCCTTCCCTCGGCTTGGGATGATCTTCGACATGTAAGTCTGTCTATTTTTTTTTCTTTACGTTTGTACAGGTCAAGTGACCTTTGTGTTAAAATGTGGACACATATCAAATTCCTTCAAAGCTGACCAGGTGCTTGGTATAAACTATGGACTGAATCG
>OZ026629.1:11729040-12023189 GCA_964020975.1 Hermodice carunculata
AATTGTGGTCTATGAAGACCGGGAGCATTGCAAATAGGGATAGAAGCTTAATTTTGAAGCTACATGTGTTAATGATTGCTTAGTTTGTGACTTGGGTACTGCTGAGGCCTTCATCTGCTGGGATAGATGATGACTAATTATGTATCCCCCATAGGAGGGAATCTAGATATGGTATTTAGCCTCGTGGTCCACTGTCTCTGCCAACCCTGTGTATCTTATTTTCCTTATATTTCTGTCCCTCTTGACCTAATTGCCTCCTAGTTTGGGACAGATAATCTATGGGTCTGGGAAATTTATCCCATATAACAATATATAACCTTAGGTCAAAGGTCAAGGTCAAATCCTTGTTCCATTTTTCTGCTGACTCAGCAATTTTCACATATTGGCTTATATCTTCTCAATGATGCATAGTAGGGCCAAGGTTACTATTAAACGTTAATAGGAAAATACCTATGGACTTTCAATTTTTATAGTCTATTTTAAACCTTAGTAACCTTGAAAGGTCAGACTGCATACATTCCTGTTGGTTGCTAAGCAAGTCAATGGGGATTTCAATGCCAATCCATTTTCCACTTTTTCTCCAAAACAAATGGCCAGATTCACTCCAAACTTGGTGTGGATGTACGTCAGGTAAATACCCACAAACGCATGCTCCAATGATGTTTGGATTACTTTTTTTTTTGGGGGGGGGGGGAGGAATTATTGTAATTGTATTGAATACCATGTAAGTCAATGGGGTCTGCAATGGCAGATCACATTTTGACTCCTTCAGAACTGTAAGCCAGATTCACTTAAAACTTTTGATACAGATACTCCATAGATTTGGGGATTTTTTTCATGTGATTGTGATGACCTTCAGGTCATAGGTCAAGGTCACAATGCTTTGCAAAATAAAATGGTCTCCCTGCCACATCTTCAAAGGGGTATGATTGAAGTCCATGAAACTTGGTCATCATGTACCCAGGTGAGACTTCCCTTAAATTTGCTATCAGGTGACCTTGAGGTCAAAGGTCAAGGGAAAACTTTCTGCAGAAGAAAGGTGGCCCTCTTAGATCGGTGGCCTCTGGTGAGAAGTGCCTGATCGAGGGATGCATGTTTTTCACATGAAAAACTCGCTTCTAGGTTTATGTCTGCTTGTTACTTTAAATCGAAATTGCTGAGTGTATATGGATAGCAAACCTGCACCTTAATGCTAGTTACATGCGTGTCATACCTGGTATAGCGTGAATCCACAAACCGCTGTAACAGTCTCGGATGAGTTACGTGACGTAACAAAACCAGTCAGACCAAAGATTGAAAGTGAGTTTGCTGCTGTGGGCCTTGCCCAGTTCAATTTGCTTTTATTGTGTATATGGATAGAAGCTTAATTTCTGGGTCATTGTTGCATGCTTAGTTGCAGCTTGGGTACTAATGAGACACTTGTCTACTCTGTGTAAGGTTGGATGTGCAGGCAACCACTGTCACTCATTGTTTCCAACATTCACTGAATATTCTGGGAATCTCCTGGATTTTACAGGTTTTGATCAGCTGTCTCACAACTTATGAGTCCAACTCATCATTTCGCAATTTTTATTATCTGTTATTCTGTGCTGTAAAACAAGGTCAAACTACCTATATGCATGGTGAAATCATGTAGGGACCCACAGATGGCAATTAAATGCATATGATTTAATGCACATTTTCCATAAATTTATCTAAAAATGTCAAATGTTCTGCAACGCTTTCATATCTATATCAACAATAACCAAAAGTTGTTAGCCAAGTTCCATAATCTCCATGTTTTCACAATTTACCAGGAGGGGATGAGTGTCCTCCCGCCCCCCCCCCCCCCCCACAACATGGCTTTGCAGCAGTTGCCACTTATTATGTCACTGGTCCCAAATTTTAGCCTACACCCTGTTGGCAATTAACACAGTGCCCTTGTATTGTGACAAATAGTTACATTATGATTACATTGGGTTGTGAACATTACAACTCATTCATTCAAGTTTTCAGTCAGAAAAAAAAAAGCACCTCTAAATACATATAGTCAGTAGTAGCTGCATTGATATGAAGTTTAATGTGGAGGCGTATGGCTCAGACAGGTTCTCCGCTCACTGAAATGTGTCAGATTGAACTCTAGATGTCACGCAGCAATTACTTACATTAGGTTAACTCATTCAGTGTTAATCACCGTAAGAATCATGTTCACCCCAAGCAAATGACCCAGTACAGTGATTCCAGTTTCAAAATTTCACATAAAAAGACATTTCATTCAAGTGCCAGCAAGCTCATATTTCCTGGAAAAAAAAAATACAAGTCTAGGTCAACAGCTTTCTTTGATACACTTTTGGTGTGACGTGCCCAAAGTGCACCAAGGAAAACTGTTGACTGTGCAAACCCAAACACAGAAAGGGTTACATATATGCGTATGTAGGCTAGCTTGACAGCCTCAAAGATTCTTTTAGAACTGCGAACACTGGATAAATGAACTGGCAGCAGGTATATTTGGATAGTGTATTATACAAATTATTGTTACAGAAATTGAAAAAAGATCCCTCCATAGTGTGCGAGATCAGAGGGGAAATTAAATCACAAAAGGGGTTTGTCAGTAAAGTCGACTGTAGACTACATGTACCAGTAATCCTGGCAGTAGCAAAGCCATGCAGAGGGTCGCAGTTTCACTGCTCCATTTATCAGATGAATAAAACTTTGCGTTTACCGGATCATGTGTCAAATTGCTTGTACAAGGGCCGTCCCTGTAACAATGTTATCATGGCACCAACTGTAGTTTACCACATGTGTTCCACAGTGGTGGTATTTTTTGGTGTGAGATTAATATTTTGCCTGAAGAGTTTTCATTACACAGAGTTAGTCAGTCAGGCAAGAAAACCATTTATTTTGTTTCAAGAGGACTTTAGTATGCAGGGAGTGTATTAGATTTCCTGGTGCCTGTCATGCCTGTATGGCGAGGATCAGGGGTCAAACCATAATAGATTCTGCTGTGTGCACGCAGACAGGTTGATCATAGGATAAAACCGCCCTGACCTGAAGTTTGTGTACTTACGTGCAGTCATAGCATGCAGACTAAGAACCAGGGAAATTGTCTGATCTCACAATATATCAAGTAGTTAGTGACAGCAGTAAGTCACTTATCAGAGATGCAAACAGGAACTAACATTAAGAAGGTGGCTCGCTACACCTGCATATCAAAGCGGCCACTGACTGCCATAATGCGTCAAAATAAGAGGTGGAAATCGGCCTTCCCTCGGCTTGGGATGATCTTCGACATGTAAGTCTGTCTTTTTTTTTTTCTTTACATTTGTACAGGTCAAGTGACCTTTGTGTTAAAATGTGGACACATATCAAATTCCTTCAAAGCTGACCAGGTGCTTGGTATAAACTATGGACTGAATCGCGTTTGTCTGTTTAAATGGTATGGAACCAATATAATTTTCGATGGCTTGTCTGAGCAGTGGTTTTAAGTGTCACAAATCACATCGTGTTGAACCCAAAAGCAGGGTCTACTTTTTTTAGGGGGGGGGGGAGATCTGAACAGTCTTTAAGCTTCATAATGTGCGTTTAACCATGGGGGGGGGGGGGTTATTTTATTGTAAAGTATGATATTACTCAGAGTGTACTGTGTGGAAATATTACTGAGACCGCACCGGTCAGCCAAAGAGTTTCTCAAAATGGTCAACAAACAATGGAAGTGAAGAATTATACTAATAATAATTAGAAAAGTTTGCAACTTGCATATGTTTGGTTCTGTCAATCTGGCATATTGAAATTTCAATATCATTACTGTATTTTATGTACCATATAATGCCAGATTGAATAGGCCCATTTGATGCGGTGAAAACTGACACGAATAAGTCCATTAGGATGCAGGTGACAATGCTCATGGTATACATTGCCATACTGACTTGAATTTCCAGGTGAACCAGAATGCCAAAAATTCCCAAAAAGTTCCCAATCTGTATCTAGTTTCTCGTCTTCCATACATGTGAAAAACTTTTGTGATTGTGTCTAAGCTGTACGTGTGTGACTGTCATTTCTGGTGACATGTACGGTGCCCACAACTGAGCTGCCTGTACTTGTAATCCACTGTGCCACTGTCCTGGTTCCAGTAAGACTTGAGACTGTCGACAGCTTTCCGTGATTTAGCTGTGGGGTTGAGTTTGGACCGGGAGACAGTTCGGTATGAAATGTGTTGACACCGGCTGAATATCAGCGATCGATCGAGTCTCCCGGTGTTGACAGGTTCTGATCAGCTACCTCACATCCCATAGATCGAACCCATAATCGTGGTATTCAGGAAAAATCCAACCAAAACAAGATTTTAAGCAATTTTTGTCCATGGAACATAGTCAGAATGCCTGGTGATGACCCACATGTACACCAGTCCCTGTTTTGAGAGACCGCTCTCACAAACAGACCACCTGCCTTTTATGACCACATTTATAAGGTCCCTGGTGCTATCTTTTCCATGTTATTTGACCATTCAGAGACCACCTGCTTTATGTGACCATGTTTGAACCAGCCCCAGAGGTGGTACTACTGTATTTTTAACATACAGTTATACCCCATGGACCTCCAGAGCATGGCTTCGTGACTGCCACCACTTGTCTTGTCAACAGATGTCCCTCCTGAATTCCAGCCTCTACAAAGGTTGACAATTATCATTATTTTATGAAGTGACCAAGGTGTCTGTAGGCATGTGAGGAGTTCAATCACAAATATGTCCTTCAAAACTTGTCATCAAAGTCTTTGTCCAGTCACCGTTCCGAGTGGAAGAAATGTGAAAAAAATTGCATGAAAATGTATCAAAATTTCCAGTACAATGGTCCCCTTCTCATGAAGCCACTTGAAGTGCACCAGAAATGCGGCCTTATAAGAGGGGTGGCCTCTTTTGGGAGGAGGATAAAATTAAAAATGGTTATACCATACTTGATACACAGAGAAGTGGCAGCTCTATAGAGGGGGTTGTTGATCATTAGGAGGGCCTTATAAAAGGGGTGGGGGGGGGGTGGTAAAATGAAAATGCCAATACCATACTTGATACACAGAGAAGTGGCCTCTACAGACAGGGTTGCCGATCATCGGGAGGGCCTTGATTGAAAAACACAAACCCACATAACAATTATTTGACACAAGGTCTCTGAGGGTGAAATGTTTGTATGGCTAGTTCTCCCAGTTGCTGCTGAGGTAGGAAGCACCAGTAGAACTAACTGCTGCTCTATTCAGGTACCAGTAGAACTAACTGCTGCTCTATTCGGGTACCAGTAGAACTAACTGCTGCTTTATTCAGATGCCAGTACAGTGGTCCCCCTCTTATAAGGCCCCTCTCACCACAGGCCACCCCTCTTGAAAGGCCATGCAGCATCCTTGTGCAGAAAGTATGGTATTTCCATTATATTCTCCCCCTCAAGAGAGGCCACCCTCTTACAAGGCCACTTTTTGGCTGCATTTGGGGTGGTGTTATAAGAGGGGGACCACTGTAGAACTAATTGCTGCTCTATTCAGGTACCAGTAGAATTAACTGCTACTCTATTCAGGTACCAGTAGAACTAACTGCTGCTCTATTCAGGTACTGGCTTAGATACAGAGAGAACATGCAGGACCATAAATGTTCACAGTTTCATGTGTATAATTTTTTTGCATTTCAGGCATTTAAGTGAAGTTCTCATTTCACAGTTTTGGACATAATTCCTGTTAAACCTGTGTGAAAATACTTTATCTTTGTGTTTTTATTTTCATGGTTTTGCACTGTCAGCAAATGAAGCAAGCATAAAAATATATACTCTTTAAAAAAAAAAATTGATTTATATTTTGTATATTTGGGATGGTTGGATATTGGAATTTTACCCGATACCTGATACTAGATACTTTTCTTCCATCAGATACTGACTACCTGATACTGAACACGCGTATTCAAAACACACGTAGCTGTAACTGCTTGTATAACACCCTTTGAAGCTTTATATTCCAAATATGATTCCCAGTGGTTTTTTTTTTATCCTGAGATGCTTGGTGAGGTTGGCAGTGTTGCAATGTTGAGCAGTGTGCCCTCTTGAATATGTGTCTCTGTACAAAAGCGCTTTTGATGTCACAGCTAGCAACTAAAACTTTTTCCAAACTAGATTAGACTTGCCAGCAGCCTTGACAGGAGTAAGGAAGAGTAGTGGGAAAAAAAATTTAAAAAAAAAAGTTTTTATATTGTGTGTCACGGGTATACCATGACAACCAACAGTATTGAGCCATTGAGCTAATACAGAGACTTACTTGTACATTGTTTAGGTCTGTCACTAAAAACAATAGTAATTATTTGAATACTTGATTAAAATTGAGGTACAGAAACCTACTTATGCTAAACTTACAGCTTTTTGTAGCTTAATCACTTTTGCCATAAACCGTGTATCCAATCAAATCAATATGATTCATGCATATTAATTTCCCACCATAAAGGCTGGGGATCATGCCTGTCAATCACAGAGGACGCACAGGCATATCACTGTTACAGACAGGGCTGGACACCCCTTTCTCACAAAGTTAGTGCCTTGTAGAGAAATTTAAGTTCACAAATACCAGTCATATTCATTCAGTGCTTCCTAAATTGGTTCCGAGATGAAATTTCCATCTACCTGTACTAAGTAACTTTTATTCCAAAATATTAGTAATATCCTGCTTCCCCGCACAGGCAGCAGCCTGTATCTCACCAGGCGAGACTGTGGTTACTATGACAACCAGGTATGCAGTTATGGCGGGAAATTGATGTGCATGCCTCATATTGCATGTGCGTGTTTATTCCCCACAGTAACAAAAATATATTTACTCCAATTTACTTTTAGTAAGTGTTAATTCACTTATGACTTTTGAGTATTAAGGGTAAATAATTTGAATGGAAATTTATTCAGATTGAACACATAAATTCATGTAAATTTGATGAAAGTTTTTTTCCCCTCATTATCAACTCAATTTGAAAATTTCACTCTCTTTTTTTTGGCCAGCATAGGGTATTGAGTGACTTTCCAATCTGATTTCCAATCCAATACTGGATACTGCAAACAAGGCTTGATACCAGTATTGGACCATCTCTACTGATATAATGGGTGTCAAAAACATAATAAGTTCAATACTGTGATAATAAATTGCAATGGAAATATAAAATGTACACCAAATGTGTGTTCGATCAGTGGTCAAATTTTATGAAATTTTGGGTGACCTTAAGTACATTAATGAAGGATACTAAATTCAATATGTTAAGAAAGAATCTGGCTAACGATGCCAAATAAAAGTGTACTCCATGTAGAAGTTTGATATTGGATAATACAGATGGTGTTGCACTACTTGATGAAGGTCACAAGGATCTCATTTGAGGAAATACTTTTTTGCAGTGGTTATCTGATTTCATATGTGCAGAGCATTATGCCCATCTCTCTCTCTCTCTCTCTCTCTCTCTCTCTCTCTCTCTCTCTCTCTCTCTCTCTCTCTCTCTCTCTCTCTCTCTCTCTCTCTCTCTCTCTCTCTCTCTCTCTCTCTCTCTCTCTCTCTCTCTCTCTCTCTCTCTCTCTCTCTCTCTCTCTCTGGTCAGGCATCTGATGTCAGTCTAACATACATAATTCACATTTTGGTCTTCTTCTCCAAAATTGTCAACCAGATCCACTTCAAACTTGGTGGAGACGTACCTTATGTAAGTCTATACCAATCTCATTCAAATTATTTTGCTCTATTTACTTTGGATTTTCTATGATTTTTTTTTCATATTTTGGTGAAACCTTGAAAAAATCTTTTCTCTGAAACCATGCCGTCATTTATTTTGAACTTGCATGGGGACACTTCTGAGTATGAAGGTAAGTCTTCCACAGTACATGGGTGACCTTGACCTCATTCTCAAAGTCACAGAGGCAGTTATGGTAATGTTACTGCATACTTAATAACTTGACAACTGTTAGAGCTAGAACTTTGACATTGCACATACTAGTGTACCTTTATGAAGGCCAGGCTTAGAGAGTGCATTAGTGGCCAAGATTACTGATAAGTTAAGAACTATTTGAGCTGAGACCTTGATCTTGCATATTGGTAGTTCTCCAGGAAGGCCACACAAACACAGTACTTGGGGTGACCTTGACATTCTTCTGAGGTCACAGGGCCACTAAGGTGATGAATTACTAGGTGAGCTGAGCACGGGCTGTTCACTCAGCCCTCTTGTTTCACTGTTATCCACTTCTCCAGAACCACATGTTGGATTCTCGTCAAACATGGTAGGAAATATACCTGAAATTAATCTGCACAACATCTGTTTACAATGTGGTGCCGTTAGCATTTCCTGTTTTTCAAAGAAATTATTAAAAAAAAAAATATTATTAAAGGGTGCATGTACATGGTAGTATTGTTTCTTGAGGGACAGGAGCAACTGTCACATATTGGCTATATATTGTAGTACTGGTGGCTCATGGGCTCACTGTAGGAAGGTACTCACAGAGTTTCTTTTCATGTTGTTAATATTGATATTGAGTGACTTTGAAGGGTCAAACTGACATATTGGCTTACATCTCAGTAATGGTGGATCCTAAGCCCATGTTTACTACTGAATTCTAATAGGAAAGTACCAATGGATTTCTTTTGATATTGTTAACATTGGCTTTGAGTCATATTTGAAGGTCAACTGACATAGTGGCTAATATCTCTGTCATGTTGGATCATAAATGCCATTATCAATGTTAAACACCAGTAGGAAAATACCAATGGGGTTTCTTTTGATGTTGTTAATTTGGACTTCAAGTGACCTTAAAAGGTCAAAATGACATATTGGCATATATCTTGGTAATAATACTTTTCTTTTTAAAAAGGACTCGTGAACTGTATGAGTGAAGACTGATATTACAAACAGTGACGATGGTCTTGAGCTAAGGTGACCTTGATATTATTCTGAAGTCCCTAGTGCCATTTCAGTACATGTATGTGGAAAAAATAAATGAAAGAAAACTCCAACTAAAACTCAATCTGTAGTATAAAGGCAAGGAGCCTCCCCAACACCTTTCACCTCTTGGGCGGAGGCTTCTTCAGGGGATCAGGCGCCTCATCCCCTGAAAAAGCCTCCGCCCGAGAGGCGAAATGCATCAGGGATGCTCCTCTCCGTTATATATGGTGGAAAGATACACAATTATGAATTACGCTAATACATGTAACAGTATAACGTTTCTTTCCACCCAACAAGCCAGTCCGGTGAGCAACGAGGCATGAGTAATACAACATGTAGTTTACTTAATTGAAAGGGACCAAGCAAGACCAGTAACAGACTGCCAAACAATGGGAAAAAGTTTATTTAATTGCAGAAATTTTAACACAATGTCCCTTCATTTCATTTGTATTAAAGAAACTCAAAAGACCAGGCATAGTGTTTGACCAAACAGAAGTGGAAAGCACAAAAGGCAAGGTATACCAAACTGGCCGGTTCAAAGTACTTTGTATCAGAAAGTCAACATGTTGTGTGTTTGCTGCAGATTTGATTTATGTCTCAATTGAGTTTGGCTGTTGACATTACGGAGTATCAAAGCCTGTTTGTCATTGGGATAAGCACAAATCACAAGTAAAATTGAAACTTAAGCTGCTTGGATGTACACAAAAGAAAGATTGCGAATTAATTTTTTTTCATGGCTGTGAAGTTCCGGTTGATTTGGCAGATTAGTATGCTTGTCTCAGATGTTCACAATGCTGTATTGGAAGGCTGATATTCATTCCATTCTGATTGTACTTGACACATAAATAGAGATGTTCACTGCACTTTTCATTTTGTCAAACAGCAATATTGTCTTCAGCATATTGCATTTAGCTGAAACGACAGCATAGCCCAGAGGGACAAGAACCACAAGGTGGCAGCACTGCGTGAAGCTCCTTTTTGGCTTTGCTGACCAGTGGTCACAAAGCAGTCATGTCCATCCATCCGTCATTCCATCTGTCCATTCATAAACAATTATTTGTCAACATGATACCAAGTATAATTATTTAGTTAGCCCCTTAATTTGGGGGGGGGGGGGAATGTTCTATGAATAGAAATCTAGATTCCTTTTGGTAAATTCAATATGTTGGCATTTTGTACAGATACTCCCAAGAAGGATAAAACATAAAGGTTTGTAAAACTTGGCAGAAACATTTCAAAGCTTCAAAGCTAATGACTCACTTTTGCTGCCTTTGGCTGCCAAGGGGTTAATAATTACTGGTCCTCAGTCATCATGCACAAAAAGTGCGGTACAGTGAAAATTATACAGATACAAGTGCCACAAATACTGATAAAGTAAGTACAGACCTTGGAAGGGAAATCTATGGACATTTGCTTCATATGGCAGCCAGAACTGAAGAGTTAAGGTACTCTCTCTGAATTTTTTTTGTTCCATACCACCATTTATTGACTGCTATATCACACTACCCTTTATTGACTTTGCTGTACCATACTACCGATTATTGACTTTGCTGTACCATAATACTAGTACCCCTTGTTGACATTACTGTACCATACAACCCATTATTGACTTTGCTGTACCATAATACCCCTTATTGACTTGGCTGTACCATTAAAAACCTTTAGTGACTTTGCATTGCTGTTACAGACTACTTCTTACTGATATTGCTGTATCAGGGTGTCCATTATTGACTTTGCTGCATCAGATTACTGTTTTTGAACCCATCTAGGTTGTCATCTCCTACCCTTCAAAAACAAAAACAAAAAAAACAAAAACAGTCTCATCAAGTGTATATGCAGAAAATGCTACATTGCATCAGATGTTTATGGAATTTAGCTATGATGAGTTAGTATAGGTCAACAATTGAAGCAGGTTTCATTTGAAGTTTCTAAGTGCGTGCATGGGGCTCTAATTAGCAAAAAGATTGTGGTTTTTGTAAAATTTTGCAAATCCATAATACCCCTTTCCATTTAGATTACTAGGAAAAGTACATAAGCTAGGCTTGAATTTGATCTTAAAACACAACAAAAACTGATGACTGTGAATTTGAGGTTTCCATTAATTAACTGGAAAGCACAAAATGAAATTAGAGATTTAGTCTCTAAAATTTAAAAAAAAAAAAAGTCAATATATATTTACTGGAGCCAAGAGGTGACTTGACGGGGGAATGTTACATGTAGTAGTAATCACATGTGTCAAGCCAGACGTAATTCTATCGACTCTCTACTTTAGGTTACTGGGTGCTGTGAAAATTGAAAATCGGTACATAATTGCCACGAGCCATTATGAGAGCTTTGTAAGGTAGAAATTGTGCGTTGATATATGGCTGATTATGTGGCTATGGGATATTACCTGATACCTTTAAATATTTCACATGATGGGACTAGTTTATTGACCTGCTCAGCCAGAGTAGTTGCTTGCTTATTGTCCGGAACTGTATGATTGAACCCTGTTCACTTGAGGACACCAGATACACCACAAACATTTTTGGCTAAGTTATATCTGTTAGCGCTCATATCATGAAACATAAATAATGCCAATGTTGAAAAATGCTACATTTTAACAGGGTGTGAACCAAATATGTGTGTGTCTGTTTTGAAGTTGTATGGGAAAAGCTAAACCAGTATTTATAACATGTTGGAAGGATCTGATTAAAGCTGCGGATAATTTTTTTGTTAGTCCTGCTCTAAGGGTGCACGGTTGGCTGAGCGGTAAGACGCTCGCCTTTCACCTCTGCGACCCGGGTTCGATTCTCGTCCTGGGCAGCATGTGGAAAAAGTTCCTACCACTTTAACCGTGCACGGTGGTTTTCTCCGAGTTCTTCGGTTTCCTCCACTAGGCAAGGTAGGAAGTATACGCCAACATCTGTGCCATGGAGAGTGACTCGATAAGTCAGCTTGACTTCTTTCACAATCCATGTAAAACAAATGTGTCTATACTATACTTCAAGGATTATAGTTTTGCACCTTCTCCTTCAGTCCACCCTTCCATCCTGCTTACGAAGGTTGTCAGGCCCATATTTTCTATACTATAACACCACCGCCTACCTAATTTGGTGGGTGGACACTTCATAGGATGGGTGTCTTGCACCCAACATGAAGTTGCTGACCTTGACCTTTTACAAGTATGTATACTGTCATTGAAAATGTGTGTACTGGCCTTATTTCCTGTACCATAATACTTAAAGATACTTGGCATGTGGATACTTCTTGGAATCGTGGGGTCATATACCCAAATTAGGCCACTGTGACCTTGAGGGCATTTTGTGAAACCTTAGAGATACAAAACTTGGTGCTTCTAGGGATACAAGTGTGTCTCGTACCAAAATTAGGTCACTGTGACCACAGGTAAGTGACCATTGACCTTTGACCCCAAGCATAGTAAATAGGTCCAATCCAACAGTTGTTGTTTCTCATAGTCTCATCAACTTATGAAGATGCGTGCTATCATTATTTGTTGGTTAAATGAACTCATTAAGAAACAGAGATGTTCAGATCCTGAGACCAGTATCCACATCCCGGTCTCAGTAAGTGCCGAGGCGGGGGATTATGGTTTTCCAAATGATGGTGGGGTGGCAGAGCTGCCATCCCCCAAACCTCTCTTCCAGTGTAGCGCCACCTGTCCACAGCAGGGCCACATGGAACTCTGCTGTGCTTCTGCTACAAGAAGTTTGAGGGGGTCATTGTATGGATCAAAAATAAATTTCAAAAATTTAATGTAAATATGACAGATTGTGACTGTTTGGATTGTGATAAATTGTTATTTCATGATTTGAAAGGGTAATGTACCCCCATTGGTTGGTTAAGTGGAACAGTCCCCTAGGTTCGGTAATTTTGTGAGTACTATTAATGTGCACAAAAGTGGTGTCAAAGTAGCTTTCACAAATTATTGGTTGACCTGGAATTTTACAGTTATCCAAAGCAGGAAATCTACCTTTTGATAGGTAGGGAATTTCAAGGAAACTTTGGAATCTTTGGGAAGTTACTTAGCAACAGAAAGGTGACCCTGAGAATGGTGAACACAGTGTGGCGGTGATAGGTGTTGATCCCGGGGTGTTGACCCTGTCTCGGTACAGTCACCAAAAATAACAGTATTTATGCTTCATCTTTGAGGGTTGTTCCAGTTGTGTTAAAATCAAGAATTTTCCACAGCAGGAGTGTAAACATTGTGTAACTTGACTCAGCCAATAGCAATGGGGCATGACTTTCTGATTTAGCTGTATGTTCAATAGATACACTGAAACCTGTCTTAAAAGACCTCCCCAAGGGATGGCCACACTGTTCTCTGCAGACAGGCGGTCATTCATGGAAGGTGTAAATAACATGAAAAACTATAAAGTATCCTGAGAGGTTAATAATAGTAGCTTAAATTTACTTAAAATATCATGTTTTCACATAAATTACTATTTTAATGGGTCATCCAATTTTCACTGGGCCATTTAATTGCAAAAGGTGGTCTTTCAAGGCGGGTGGTCTTTTACTTGAGGGTTCTGCCAAGACAGGGACCACTGTAGGTTTATTGTGCTCACATCACATCATCTGACAACTCAACTGCATCATTTCATATCTTAGATGCATGTACTGTATTTTCATCTGAGGTTATAAGTGTGTGGCCGAGGTAGAGGATGTCATTTTGCGGGTACGCGAAAAATCTCAAGTACAGAGCCATGTTTTGATCAATATTTATAATACAGTGGTGCCCGCCTTATATGGCCACCTCAAGTGCACCAGCCATGTGGCCTTATAAGTGAGGTGGCCTCTCTCGAGGGGTGAAATGAAATTACATGCCAGACTTGCAATATGGAGAGGTGGCCTTCGTAGAAGGGTGGCCTCTCACAAGAGGGACCTTGCAAGAGGGTAACAACTGTAGCTCTGTCTTTCCCCCTTGCCGAGTACACTTCTGTACACAGTAATTGACTTAGTGCCACTACGAAAACTGAATCGTAATCATTATGTCAGTGGTGTTAGGGATTGGAGTATTGAACAGTGAGATTCAAATTACAGGATCCCCGTGCTTATGAGGGTCATGGTGGCTGCCATATGGAGATGCTTCTCCTGTCTATAGATAGAACTATACATTGATTTTTATGAAGCTATGAGAGGTTTACACTGCATTCCCTTGACAAAATTCACTCCCGAACTGTCCCATCTCTGTACCCCACAGGGACAAATTTTGATTACACACTTGCATATTTCGCTCGATTAGTTTGATCTGTTACACTATAACAATCCCAATTACTCTGAAAACTGATTTTGTTGGTTTAAGAAAGCCTATTACGCAGATGGAAATGAAAGCCATTCCGAAAGTCTTGTTTTGTTTGTAGGGGGATCAATAACCATTTAAATACAAGCCACTTTTATCCTGACTAAATACGTGTAAACCTCGGTGCACGTTTGTGCGAGTAGCTGCAGCTCTTTTCATCTGAGGCAGAAATGAATGCAGTTCATTTTGTCAAGCGGTCTGTGTGATAATTAAGTTATGCAACAAACTTTTCTGATACATTTAAATATGCGTGCTGATGTTTATTTGGCAGAACTTTCTGTAACTGTGTTACACAATAAGCTGGTGCGTGGACACTTTTTCACAGTTACAACAAGGACAGGTATTCAATCTGGGGCGAGGTTGCATTTCTTCGATTCGTCACTACCTTATGGATGTGAATTGTAAACATACAAGAACGTTTTCCTGCTGAAGTACTCCTTAGATGTGTGATGCGCGAGAGATTGATGTAATAATGCTACATGGCAAGCAAAAGGGGCTAAAATTTAGTCAAATATATCGCAAGTTTGTATTGTACCAGAAATTTCATCAAGAACGACTTAGTCAGAGGCTGTGAGTACATACACACTTTTTGCCTGTTAGCATAAAACTTTGGGCATTGGGGGGGGGGAGGGTGGGTAGGCTTTCACATAGAAAATACTTTACCCTCAGGTTTTTCTGCTCTAGTCAAATTTACAAGGAAACTGGATGAATTTGTTTTTAGTACATTGACTTGGGCATAAAAGTCGGGTACCGGGACCCGCAGTTATAATAAATTTAATAGCCATGACCCGTTCAGGTATCTAGGACCCGCTATATGTACTAAAAAATAAAACCCAGCAATTCACATCTTAACTTTTCAATCTGGAAAAAGAAGAGACGAGAAACCCCAGTATGTTGGGCTGATACTTGTGAAAACACAGGAAACAAACAGAACTTTTTGGACATCAGTCAGTTACTTATGATTACAAAAAAAAAATCATGGTTGCAAGTTTGTAATTTCACTTTCTTGAACATTTGAATTTTGAACAAAGAAACTTGGCTTGGATACAACAACACAACAATATGAGTCATACTAAAAGTAGAAATGAAGATGGGCAGTGGAAAAAAAGAATGAAAAAGGCAGATCTGTATATATTTTATTTAGAAAATATCCAGGTATTTTAAAAAAAAATGTCCCAGGTACCCGGGTCCTGAGTCAGTGCACCATTTACTTTATGCTAAATCAACCCAAGGTTCATTAAAAGTTCAGCAATGTATACTCATCAGTTTTCTTGGAAGAGTCTAGGATGGGGTGCGGGTGGCAAGTAAGAGCTGAGCTGTGCATTAATGGTATTGTGTCTGCCTAGTGTGTTGTCATTGCATCCTGAGGTGCCACGCCCCAAGGTCTGCCTAGTTTTGCCCAGTGGCCTGGACCTGTGAAGCAACTCAGCTTAAGGGTCTGATGAGCAGGTTCTGATCTTTTGTAATTTATTTTGAATGACTGATTTTGCCAGGCGACTAATTCTCTAACAGATTAATCAAGACAAAACAGAGGCTCTGAGTGCTCCAATGTAACAATTGATCTCCCACTGTAAATCTTCTGTCTTCTGGCAAAGTTCCCCAACCTGCCACTTTGGGTAAAATATCTCGCGGTTTTAAAAAAGATGTGCGCTGGATATTTGCTCAAAAGAGGACTGCAGGAGTTTGTTTTTGAAATTTGCAGTGATTTCCTCTGAGGAATTTCCATTAAAATGTGTGTATATAAAGTGCTTGATACTGAAATTAAAGAATTATGGGAGTACATATACAAATTAATGATAGCAGTAGACCCTGTCATCTCTGGTACAGGGCTGGGAGTTTGTGGCACTTTGGCATTCAGTAGAGTCCATTTGTTGTTTTGTGCACTTGGTGACTTGGAGCCTCTGACAAATTTCCAGGACAGCTCTTTCCTGGGCTATCTTTAGGAATGATCACATATATAATGTCCTGCTGTGAGTGCTGGATAATGTTTTCATTATAATCTGTGACCTGTTAAAAATTACACTTTAATTATCTCACATACAGATGAGTTAAAAATTATCATCATAGAATCCAATTTTGAGTACATTAAATGTAGCCATTTATTGTAGTGTTTCATGTAGTTGATAGATGCACTGACTGGTTGTACATTTTTACCTCAGCTGACTTGTCAGTCAGCTGAGGTTAAATGGTGCTTCTTTGTCCATTGTCTTTGTCCATTGTCCATCCATCGTCAACAGTTAACAGTTCTGACTCCTCCAAAACTGTCATTCAGATTTACTTCAAACTTGGTTGGGATATACCTTGCATTTATCCCTAAAAATTGGCATGCTTTAGTGATGGGGGGGGGGAGCAAAATCTTAAAAAAGATCTCCAAAACTGCATGGCCAACTCAAGATTGCATAGGGACACTTCTGGGGACTCCTAGACTTCAATTACTTGTTCAACAGGTGGTGCTGCATTTTCTCTATTTTGTAACACCATTTTTTGCGTTACCATTTTTGAATTCTTCAAAACCATCCCGCAGATTGTGTTGAAACTTGAGATAAATGTAGCATGTGTGAGGATCAAACAAAGTTGTTTGCCAGATGGTGATGCTGTAGATCCCTGGATTCAAACTAATTTTTCAATGTGGGTATGTATCAGTCGATGCATGCATTCCTGTTGATCATTTTGGAAGTCAATGAGCAGTGGGGTTGCAATGGTAATTCACATTTTCAACTTCTCTGAAACCATTAGCCATATTTACTTCAAATGGGTGAGTATGTGTATCTTGGGTGGGTCAATACAGACTGTGGTCGAATAATCAAACCAGTGATTTTTGGATTACATGTATATGTACCTACATACAAATACATACGCATACACACACACACATACACATACATATATGTGTACAGTAAAACCTGTTTTGAGAGGCCTCCCCTAGTACAGGCCAGGAAGTGGTCATACAAGGCAGGTGGTCTCTCAATAGAGGTGCAATAATATGGGGAAAATGGCAAAAGAGACACATGGTAAACATGGTCGGAAAAGGCAAATGGTCTTTCCTCCCAGTGGTCTCTCAAAACAGGTTTCACTGTATGTGTTTGATTTTGTTGGCAAAGTCTTTAAAAATTTCTCCAAGACAGCCAGTTGTTTGGAAATTGCACAGGAACACTTCTGGGTACCCCAAGACCAGGGTGGGACAGTCTGACTTAAAGCAGATTGAATGTCAAGGTCAGCTGAGGACGGGCTGTTCACACAGCTTTCTTTTTTCCCATCTAATGAATTTACAAAGCCTGCATGTATTCAGTGATTGTTAAACCAGTGATTCGTAACTTTCAGTCGCAAGCCTCCGGTCCATCTGCCTCCAGATTTTGAAGTAAGGTAAGTACTCAAGGTCTGGAATGGCAAGGGTCAAAGGGTGTTTTTGTGAGCAAAATGTGTTTTGTGGTTCTTTGTTTTGTGCCTATACAAGTGTTGTCAACTTCACATTTTTTCAAGGACTCTCTTATTCAGCGTTTTATGAGGACAACGGCCAACCTAAGTTGCTTGTTATTCTCCCCACCCACAAAGTGGGGAAGGGGAAACAACATTATTAGGCTCCATCCAGCTGTTTTTTAAAAAATATGATACACAGCTATCTGAAATTTTGAGGTAGAAAGACTACTACTACTTATACTTGCACTGTAGATCACTTTTCAGGATGGTGGCCAAATGTTTTGGATATACATGTAATATGATACATCTCAGGAAGACAAGAGTTCACCTGGTGCAAATCCAAAAGGTCATCAGGTGCATTTTGTAAAGATGACGTACATCAAAAATTTGTTCATTAGAAAACCTGCTAGGCATGGCCAAGTACAGTTTATCAAATGATCCCAAGGAAGTCTGTATTCTATACAAACCGACTGCAGATAGCATGCTGTACATAACAGCTTACCTGGAGTTAGAGACCCAAGCAAAGTTGGTGCCATGTTGCCATCAACGGAATTCATCATGTCTGAGGGATCAAGAGTTTTAAAATTGTGTGGTAGCCATACGTAAAAGAGGTGTGCTAGCATTATTTGATGTGCTTAGTGATCCTCCTTGATTAACCTTATATCCCTTAAGTTAAAACTGAGTCTGCGGCTCTCCTTGGTGTAGGTTGGGCACTGGGCACCCAGTACCCAACCCACACCAAGGAAAGCTGTTGACATGGGGAATGTGATGTTGATAGATCTCGTTTACCAATTTCCCGTCAAATTGTTTTTCATTACTGTTGAAATTAGCCAAAAGTACTGCAGCAGATGACATTTGACTACCAGGCAGTTTTGGCTGGTTTAAGGGGGAAAGGATTAATTTATTAGCACCCTGAAACCTTGGACAATTTTGAAGAAAGTAAAGAGGTAGGTCTTAATACCATGTGTACATTACTTAGCCTCGTTGTATTGGACTAATTATCCTTCAATTCATTAGCAAAATTCATTGAGCAACCGCAGAAATGAAATATGTTTAAAACACTGGGAAGTAGTTACCCGGAAGAAACTTGTGGGTGAGGAATACAGCTCTCGTCAGCAGTAACAATCTTCGTTTGAAAAGTGTGTGTGTGTGTGTGTGTTTGTATGTGTGTGTATGTGTGCAGTTTGTTACGTCACTAACAAAGTTGAATTACGCTTTCTACTAATGCCAAGAGCACCAGTCCACATTGATGCTGTCCCTTTGTTACTTATCCACGAATCATATACTATTTTGAGACAGAATTTTGCGACCAATATTTCCCGTGAAGCTGCCCCTGAGATGCCAACAAATAAGCCCAGTGCTTTATATAATGTACACCTATGGCATTATGTACAGCGGCCTGAAACTCCCAGTTTTGTCCAGCTTAGTGTAAGTGACTGGGCCATTGACATTGACGAAAGGGCACAATTTCAGACACTGGTGAGGGCAGAGGCAATTGTTGTGTTGCCAAGACCAAATGCAGTCAACGAGAATGAAGTAGCCATCTTATGTCGTTTTGAGTGAATGATTTATTATACACCTTAAAAGTCAATGCCTGATGTACCGGGGTGAGTGAGGTTTTTACCTGACATCTCAATGATAAAATACCAGGCTGTATTTCTTTTATGATGGTTCTGTCCAGGTATGTGAATACAGTTCATTTTGATATACTTGGTTATGGTTTATTATCACTGTCAGTTATCTGAGATTAAAACTCAATTACAGCGCACCTTGCTTTTTGTGGACTCTGCCGAAGTGATCTGTTGTACACCCGAGTGCACTTGTTTTGACAATTTGTTGTTAATTCTGATTCTTCAAGCTGACAAAAAAAAAAAAACCCTCAGTAATGTATTCTGGTGGATTGTAAGGTCCAAATAAAATCGCTGTGTGTGTGTGTGTGTGTGTGTGTGTGTTGGATGTCACTTTTCTTGCTGTCCTTTCGTTTGCTTGTTTTGTGTGTATAGGCACAGTGTACACAGGTAAAGACACATGGAGCCCCGTTGCCACACAGTTGGCAGCACTCTCCCTGTCTGGGCTTCCTGGGGCCGCTGTGGAGTATCCACTTGTTGAAGTATTGACATGACGCCTGACTGATGGTCTGCTCTGACTGGCTGCCTCCTTGTTTACGTAATTGCACATTGCTGAACAAACAGAAATTGAGTGGGGGGTAAAACTGTATACACGGAAAAGCATTTAGCCAATTGGGTTCAATATGCATAACTTTTTAAAATTTGTTACATCGATGATCTGCATTTGTTCTATATTGGTACATGCAGTTTCAGATTATCCTGGAGGGTCAGGTGAAATTAACCTTTTCTGGTCAGAAGGGGCCCGAGTCAATAGGTTGCCTGGGTGTGGCTCAGGCGCCCGTTCTGCACTGCAGAAAGCTAAATTTAGGAAGCGCTGGCCTGAAAGTCTCATTTACAATTGACATTCAAAATGTTTTCTATTGACAAATGAAAGCAACAATGCAGAAATAGACAACATTCAACATCCAAGCGTCTCCAGTCACTTTGAACAAGAAAGGGTTAAATGGGAATTGGCTATTCAAATTTATCCTGAAAAAGAGCATACATTTCAGCACCAACGTGCATAATGAGAAGTCAGTGGAATGTGCAATGGGTGGTAAGTTATACTTCATCTCTCTGTGTGGCTACAGTGCCATAACGTTGCCCAACAGTGCTAAACCTACAGACCCAAAATCTTTACCGGCATAGTATGATATGAGTCAATATTGGAACCAGCTTCAACGTTATAAGTTTTCTGTATTGAATATTTTCATTTTCACATATTATACCACATGCTTAATGTTTTGCACATCCCCAAAGAAAGTCAGAAAATAGTTGATAGTTAGATTGAACTTTACAGTGTTCCACAAAAAGTTTCAGAAAGTGAAATATGTTTTTTGACAAAAATGTTACTTAATTCTAGATAAGGCATATTTGTATATTTTATGGATTTTTTTTTTTATTTGTTACACAAGGTCTAGAAACCTTGGAAAAAATTGACTACCTAGAAATTTGATTACTGCAGAGAGATTAAATTGGCTGCACAGGGATTAAACTGCCAACATCGAGGTTAAATTGGCTATAAATAGGTTAAAGTGGTAACATGGAGGTTACATTCGATATGTATGGAGAGAGTATTTATTGGCTGCAGAAACATTAAATTGGCAACATGGAGATTAAATTGATTGTATAGATAGTAAATTGGTAACATGGGTCAAATTAAGATTAAATTGGTGATACACATATTAAGTTGGCAACATGGAGATTAAATTGGGGATATAGATATGAAATTAGCAACGTGGAGATTAAACCTCACCCAGTGTTGATAGAAACATCAAGAAAATATTGCCACTTCAATCCTTACACCATAGTTTCTCTTCCAATAACTACCAAATGGAAAAATCATTTGACTTTTCTTTTTTTTGGGGGGGGGGGGAGGGGAGAGATTAAAAAAAAAACTGAAAAAGCATGTGTGGAATTAGGTTTCAGCATCTCAGTTTAACAATGACAAAAACCCCAAAGAGTCTGGAGCTCACAGCTTCCAGGGTGCAATATATGCACTCCTCCTAATTTATGTTAGTATGTGGATTTATCAATGATTTTCCCGACAGTGTTGTTCATATGGAATTGCCCCCCGCCGTCGCCACCCTCCCCCCAACCCCCCCAAAATGTGCTCTTCAGACATCAGGGTGCACTGGCTTTAATATGTAACTATTGGTAACAGTGCATGTAAACTCTGTATGAGTCTGTCTGCCAAATATTGTGTAGGGCCTTCCCCACTTTTGCCACAATTTATAATTATGGAAAATGCAAACTTTTTCCATCACGCTGGTGTTTCAGCCCAGGCAAATTGCGCAATTAAGAAACATATGGATCTTTATGTGTTGATTGTACTTATGGTAACTAAATGATTGCAACAGGGGTAAAAATTTACTTTTTTGGGGGGCAAGTTGCCCATGGGCAACCAGGATATTTTCTCAAGTTGCCCCAAAAGCCCCTGAAGATACCCATTTTTTTTTCATGTAAATAATTCATCAAATAATTGTATACTGAGTTATACAGCACTTGGTAATTGCACAACGATCCGTGTAACTGCACAATTGATTTACGTTACTGCATTGGGAAAAAATTGATTGTTGACATAATGAGAGATTGTATGCATCCAAATCAAAAACAAAACAAAAAAAGCAAATAAAAACAAAAACAACATGTTGAAAAAGTAAAATAGTAGATAAGCTATTGGCCAATTAATGTGGAATATGGTATTAAATCATTGCATGTAAACAAATTTCAAAATTTCCATTTTCAATTCACAAAGAGAAACTTGAAGTTTAATATTTCATTTGCACAATTGGAAAGTGACTTACTTGAACAACTATAATCATTACTAGAATAATGAAGAGTAATGTAAGGTAGTGGTGCCACCTAGAAGCAACAACAGACACTAACATTTTTTTCAGCAATACTTTATGATGTCATGATTGCACCGCTCAAATTGATAATATACCTGTGGTCAATAAAATAGCTTCTCTCTGAGGACCCCCATCCCTTGAGAAAGGTCCACACCACCGGGGCCAAAACATTTTGGAAGGGGATGGGGGAGGGGTTCCCCTGTTTTTCACCCCTATTCTGTTGGTTTTGCCTCCTTGGGACTGCTATATTCTATATGGGTTTGTTGATGTAAACCCCTGCATCGCCCAGTCAATCCTGCTTAGAGAAGCACCTCCACTAGTGTTGGACATACCCCTTGACTACTTCATCTTTGTTTCATATGCGTCCATCTGAATGGTATCATGGTAACCTTACTCTGGGATGTACATAGAAACTTGTATGTCATCAAAAATATTTGAACAGTGGGCAGTATATACTCTGTGCAGGGTGCAAAGAGAAGGATGATCAATATGTCCACACTGAAAAATATTTATTGCTGCTACAGTGTAGGTATGGATGTTATGTGTTGTACTGCACTCTCTGACCCTGCTGTCAAATGATAACACAGAAAGACTGCTGTTTTTGTCAAATCAGTGTCTTTACGTTCACACAAATGCAAGACTGGAACTATAATCTGATGAAGGGGACATGATAGAGATTGTGAACTGTGTCAACCGTTTATGGGTGGTGTCATTTTATATTTGTCATCGTCAGTGATTGAAGTCCTCAAGAAATGAAATTGAATGTGCAGAAAAAGAAGAGACAAACACTGTCAATGATGTTTCCCTTTTGGCTGATTATTTATATGGATGGAAATAGTCTTGACAGATTTCAGAATCAATTGCAATATCATAATATTGTAAAACAAAAACAAAAACAAAAAAAAATGCATGTACATGTAGTTGGATAATTAACTGACTGCCTTGTCCAAAAGTTTTGGATAAACTGTTGGCTGTAAAGGTGCAATTTTTAATTACAGTTTATCCTTGTCATGTATATAAGTTTGAAAAACAATAAATGAAACCTGTAACTGCAGTCAATAAAACTAGAGGTAGTCATGCTACTTCATGTCTGTTGACCAGTACACATAATACATGTGGTGATTGTTTAGAACATTTTCCACCTGAAAAATGTCTAGATATTCAAGATATACAATTTAGTGATTAATCTCAGGTTGGAAGTCAATGTACTTAAAATTCTTTCAGAGAGTTTGAGATTGCTGAATTCCTGGAACCCCCCAAAAGTGAAGCAGTTGCTTGCTTGTGGTTGTCTTCATAGTTCTTCTTTCCCAGCTACCTTACAAAGTATATTATAATTAGATGCACGATGACCCAGAGCAATGATGTCATGGAGTTACTCACAGACACCCATCCTTGTGCCAGCAAAAGGGTCTAGTTAGCAGGCAACAGTTGTGGTTGGCCAATTGCACATCCCCATGAAGATACCTGTAGACTGCAATTGTAAAAATACTGCATTTTCAGTATGCTGCAGCTTCTTTTTGAATCATGAGCAATCGACAGGGCAAGGCCAAAAATGATCTTAAACCCTCCAACCGCTGACTCAAAAAGCCTGACCGGTTTCGCCAGTAGTCTGGCTCATCAGAGGCTAGTTTAACAGCTGTGTGTGCATGCTTTATATAGTGGGTGTAACAAACACGGGACTTATGTTCATACCTTCACTTGACGTAACAAAGCAAAAAGTCGGGTGTGGCATAATTGCAATGTCAGAACCCTTGGCAATCCTTTTTTAATCAAGTTAGCCCGAGTCAAGTTTCTTGCAGTCTGGAGTTACCTCATTGATGGTCATGTAGGTTCACTGTCTGATAAGCCAAGTGAGAATTATATGCTGAGGAAGTACAATGGTGTGAGCCCAGTCAGCTGCTTGAAGCTGGGATCCAGCTGAGTGCTGCAATTTTCTGAAAATTGTTGAACTGTGATTTTATAAGATAAATTTACCCATGTTAATTTTTATGGCTTTTTTTTAAAAAAACTTTTCCCTCTTAAACTGGCTGGTGGTCAAATGCCCTCTGCTCCAGTGTTTTCAGCTGATTTAAACTATTTTTTAAAAAGGTTGAAAATTGTATATGAGATCAACCTATCAAGATCACGTTCCAGGTCAATAGCTTTTCTTGCATTCCAAGGAAAGCTGTTGACTCAGTCTTAATTCAAGGAGAAAAGGGTTAAGGATGAAAGACTGGTCACCAAATTGTAAAATGTAACTTGGCTGCCATTTTAGACTAAAAAAATGCCAATGTATGAAAAAGAAAGTATTTGTGACTTGGCTAGGTCTCTTGATATTAGTGAAGCAAACAAACACTAGAGGGCAGCAGCTTCACATTCAGCCTGATGGCCCCAGCAACCACCTGTTACCGTCAGTGTCAGTGATTCAGTACATAATACTTTCTGATACTTGCATGGTGTAAAAAGTCATCAGCAATTTTTGTAGCTTTTTGTTTCTTTTTCAACCATCTGACAACAAAATGTTGCCAGTCTTTCATTTTATAACACTGTACTGTGTAAAGACAAAATTGCTTTCAGTACTGTTAAAAGTATCTTTAATTTCTCAGCAAGTTACCTGCTGATGTCAGTGAAAAGGTAAATGATTTCACAAAATTAGGCCAACTGCAGGATGCACACAGATATGGTAGTTTTTAATGACTATAACTATATTCTATCTTAATACATGTGTCGAATACCTGAAATTATATGGACAGCTTCAGGATAATTTGAAATTATTGCAGGTTATTTGTATGCCATGTTTATGACAACATGAACAGAGAGTTGACATGTAAAAAAAAAAATAATGGGGGAGGGAGTGGGAAACATCTGGTAAGATAGTTCTCTAATAGCTCACCAGATGTCACTGTTCGGGTGGCATGTAGCTGGAATGGTTCATATTTCCATGAAGAATAAATCATGATCATGGTTTTCATTGCAGATTCCAGGTAGCAGGCAGAAAATTAAAGTGAGATGAAATACAATGATTGTTAACACACTGGTCAGCACATTTAGTTAAATTTAAACAGCACAGGGCACCAAAGAGGCGTGCATGGATTCAGACTTTTCAGAAAATGGGGATGTCAAATAAAGCCTCGGTGTTAGTCTGGAAAGATACAGCTTTCCCCCAATTAAAAAAAAAAATCAAAATCAGGTAATTTTGGCTGAAGGTCTGTGTTTAAGTGTAGTTTCTACAAGGAAAAAAGGAGCAGCCAATAGTCATTGTGTTAAGTCTGCCAATAGTCATTGTGTTAAGTCTGCCCGTAGTCACTGTGTTAAGTCTGCCAGTAGTCACTGTGTTAAGTCTGCCAGTAGTCATTGTGTTAAGTCTGCCAGTAGTCACTGTGTTAAGTCTGCCAGTAGTCATTGTGTTAAGTCTGCCAGTTGTCACTGTGTTAAGTCTGCCAGTAGTCATTGTGTTAAGTCTGCCAGTAGTCATTGTGTTAAGTCTGCCAGTAGTCACTGTGTTAAGTCCGCCGGTAGTCACTGTGTTAAGTCTGCCGGTAGTCACTGTGTTAAGTCTGCCGGTAGCCACTGTGTTAAGTCTGCCAGTAGTCACTGTGTTAAGTCTGCCAGTAGTCATTGTGTTAAGTCTGCCAGTAGTCACTGTGTTAAGTCTGCCAGTAGTCATTGTGTTAAGTCTGCCAGTAGTCATTGTGTTAAGTCTGCCAGTAGTCACTGTGTCAAGTCTGCCAGTAGTCACTGTGTTAAGTCTGCCAGTAGTCACTGTGTTAAGTGTTACAGTGCCACCCACAATGGAAGTTGTGCTCATCGAACCTATTTTCTTGATTTTAGACTAAATTTTATGATAAAAAGGACCTTTCGTTCAAGTGTCAACATGTATATATTATGGCTGTGGAAAAGAAGAATAGACCATTAGCTAAGTCAACAGCTTTCATCAGTGCACTTTGGTCACACTTGTGACCAAAGTGCACTGAGGAAAGCTGTTGACTTAGACTGTAACTGTGTACTAAAAGGGCCAAGGCATCAGTATCACATTGGCAGGAATGTACCCTGTGATTTATAGGTTTGAATTTGATAATTGACCATTGGATCATGTTACATTATTGTGGGCAATTATAAAACACCCAGATGACTGATTAGAAATCAATCCAAGTCTCTCACTTCTATTCTACAATAGTAACAAGGGTCTGAAGACTTAAGTAAGCCCAAGAAAAAGTGGTTTTGTGCTGCAGATGGCCTTTAAATACAGGTCAATTTTACAATTATCAACTGCATTCACACAGTGGTTTTGAAAAAGATGTGATCAGTCACAGGAGATGGTGTTTTTAGCAGGTGACAATGTTCTGTGGATAAGTGAAAGTCCAGGACCAAGTGTTGACCAGGTTGAGATCAAGTGGATTGCTGGATACATGCACATGACAGGACAGTGGTACCGACTAAAGACCGCCTCCAATATAAGACCACATTGTCTTTTTAAGACTACTCTTTGAAGACCACCTGCAGTATAAGACCACTTTTTGCTGGCAGTAGGGGTAGGCAGTCCTAAGCACAGTTACATGTACCAGTGTATATCAGTGACCTTGTACCTGGCTGCATGCTGCTAATTTTGTGTTAGGTGCACCATTGGTTTACATTGTCTTTGAAATCTGATACCTGTTCTTTTATCATGGGCAGTGTACCAGGTAATAGATAATTAGTTCACCTAACAATGTAATGCTGATATTGAACATGTTTGTTAGCTCAAGAGATGCAAGTCCTGAAATGTTAGTGACTATATACCTGTCATCTTACCATTGTATCTTTTTTTTTTAAGTTTGTGTTGTAGATTTGTAAACATGTTGCTACTCAAAACCAAATATTGTCAGAAAGGTGCAATTAATGTAATTACTTCAGATAGCTTTTTGGTGCTTCGATGGGTGTGATCGTTTGTAGACTCAATGTTGCAGTCTCTCCAAATGTTCACAGTTCATAGGGAGATCACTTACAAGCTTGAACAGTATCTGTAGGCTAAACATCAAGGCACATAAATCTGTTTCCACTTTGCATTATCTGTTTTTTGGACAAGAACCAAGCAATCTTATATTGTGTGACCACATGTTATTGAGAGGGGGGGGGGCAATATAAGGTGTAGTATATAATATTGTTTGTGATGTTTGCGGTATAGAAGTCTCCAGTTACTTTGGCGTACGCTTCATTAGATGATTATGAAAGGCGCTGTAAACAAATGGGACTCTGACGTAGGTCAATCTACTGCAAAATGGTTTAGAGGCAGTGATATATTAAGGACCATTAAGCTTTCCAAAAAAAAAGGTATTAAATGGCAAACACGCATACTAAAGACCTGACAGGATTATATGAGAGCAGCTTAACCCTATGGGATGCTTCCAATGCATCTCACGCAGTATGTGCTTTTCCCTCATCACTTAACAGCCAGCACTGCTGATTTATACATTGGGAAAAAGTTGGAGACCAAGACACACACACTCTCATTCCATGAGGGAAGTACAGCTCAATTTCCTGGAATACTTTTTTATTTATGGCACAACAAGAGTATGTGTACACTGTTCTGTGGTGGTAAATCAAGAATATTGCTTTTCCAGGATGTCTTTCTTTGAAAGTAGGAAGCTAGTTATTTTGGGCCAGTCCGCTGCTGTGGTTTATTAAGCAACATCAAAATAGGGATATTGATTCGAAATGGGATTGTTTTGAGATGACAGGTGGTAGGTAGACATGTGAATTATACACACGTTACATGTCTGTAGTCTTTAGCACAGTGTGCAGGACATGAAAGCTGTTGATGTGGACAGACATAGGATTTGGCTGTCTAATCATATTTAAATGGCATAATTAGTCCCCCACCAGGGACTATAGGTTTTAACCATGTTCTTCCATCCATCCCTCCTTCCAACAAAGCTTGTCTGGGCCATATTTTTTGTACCGTAACACCTACACCTACACCTACCAAATTTGGTGGGTGAGTACTTCATGGGGTAGGGGTGTGTCACACACCAAAATTAAGTCACTGTGACTTTGGTCACCTGGGACTATAGGTTTGCACCGTGTCCTTCTGTCCATCCTTCTGGCAAAGCTTTTCCATGCCATACTTCTTATGCCATTACACCTACACCTGTGACCTACCAAATGTGGTGGGTGGATACTTCATCGCGTAGGGGTGTAGCATGCCAACATTGGATGACTGTGACCTTAAGCTTGACCTCCCGTAAAGATTCAGCTTGTCCAGGCTATATTTCCTTTACCATAACACCTATAGCTACCAAGTTTGGTGTGTGGACACTTCATAGGACAGGGGTGTGTCACACACCAAAAATGGGTTACTGTGACCTTGACCTTGACCCCATAAAGTTTAAGCTTGTCTGGGCTATATTTCTTACACCATAACACCTATAGCTACCAAATTTGGTGTGTTGACACTTCATAGGATAGGGGTGTGTTGAACACCAAAATTGGGTCACTGACAGTGACCTTGACCTTTGACCCCCATAAAGATTAAGCTTGTCTGGGCTAACACCTATAGCTACCAAATTTTTTGTGTGAACACTGCATAGGATAGGGGTGTGTCATGCACCAAGGGGTCACTGTGACCTTAGACTTTGACCTTTGACTAACAAAGTTGACTCCTGTGACCTTGATTTGACCTTTCCAGTTCAATCAAGAGTAAATGTGACAGCTCCAAATGAAAGCACGTGTATCATTTCCGATTCATGTTTGATAGTAACCAGGGTCCCAATATGCACCACTTTTCAAATATAAATCCATATTATGCCCCTGACCTTTATTTGTCATTTTAACGTCAACATTAGCAACACAAGAAGAACCTCCAGATATACTTCGGAATAATGTGTAATACTAAGTAACCACAGGTATAGGATCCACCATTACCAATATATCCAATCTGTAACAAATTTCACCTATTAAGTGACCCTGTGACCTTGAATTTAAATCAGGTTGACCCAGATACTATCCCAAGCTAGGTCTCACCCAGATACATCATTCTAACACATTTCACTAAGTTTTGGTAAGTCTTTTCAGTAGTTATCGATCATAAACCAATTTCATACTGGTACTGTAGCAGTCAACCTTGCTGTCTATTCTCTGATGGGGAACTATGTACTGCTATGCCGTACTTGATCTTGTTCTTTTTAATTTATTTATGTATTTTATTTAATTTTTTATTTATTTGTCTATTTATTTTATTTTGTTTATTTGTTTTTATTTATTTATTTATTTGTTTGTTTGTTTGTTTGTTTGTTTGTTTGTTTGTTTATGCAATAATATTGCCTGTCCGTTGATGTATTTTTGTGATGTATGGGGCTTAATATGGTGCTGAAATTGTTTCCTGCCAGATATATTAAACACCAATCAATAATATGACTGTAACAAATACAGATACTTCAGTTTTGAATGAAAACTGCAATGCTAACTTTTATTGACAGAGGCCTGAATAGACATACTGTATGGAGCACAGTATGGCACAGACATATAAGTTTCTGTGTCGCTGTGTACTGATTCAAGGTACATTCACAAGACCAGGTAACCACCGTACAGAAAATATGTAAATCGTGCAGTCAGACCTACTGAGGGATCGTTGTGTTCAAAGAAAACATATGTAGTATTTAGTCAGTGAGAACTGTAAATACATTCGGTGTGGATCATAATACCCGGGGTAAATAGTATGGGGCTCCTTGGGTGCCTTTGTGTCACCAAAGTGGTGGTCATGGCTCTTGATGGCCGGCTAACAATGGAGGATATTGACACTTGGGAAATAGATAAAATAAACTGCCCCAAAATGTTTTGAAACGGATTTTGTATGTGAAAGGAGGAATACAATAACTTAACAGCTAATGATGCAGGAGGTAAACACCAGAAATGTTATTACAGGAAGAAAATACCTGGCCAAATTTACTTGATGGTTAGACTTTTACCTGCATTACGGGCAACATTCTGTACCTGAAATGGACTTACGTAGGTTACACCTGAACGTGGTATTGATTGGCATGCTGTTTATAGGCATTATGGGTATGGGGCTGAGTCAATTTGACGGTGCATGCAAGCAATTTAATTATGACAGTTAATGGACAGAGCAAAGTAAAGCCGGTCAGCGATTGGGATTCACAGGAGTTCACAGCACTGAGCTTGCACACACAAGTTTTGGGTCAAGACTATCAGCAGCCAGCCAATCAATTAAAGGATGTGTCCAGCCCAGAGTACAGCTGATCCGGACAAAATGTTTGGCCGTGGTGGCAACTATCGGTCCTACAGGTACGAGTCCTCACAGTCACTGAGCTCTCACTGTCACTGGGATCAGGGTGTACTTTGTCAGGCAAATGATTGGTTTTAAGTGAGGCAACTCACCACTCTGGATCCCAAAGTGGAATCAACTGTTGCTACATTTAGGCGAATGATGACTATTCGCCTGCCTCGTCTGAAACATGCAGACGCTGTGCGCTTGCCCTATGACAGTTTACGACTTCGCTTCCGTCAGTCGCCCACCAAGGCCTACCTACCTGAGCTACCTGTGGACAAGCTGCCAGAGCCAAGGTAAGGTGGCAGCCTTAGTTATGTTAATATAGTTATGGACTTGGGGTCTTTAAAATGACTTATAAGGTAGACAAGTTCTGATAAGCCTGCTTGGCATAGTTGTCTTTTAATTGCACCCATGATACCAGAGTTTTATAAATTTCATATCAAGTGCAAGTATGATACGATGACATGCAGCTGTTAAGTTAGCTTGTGTACAAGTGTAATCACCAAAATAAAAATGGCTTAATTGAGTGGACACATAAATCAGCTTGAAGGTTGGTAATGCAGACAGCTGGTCATAGGTAAAAGAGGATACATTAGCAGTCATACAGAAACTTTTCTCCACACAAAACCTTTGTTCAGATTATGAATCTTAATCTGTGTGCATCAGGTCACCAACAGAAAGTACAGATTAATGTTTAATGACAGATTGTGTTCAGGAACAGTGGATCCTCGTTCCAGGCCAGATCAGGTCCACAGACAAGAAAATTGTAGCCGGTAACAATGCATGGATCTTCTGCCCATGGACGATATTATTGCATAATGGTTCAGTATTCCAAAGGGCTTTGCCATATTGGGCTGTGGTATCTTCAATATAATGAACAGAATTTGAGTTTTGTTTACCTACCACAGGCAGAAGGTAGACATATTGTCCAGAGTTAAATAGGGTGACGGACTTGCATATGATACCTCATCTGCCTGCTATGGAAGCTTTAACCCTCCCTCAGTCACAGTAAGACTGAGTGGACAGCTTTTCTTATTGCCAACTCTCATGCAAAGTGTTTTCAAATGATCAGATATTCAGCCAGGAACATTACAGTAGCCCATGTTTACCTTTGGTCTCCTTTGGGGGGGTTTCAGTGGAAAAAGGATTAATCTACATCTAAGTGGAGATCGAAACATATGATCAGACTGCAAGATTACCCAGCTGGGGCACATTGTTCCCCTCAATTAACCAAGCTTTTTCACGGTCCGTGGCAGGCCTATCTTTTCTGATTGACAATCGGTACTAAACCTCTTTAATTATTTACGTTTTCATTAGCTCAGTTAGAAGACCAGTCAGTATCAACGAGTACACAAGTCCATGAGTCATCACTGAGTGACCCCACTGGATATGTTTTGGAGCCATTTTCTCATTTTGTTCAGAGACAGATTGTCCTCAATATTATATACTCAACACATTAAGTTTGGACTCAGCATGTTTCAGTGCAGTACAGAGTGGTCCAAATTTCTTGGACAGCAAGAGTATTCAGCTGAAACTGAATTCAGACTGCATGTACATATATGTAAACCTATCAAGCTCAAAGCACCTGGATGTAAATTATCATCTGCCTTAACATTTTTACTTAAGACATTTTTGCTGAGTTCTGTATGTGAGACCACTCATAATGACACACCCTAGGTCAATAGCTTTCCTTAGCGGGGGTTGGGCACAACACAACTAACCCACACCAAGGAGAGGCATTGACTCCATTGTACCCTGACCAGGAATGGGTTAAATTTTGGGTGAAGAGAATTTCACATCCATGTGTCAACATGTCTGAAGTCTGCAGCTCCTATTATGGTCTGAGTGATGCTCCAGGTGCTGCAGGGGCAGCAGGACTATCACTTGATCACTAAGCAACGCATACACCTCACGCCATCTAGGCCTGGACCAGCACACTAGACAACCTCAAACTGTCTATGCCTGTACCAGCTCACTAGGCCACACAAAAACCTCACACTGTCTATGCCTGTGCCCGCTCACTAGGCCACACAAAAACCTCACACTGTCTATGCCTGTACCAGCTCACTAGGCCACACAAAAACCTCACACTGTCTATGCCTGTGCCCGCTCACTAGGCCACACAAAAACCTCACACTGTCTATGCCTGTACCAGCTCACAAGGCCACACAAAAACCTCACACTGTCTATGCCTGTACCAGCTCACAAGGCCACACAAAAACCTCACACTGTCTATGCCTGTACCAGCTCACAAGGCCACACAAAAACCTCACACTGTCTATGCCTGTACCAGCTCACAAGACCACACAAAAACCTCACACCGTCTCAGATCAGAAGTGAGTGAGTGAATCCAAGTTTGATATCAGTGGTTTACAGTCAGAAATATACTGCAAAAAATTGTAACAATATACCATACAATGCACTTCATGATCTTCAATTACATATATGTATAACAATGACAATCATTTCTGTTGCCATTTTGACACTGTGAGTGCAAAGTGCCTTGATAAAGTGGGAGATCACCTTTTTTTTTTTTTTTTTTTTTTTTTTTTTTTTGGTGTCTGTCATAAGATCACTTGGTTTTCCTCCAGTCTCATATATTGCTTTTTGGGTTACAGGAATGGGCCTCAATTCCACTTTTTACCCCCCCCCCCCCCCCTTTTTTTTTTTTTGCCTGCAATCCCTCACATTTTCTGTGTTGTGCTGCTTGGGGTCTCTGTGGGTGCCGGTGGTCAGATATTCTGTGGCAATGGCATAGACTGCATTTCTGCCGGAACCGCATCGCCTCAAGATTTAACAGCTTACTGGGTGTTATTCCGTCATGGCCTTTTCCCCTCTTGCCAGAGCAAAGATGGTTGTTGAGCAGGCAAAGTCGCCCAGGGCTTATTTCTGATCAGTTTATTCTCCAG
Source organism: Hermodice carunculata (assembly GCA_964020975.1). Taxonomy (NCBI): domain Eukaryota; kingdom Metazoa; phylum Annelida; class Polychaeta; order Eunicida; family Amphinomidae; genus Hermodice; species Hermodice carunculata. Next base: position 11,762,275 of record OZ026629.1, read on the forward strand.
GTGAAGTGGTCTAGCTGGCTTGGAATTAGCATATGTTGTTTCGCAGAAGCTGGATCTGTGGATTCGCCTAACTGGCAGAGAGTTGACAGAGACTGGAAACAAAAGTGAAGCAAGACTGTGTACACTGCAGTATACATGTATTAGTGGCTATAATTGGAACCGGACCAGTCGACCCTCTCAGCAGGTGTGTATGGCGAAGTATCACCACAAAAGTCTCCAAACATACTATGCAATCAAAGCAGAAGATTAGCTTTATACAGATTTCCCCCTCGTATTAGGTCCCATATGACAAGCCATCATTCCACAGAGGCCACTTGTCCAAGCAGCAAATACAGTTTGTTTATTTTTAATAATTTCCCCCCTCAATAGAGGTCACTCTCCTTATACTTCAAAGGCCATGTTTCTGGTGCATTGGCCTTATAAGAGAGGGACCACTGGAAAAGTACGTTTAAATATGTCCAATTATCTTGAATCCCCTGATAGAAAAAATGTATGAATGCCCAATTTCTTTTGTTTTGGGTATAGTCTATTTCTCATAGCACTCACCTGCTCAAGAGTATATTTGAAATATATTCACCTAACACACATGAAGAGCCAGTGACATCAGCACTTTGGAGTGGATCTTAGACAATTGGTCAGCACTTTTTAAATGATTAAAAAAAAAAATGTGTTGGTTGTCAGGGTTTGAACACAGAAGTGTTACACCAAGTCTGACACATTCATTGCTGTTTTAATCTCTTTATCTCAGCATGTCTGTTGTCGACCAGCAGACTGTGGAAATACATACATACTGATGAAACTATTAGACTAATCTTAGATTTGCCAACAATCAAATCATATATCCATATGTGGAGATTATTTTAGGGTGCAGCAAAAACACAGAACGATAAAGGAGAATTTTGATGGCGGGTTGACAGTCATCTAGATTAATGTTAGAAGTGTGTTGATTTATGATTGCACTCTAACCTGCAGTCATGTAGCTTGAGTGTTTAGTGTGTGATAAACTCTCCAAGGCAGATTTTGGTCATGAATTTTTCAGTACCAGTAGCAATGTGGTTACTGGTTATTACATAACAGTGATAATATTTGTCATGTTTTGATGGGAAGTCGAATTGTTTAGATATAGCTCTGGTCACCAGGGTATGCTACATATCTAAAATTAGAAAACAAAAATACCAACAAAATAAATTGAAACAAGATACAAGATTTCAATGCTGAAAATAAATCTTAACCTGTATAATGATACTGGAGTGTGAAAAAAAGAGAATTGAGCAGTCATTGGGATTCCAGCACTTAATCCCCACTGCTGGTGAAGGCTTAAGTCATATATTCATCTCCACACCAAGTCACCAGCTTAGCTTTAATTCTAGCATAGTTATCTAGCAAAAGACCTGCTGGAAATAGAAACAGAGAATCCAATCATTCATGCCAAAGTTTCTGTTTTCCACTACTGGACAGTGCACGAGTACATCTTGCTGATTGAGCAATGTACAGAGGCATTCACGAGTCAGCATGTGTGTCTGTCTGTCTGCCTGTCTGCCTGTCTGTATGTATATATGTATGTGTGTGTATAGGTATATATTCACGAATGTATAGGTGTATGTTCATGTGTATATGTATGGCTGTGTATAGGTGTTTATAGTGTTATACACACACACACACACACACACATGCGAGTGTATAGGTGTATGTTCATATATATATGTACAGCTGTGTATAGGTGTTTATAGTGTTATACACACACACACACACACACATATGTATGTATAAAAAGGTATGAAGGGAGTTGTGTCCATGCTTCTGCAACATGAAAGAAAGCTGTACTGAAAACTTTTTTTATTTTCTATTTTTTTTTTTTTATATTTGAGTTGGCACTGCATGAACTGAACAAAATAAAATATTGTTCTCTTGCCACTCAGACTGTCCTTTCTCTTGCCACTCAGACTGTCCTTTCTCTTGCCACTCAGACTGTCCTTTCTTTTGCCACTCAGACTGTCCTTTCTTTTGACAAATTTGTTTTGTAACCTCTAGGAATGAACAAAGCCGCCAAAGTACACACCTCAATGATATTGACATCAGTATCAATGCTACTTCATTTTACTTTTCAGTTTTTGCTTCTCTGCTGAGATACCACACATTGTGACACAAGCCACAGGGTTAATAAAGTTTCTAAACACAGATGTGATGAAAAATTGTTGCTGCTGTTACAATGAAAGTCTCATGCAAAGTACTCAATTTTTAAAGCAAATTTGCACTGAAAAAAAAATATTTAGCAAGTAACTCCAGGCATATGATGTGTATGATTAAATAAAAAGAGAATGCTTAGACCTTGCCCATTTAATAGTTTGATCAAGTTATTCTGTACTACACAGAGTAAATGTCATTTGGGGACCGTGAGTGTTGAGGGTCCAGTGTGCAAGAAAAGGAGAACTTTCCTCGCATATTGATGCATGGGTGAGTTGCAGATCCAATATGTGTATAGCCATGTAGAGCCAAGGGCTCCGATTTGACCCCACTCAAGATTAGTTAAAATATTGATGCATCCGCATTCATATTTTGTTGATGTATTCCTTACAGCTGAAGTCGGGACCGTAATCAGGTGCTCTGCGGCTTTTTGTGGTGGGCAGCTACTGCATGCATAAATCCTTAATGGCTGCTCTCAAGTGGCCAAACCCATTAAGTCCAGTCAATCTTTTTTTATAAATGCACTGACTGGGGGTTGCAATCGATCACAACCAGAATAAAAACCAATTCCTATTTTCCACTTGGAAATTCCATTGAACGTAATAGAACATCATGGGTATACACATGGTCTTAACGTTTACCCTGAGATGAGATATGGAGTGGCAGATCAAACCGTTAAACACACAGTATGTGACACTCAACCAACAACATGTGGTGGTTATTGAGGCCGGTGTACCTATTATTTCTTTTCAAGTCTATAAATTTTCCCAATTTTTGCATTACATCTATTTTAAGTGAAGTTTTAAATTCACTGTTTTGGACACAGTTACCCATTTAAACCCATGTATAAAATTACATTTCACTGTGTTTTTATTTTCACAGTATTGTGCGATCAGCAAAGTCGGCAAAAATAAAAGTGCAGCAAAATTAAGTTGAATTGAATTGAAGGTATTGATTTAACTCCCACATCATTCTGACTTTTGTTGGCTGTGTACAATGGTTCTTTTCGTAATGGTCCATATTTAATGGACACCACTGTCGTCTTCCAAGACCCGTCATCTTTCACGAAAGGTACAAATTTATGAAGACGATGTTTTTTGCAGCAGGGAATATTATATTATCTGTGGGCATCCCACCAGAATAATTATGGTATCATTGGTCATAGGTATCCATGCATGTACATGTATATTGGTCCCAGTGGTGGTGCTGGTGGCATGGGGGGGGGGGATACTCCAATCTTCTGCGGTTGGTACTGTGGAAAATTACTGCCCATTTTCCACGCCATGTAGAGTTTTTACCCCGACATTTCATGATGTGAGTTCTTGAAAATTACCAGTTTTTAAGTAAAGGTTAAAAACTGACAAATTTACTGATTTTAACTGCATTTTCTTAATTACTGTGTGCATGAAAATAGTACCTTTTTACATTAAATGTGGAGGTCTGACCTTCTATTTTTGTTAGCAAAGGTAGAATTTGGATCCTTATTTGTTGGGGAAAAAAATGCATGTAGAATATGGGGTTCATGTCAGTCAAGGGAAACATACAAAGCCTTTTCAAGGCCAAGTAGCTTCTACTTACCCACCCCACCTTCTCCAGGATATCGCTGACCAGACAAACAAACTTTTATGGCCAACATCGTAGGAATTCAGGAATTTTTTTCAGGAATTCAAATACTTTATTTGATCATAATGATACATAGTAATATATTCAATTGAAGAAAATAAAAATAATGATTGGGAGACTCGCATTAAGGTCATAGGTCGACCGCTATCATGCGAGCCACCTGAAGAAAAAGTATACGCTTATAAACTTAGATGACTAGCTGCCATTGTGATATAAACAAAAGATTTCAAGTAGTAATACTCATAGAAAAACGAAATTAATTTACACATCTTGTACAGGTTGATTTGCGTGATCACCCCTGTGTGTTACAGACATAGCAATGAGGAATGTGACAAATAATATCATATCAATTTATAAAATATTGTTAAGTATACATAGAAAAACCTCTAGGACTATGAGTGTGTACCTTTTTCTTAATTATATCTGGCACTTCATTTAAATATCTTATTAATTCATGCCATATGCATGATTTTGCAAAACTATGATCGACTCTATACACAAAAAAGTTATGCTTTCCTCTAGTATTATGGCTATGTAAATTTGCTACTGGAGGATGATGCCTGATGAAAAAAATTGTGAATTTCCAGAGTAGAAAAGGGACTGATAATGGCAAGGTTCACAGGAACAGAATACATGTGTGGGAACTCTATTCTAGAACAGAATACATGTGTGGGAACTCTATGCTGGAACAGAATACATGTGTGGGAACTCTATGTAGGAATAGAATACATGTGTGGGAACTCTATGCTGGAACAGAATACATGTGTGGGAATTCTACACAGAAGCAGAATACATGTGTGGGAATTCTACACAAGAATAGAATCCATGTGTGAGAATTCTACACAGGGACGGAATATATGTGTGGCAATTCTCACCATCCAGGTACATTAACTGCTGGATATGCATGTTAAAGTTAACAGTATCCAAAGAAACATCAGAGGATTAGAACAGTTCTGATTGGCTGAAGACAGTTGATATGGAGCCTTGCCACAACAGAAACACAATGGGTCCTATATCCTTGAATCAATGAATGGCTTCATGTGTGTACATCTCTGCTACTCTTACGCTGAATCCACTGTTGTTTGGTAAATAAATAATGACTGGGACAATGTTTCCAAGTGCCAATGGATTGTTTATTGTTCAGGGGAAAGGAAAAACAAACATTGTTCAACTTTACATCAATTAAGCAAATGACAGTTCTGCATATCCTGCAAATTTTTTTTTTTTTTTTTTTTTTTTTTTGAGGGTGGGGGAGCTATTTGTTTGTTTGTTTTTTTGTTTTTGTTTTTGTTTGATGATGATATTGCCTTATCATTTGTAAGTTTTAAGTAAGAGGGGGTCCCAGCATGCAGGTACATGTTATTAATTTTGTGCCAGTAGAAGGTATGGAAAATAGGGAAATAAAGGAATAATACTGGCCAGCATGAAGTATTGAAATAATGGGTTTCCAGTCTGCAGGTACAGTCCATCTGGACCCTGTCTGTTGTTTTTGACACTTTAGATGTACCAGTCTGACAGGTAAGGCTAAATGGCCAGAATCTTCCGTCACTGGTAAAAACAGACTGTGGTAATTCAGTAATAAACATTATCTGACACTTATTCTAAATTTGTCTGCCCAAAGCAGTGTTTGACTAAACAAGAAATTAGGCAGACAAATAACAAGTTTCTAGTGATCTTATGTCGTAACTTTCCTTTGAACTGAACTTCTGAACTAAAATTTCATAAAAAATTCCTTCAGTAAGAGGAAATATTAAATTGCCCATCAGAGCTTATATTTCCTGTAGATGATAGTAACCTTGAACTAGTGAATGAGACCAGAACAGGAAAGTGCAGGACTCTTCTATCTGCAATACTTTTATCTTTTCCTTGTCAGGGTGTGACCGAATCAATAGCTTTCCTTGCCACAGGTTGGGCGCAATGTGCCCAGCCACTGCCAAGGAAACCTATTGACCTAGGGCATGCCGTTATGAATGTTTTGCATACAAATCTCAGCATAAATGTTTTCTAGTAACGAGAACTCAAAGAAAAAACATAAAGGCAGGAAACAGTTTACATCCAGCCACTATTAGGTGACATGAGAGGGAAAGGGTTTTAAAAAAAGTTTGATTTGCTTGTACAGTGGTCCCTGTCACCAGAGACCACCCATACATCGACAAAAAAAGTGGTCTTATGAGACAGGTGGTCTTTCATGACAGGTAAATTAACATGGGAATAATAGGACTTGGGAATCTGAAAAGCAGTCTGTCATAAGAGGGTGGTCTCTCACGACAGGGGTCTCTCCTGACAGGGACTACTGTACTGTATAAGCAATTTGGTTTGTGTACCAGGAAAGATAAGCAGACTTTGTCTTCATTGAATGTTGGGAATATTTCAGACTTTAAATCTGAAATGATATCTTCTGTCAGCTCACTGCCACTAGTGTGAATATGGTGTATCTGATGAAGGTTATGCACAAACGTGTAAGTTGTATGGTTTGAAATCATGCCAATTAGAGGCATTTCACATTGTAAGTTAAATATCATCAAAAGTTACTCACAGAGAGTCCAAATTCCAAGATATATTTTAGCAGTAAAACTCTCTAGTGAGATATCCTTTGAACAAGGAAAAGGTGCCCTCTGGAGGGAGGTACCCATTCCACAGAGGGTCTTGCTAATTGTGGATTCTGTCATTTTTCACTTCATAAGTGACTCGTGAAGACTGATATTACTACATTGAGGATGGTCTTAAACAAAAGCGACCTTGGTCCCATTCTGAAGTTCACAGTACCACTTCCCTCTGTGTATGCAAGATCAGCTGAGCACAGGACTGTTGACTCTCCTCGTGTTTTTTACTTGCCACAAGACCTAAGTCTTCCAAAGCATACTTGAAGTTGGCCAGAGGACATGTTCTGACAGTGAAAGCTAAAAGCTAATTTATTATGCATGCCAAATGGTTGCATAACTGCATGGGGCAGTTAACAGCAGCCAGCTTTTACATCTTGTGTCAGAAGGGGAGGGGGGGGGGGGGGTTTGGGCGGGGGGGGGGGGATTCAGCGAATTTAGTATAAATTGAAACTCCTCAATTTTTGTTTGTATGCGATAGGAGTTGCCAATGACACAAACCTGTTTATTGAAGTGGAATGATACTTCTATGTAAAATAGTTTGTAAGATATTTGGAAGATTTAAATTTTCAATTGAATTGCCTCTTATTTGTATAATTTTGAAAGTGCTAAATTATTCCAGCTCAGGAGATTAATTTCACTAATAGAGCTATGGCTGTGCACCAGTTTGGATTTCTGGCTGTAGCCATCTCCATGAAAAGTCTCAGACAAGATGACTAGGTGGAAAGAGAGAAAGAATTTGAGAAAACAGAATGTTCGTGACATAGTGAAAAACTTTGAGAAAGCAGAGATACTAGAGAGTACACTAGTTGCCCGGAGGAATAGACTCTGTATAGGATTTTTTTGCCTCATTGGGTGGGGAGAGGGATAGCAGCTTATAAGAAGGGGACCACTGTGCAATCAAAAAACAAAACACACTGGGAGGTACTTATGAACGCAAATCTGTAGGAACCAGTCTGAGTGGACCAAATGATGTGGTGGTTATGAGCAATCCAGTCTGTTACCCATGGACACTGGATTGTGACACAGCCTTCTTGCTCTTCAGTGAGAGATACATGTACCACATTGTGATACAGTATTTCCTCCTCTGAAAGGCCACCCCAATGACACACCACCTGCCTTTCAAGGCCACCCCAATGACACACCACCTGCCTTTTAAGACCACCCCAATGACACCACATGCCTTTTAAGACCACCCCAATGACACACCACCTGCCTTTTAAGACCACCCCAATGACACCACATGCCTTTTAAGACCACCCCAATGACACACCACCTGCCTTTTAAGACCACCCCAATGACACCACATGCCTTTTAAGACCACCCCAATGACACACCACCTGCCTTTTAAGACCACCCCAATGACACCACATGCCTTTTAAGATCACCCCAATGACACTACATGCCTTTAAGGCCACCCAAAGGACACACCACATGCCTTTTAAGGACAGTTAAGACACGTTACTGAAATTCCATCATAAGACCACCTGCTGGTTTGACCACTTCTGGACCTACCCTACTGGTCAACTGTCAAAGGAGGTACAAGCGTACAACCTTCTTCCCTTCCACAAAAATCACATGTACAAGATTGTGATTTGCCATCTTACCCTTCAAAAAATGTTGGATTGTGATACATTTTCTTGCCCTTTTCACAGGGTCTATACTGGATTGTGATACAGTCTGCTTGTCCTTTGAATAAAAGTATTGGATTGTGTGGTACAGCTTTCTTACCCTTCAACAAAAACACTGGATTATGATGCACTCTACTTACTCTTGAACAAAAAAGAAGGAAAAAAAGCTGTTAAACGTCTCCCTCCCAAAAAATAAAATAAAATGAAATATAATTTTTAAAAACGCGGATTATATTGTAATTCAACATACTTCCCCTTCAACAAGAGACACCAGATTATACATGATACAGCCTGGAAAGAAAAAAAGAGGAGAAAACATTGTACAGCCTTCTATCCCTTCCACAAGAAACACTGGGTTATATGTGATACAATTTTCTTACCCATCAACAAGATAAGTTATGTCTGGTCTTAATTTCATGATTCATTAGAAAGCCATAAATGCAGACCTTGAGGACTTAGATAAAATGTCGCATACATGTATTAATATAGCAGGAAAAAGAAAACCTAAAGTGTGATTTATGTGATCATTATCATTAAAAAAAAACACCATTAAGAGTGCACACAACATCAATCAATGTGATAAGCTCTTTTGAAACACAGTTTAATTCCAGATATGTCATGTCTTTCTTGCAGTGGTGATAAACTTAAGGGGCAAGTAAGTCAATCATGGTACGAGACAAATCTATGTTCAGATGGCTGGAACAGCCGCTCGCAGCATGAAGGTGGCGGTGGGAGACAGTGTACCTGTGAAGTCTTCCTCATTCCTGCAAGCTCTTTTGACTTTCATACTTTTTTTTTTTTGGATGTTTGAATTTCTGTTAAAACATCCCCCGGGGAAATCTGGTTCTTTATTGTTTTTCTAAAATACAAAATCTCCCCTGGGAGAGATCAAAACTGGTCCTGTTTCACGTCAGAGGATGTCAACAAGCATTCTGTCGTCAACACTTGGAATTGTGGCGCCTTGCCACAAGAAGGGTTGTTTACCGGGGGTGCAAAGAGCATTAGAGTCGGCCTAATCCTTGTATAAGGAGCATTTTGATCCAACGTGCAGGCACAATCCTAATTCCCTCAGTCAGTTTCTTTGCGAAGCAAGGTGAAAATTAACAGCAGAGCAGAATATGGGGAACAGATCAACACTTGCAGCGAAAATAGTGTCAGACCAGTAGAAGTAACGTGACTTATTTTGACCAGTCATTGTAGCAAGTAAGGGACACAACACCATTTTTGCTGTGGGAAAATCATACACTTATTTTGGGATTGAATAAATTAATATTTTCAGACTTAGGTATAGATTAGAGAGGCCTTACCAAAACTGTTCAACAGCTATTACGAGACACAAAGACGATCTTTCGCACAAGGGCAAATATTACGAAAGGACCTTTTCAGAGTCAGCGAAATGTGTACTAATGAGGGATTTACAGTGTATACAAGTTGATTGTGTACCATAGCATTCCTGTAGTCATTGTAATTACATGCATATTAGATAGTACCAGTGAATATCACAGGCCCCCCATATGGAGGTGTTTTCTCAGTTGAACACACTCACTCCCCTTCAGTCACCAACATTGTGTAACATGCGTGTGCTGTGTCAAATCTTGACTATGACCCCTACCCACAAGTTTAGTTCAGAATGATCAAGGTTCGCCTGCAGATTTCGACACACTGAAGTGTCGGCAGGCATATGTAATATGGTCATGTACAAATTGCAAGTGCAGTGGTTTGCCTCTGTGCTGACAGAGGCGTCACGGGCAAGCAGCGCCAAAGTCCCGGTCAAAACAGATGTATCCTTCGTCTGTCAGGGCAAGAAGTTCAGAAATTCACCGGAAATCGGCACACATTTTTTTTACAGGTAAGGTACAGGGGGGTCGTTTGTCCCCTTTCACCTTATATGCAAAAGAGCACCAATTGGCAGTGAGTCAGACATAGATTTATGAGGATTGTATTCATTAATAGCATATTAATGGTGTTAGTGCATAAATATCAGGTGTGTTGTGCTATTCTGCAAAAGTGGTTCAAAAGACATATAAATCTGCACAGGTTTATACAGTTTGCTCGAGGTATAGTTCCATTTGCAATATATGGATTTGAAGGCATCCACAAGATGAACTTGCAAGGGACCTGAGCCATTGGTCACCGAACCTGAAGTCTGGGGAACTTACCTGAGGTCAGTCAACTGTTGAGGTTAAACAGACTTTTCTTACTAGTTGTTAGGAAGCAGGGTTGGCCTTAAACTTTTTGAATTGTAGTTAGTTTCTTTTTTTAAGTCCACCACAAGCATAAAAAGAAAAAAAAAAAATAGACAACCTCCTGAGAACAAACTAAATCTAATTTGACAGCAAATTGATGGCTTACACATATTGGCTAAAGTATTTCTCATGTAATTTTGCATGTTGAGATATATTGAATTGATCACATGGGTTGTCTTTTCTAAATATAAGGTTTAGTGATGAAGACAAGTAGCCGGCATCAGATACACATGTATGTGTCAAGGCCCCAAACATTGGTCTGATTGCTACCTCTGAGGACCTGCGTTTATTATTAATAGTAGGATGCATGTAGCCTGCCATCTAAAATTACATTGTTAATGTGACAATTAATGGTAAAACTGCAATCAAATAAAGTTGTGAGGTATTGTCAGGGACTCAAGAGTGGATCATGGAGCTTGATGTACGGATCTCCGGAATTTTTTTCTTTAATTTTTTGTGTGTGCAGTTTATATTTCCAGATGGCATGACATCTGTTCAGGAGATAATAATATACTGTACAAAAAAAGTTAAGCCCCCTCCTGGGGGGGGGGGGGTGCTTAACTTTTTTTTTTTTTTGCACAATATATGTATATATATATATATATGTATTGTCCATCAAAATGAACCCAGGTTGCTTAATATGTATGCTTCAGAAAATTAATTTTGCCAACAGAGTAGAGATTCAATCCTTCATATGGAGAGAGAGAGAGAGAGAGAGAGAGAGAGAGAGAGAGAGAGAGAGAGAGAGAGAGAGGAGAGAGAGAGAGAGAGAGAGAATTCTCTGTGAAAGTACAAACTCGTGTTTATTAAATAAATACCTTGTTTATGTTATTCAACATGCAGGAGTAATGTTTTACAAGACCAGAAATCTTCGACATGCACCATCAAGGAAAGAATTCCTTTGGTGAGTTTTTACCCAATTTTCCAGCAATTTTCAAAAGTGAGACAGAAATGGACAGAGGGGAAAATGAAATAAAGATACCAGTATTTGTTGCATGGAGAAGCAGCCCCTGTTGAGGGGTGGCATCTTGCCAGGTGGGCCTTAATATGAAAAGGGAGACCACTGTATTTGTTCATCAGTACGTTTTGCCATGCAGTTGAAACAAATAATCGGTTGGTGTTTTTCCGAGTACAAAAGGCAGAGGGAGTCGGAAAGATTGATAGAGTGCTTGGCCTGTGGTGTGACACACATGTTTTGGAGGTGTTCAGCTGGCCCTTGACAGGTGTTCATGTACCAGTGACATGACTGCTGGAACATGCAAGAGTGTGAACACGTAACCCTGTTAGTCTTAATAGTTCAATTTTTTTTTTTTTTTTTTTTTGTTGTTGTTCAGCTTGTCTGACATGTCAGTCAGCTAACCTTGTAGGATGGTCAGTTGTCTTAGCTCATAGCATGGGTCTGCCATCTGTTGTCATCTGTCCACAATTACATTTTCAACTTCTTCTCCAAAACTGTTTGCCAAATCCACTTCAAACTTGGTGTGGATCTACCTTTGATGAGTCCCCAGCAGATTCCTACAAATGGTTATGCCCCAGTGGCTTATGGATTTTTTATTCATTTTTATACATTTTATTTCAAAGTCTTCAAACATCCTCTTTTCCAAAACTGCTTAGTCAATTGCTGTGAAATAGAATAGGAACACCTCTTGAGACTTGAAGACCTGAATTTGTTCACCAGGTGGTGCCACTCTCTTTCCCTGTTTTTTAACAATTTTTTGTGTGTTTTTGCTACTTTTTACTTCTCAAAAAGCATAACTCAGAATATTCTAAAAGTTGATGGAAATGTAGCTTGTGTAAGGGTGAAACAAAGCTGTTCCTTATACTTCTGATCCCTTATTTTTAATGAATTTTTTAAATTGGGTACTTATCACTTAATGTATACATTCCTCTTGATCACCATGTAAGTCCATAATGATTGCAATGGTAATTCGTATTTTTTACTTCTCCAAAGTGGTCATTGATCCACATTCACTTTAAACTTGGGGGGGGGGGGGAGGGATGTACCTTGGGTGGGTTTCTACCAAGTGTGATTAAGTGGTCACGCCTAAGTTATTTCAATTTTTTTATGGCTGCTCTTGTTTATTTTTGGTAAAGGACCTTTGAGGTTTCTTTTTCTGTTAATTTTGACCCTGAGTGACCTTGAAAGGTCAAGCTGACATATTGGCTTACAGCTTGGTCATGGTGGATCCTAATCCCACAGTGACCATTAAACACAAGTGGGAATGTACCTATGAGGTGTCTTTTGGCACAGTTAATTTGACTTTGAATGACCTTGAAAGGTCAAACTGGCATACTGGCTTATTTCTCGGCAGTATCAAACTTTTGGTCACATATTGGTTAGCACTAATACATGTCACTTGCATGCATAGAGCAGTGAAATGTGCTCTTGCAGCAGCAGATTCACAGTCAGCAGAGATCATGATCTTCTTATCTGATTGATGTACCAATACACTAAGAGTCTCAAGATATACCTTGGTACCCCTCTTCTTTTTTATCTTGTCAAAGATAACAGAGTGGTTTACCCTCTCCAATGCTTTTGCTAGTGTCAAAGAAGCACATGAAAATAAACAACCACTCAACAATCTGTAAACATCATTACTTCTTTCTAAATGTGAATACAGTGATCAGTACACAGCTTCTTCTTGAAGCCAAACAGATTATGGTTACAAAATTGTCATCCACACAATTTAAAGACATTTTATCAAGTATTTTATTGATAATAGTGGATGGTAGCTGTCTTCAGGACCAAGCACAAAAGAGGTCGTTTTATCAGAGAATACTCCATGAACAAATAGACCAGATAAACATAAACATAGCAAATCCATCACACAAGGGGCAGCTTACCTAAAAGACTCTGCAGGCATACCCTCAAACCACACGATTTCCATCACCTATCCTTTTAATGGCATCTTCAACCTGAGATCCAGATGCAAGATCTCCTTTGATATCAGTATCCAATGCATGACTTAAATTGATATTTCATTGAAAACAATGAAATAGTTTTGAAAAATAGCAACATCATTTTTACCAGTGACATCTTCCATAGACATGGGTAAAAAGAGTTTTGCTGTTGGCTCACATGTTTAATTTCGTACCCAAATTCTTTTTGGTCTTGGTCAGTTAACTCATTAGCTAATGCCTCTTTGTAAAGATTGTTTTTATGTCCATTGATGCAACTTGTCAATGTTTATTGACATAATTCTTTTTACAAAGATATAGTCCTACATAGATGTAAGTATGACAAAAACACAACAAAAAGACAAGTGACTTAAGGTTACAAGAAAACACAGTAGGTTTGACAAAGCATGGGTATGGACTTGAAGGAGCTGGGTGGCCGTGTTTCGTTTCTTGTGAAACTCTTCAACCACAAAAACAGATATTCCCTGATACTGTGTTTACCGCATGACGTGGGAATCTTCTCATATGTAGGATGTGGTGTAAAGAAAGGATGTTGCCAATGTTGGGGGGTATTGGAGAGGCATGACGTCATGGAGTGAACCAGGTGTTAGCTCATTGGTTCACCTGCACTAGAAGACAGATGATTCTAGGCATGTGGGTTACACATGATTATGGAATATTTGTGTTTCCTGGATGTTGAAAATATTCCGTCTTGTGCCAATAGAAGTTATGTTGACCCACTCACCCCCTGTTTGCATGAGCAACACAAGGTGGTGGTATTTAATTAATATCTCATCTTTATGTTGTGATGTCAGATCCTACGGATTTTATTTAGTTTTACACGATTTAATGAATATTTTGCAGCAGTGATTAATAATACTTCTGTGGTTTTAAATCTGATAAGTAAATGTAAATCCCCTACAAGTACATATGTGTGCAGTAATTTCAAGGGGGGGGGGGGGGGGAGGTAAGCCTGTATATTCTCTAAATGTGGATCCAATAACCTTTTTTTAAAGGGAAAAAAATTCTCTGGATACACGATGAAGTTCTAATACATGGTCAGACCTGCCTGGTTTATTATACTCTCACTGGTTGACAACAGTAGGAAATACCTTATTGCCTGCAGTTTTAAGACTATATTGACAATATCAGCATAGAAGTCTTTAACTATCATGGCAACATGTTCTAAACAGGCACACTTTAAGTCAATACAGTATACCTCAAAAAGTACGTTCACCTCATGTAAAAGTTTATCAGATAAATTACAGTGGTATGATTGATCAGATGCATTCAATTTTTCCAAATGTAGCTTATCCACTGAAATATTCCTATTCCCTGTTACAGCTGGTATCTTATCAATTGCTAGAGACAAGCACAAAAGAATGTGGTCTTCATCAGTAATGTCGCATAATATATTAGCATCAGAAACGATACTTTGAAAGTCAGAACTAGAGACAGCATGATAAAACCATGATTCTGCCTGCCTGCGCCTCCCCCCCCCCCTTTCACCCCTACCCCCCAACCACTGACAAAAGTATAATAATTTGCAAGGCAGAAGCTGATGAGTGGAGATCATACACAAATTGTGGTCCTCACAAAAATCAAATTCCAGTTTGGCAAAATTAGAGGTACATCTTTCAGGTTAGCATTCCAATCTCCAACCACAACATAACATGTATCACAAGAAGTCTTCCAGTATGGCATTGATGAACCAAGGCATTCCAAGGATCTCCGTTCCTTGTTTTTACTAGAGTAAGGTAAATAGACATTTATAATGATAAGTCATAATTTCAGGGCCAATTCCTCTGTCAAGTTAAGATTCAAAGTTTTAACGTATTCTCCTTTTCATTTGTGCCACAAGATGGCAGCACCACCTGGGTGTGCCCTTCATGCAGTCAGTTGTTCAGACACCTGCACCATGCAAGAGAACACAGGGCACTGCCGTGCAGCCAGTACTATTCTGTGACAAAGAAGGAATTACATTGTATCGTGAGCAAGATTGATGGAAGTCTGGAGGACTTGGACATAATTGACAAACTTCTTTGCTGTATCTCCAACAAGCGTGACATATCCCCCCCACCCACCCAAGACAGTTTCTCAACTGTGCTAAAGTACATTCGATGATACATGTACAGAGAAAGAAGAAGTGACTAAGACAAAGCTGGCTGATGCTTGTGCCAGTGATAATACGTGGGGTATCACATGTCAAAATCCAAAGTAAGAATCCACAAAACTGGGATGATATTATTTAAGTATTTTAGGAGAGGGGACCCAACATTCCAAAATTTCTTGCAGTTGATCTTGGCAAGCTGCCGCCAATTACATTTAGCAGCATTAATGTTTCAAGAATACTACATAGTATTAGTAACACACAATCTGAGGTTGATATTCCGAAGACTTGCATCAGTGTCAACTGACTTGAAAAGTACTTCATCGAACACCGAGACCTGCTTGCAACATAGTTTGATATGTATAATGCAGTCATCTTGGTTAAAGGCTACAAAATCAACAAGCAAAAGCAAACTATGAAGGTGGCAGGAGAACCTGCCAAATGAATAACAAATATAATGCAAACCCCTTTAATGGTGCTTGCAATGACAGTGCAATGTCTTGTGCTGACACACCTAGATTGAGAGCACATAAGCCTGAAGAAGTGGACAGTCGACCCGGAGAGACTCACATAAAACAGGCTATGATTCTTCATAACATCTAGAATACTGTTAGATAAACCCAGGCAACAGGGTAATAAAGGCATGACAGGTTCTTCAAAAGACTCAGGTCTGAGCATTGTCAAAAACAGACACGCAAACATCTTGCAAAAATATATTTACATTTGATGTGCAGGTTACAGAAAAAAAGTCATTTGGACTACTTGATAGCAAAACTAAATTTGGATGTGAAAGTGCAGGATGTGGAAAGAACATATGCCATGTTTTTTTTGTTTTTTTTTGGTAACATCTTAAAAAAAATTCCAAAACCACCTGTCCAATTGCTTTGAAACTGCATAGGGACACTTCTGAGGACCCCAAGATCTTAATTTGTTCAACAGGTGACACTGTAACTCTTTTTCTATTTTTTTGTTTTTGTTTTTTTTCCCAAAAGTTTTGTGCATTTTTGATTTATTACTTCTTCTGCCAAACTGTTTTGTAGGATTCTTTTCAAACTTATGGGAATGTGCCTGGACCTGATTTCTCCCAAATTTGTTCACCACATGGCGCCGCTGTCATTTTCAGATTTTGAACAAATCAAATGTAGGACAAGTCGATAAAGGTATATGTACATATCTGCAATATGACTGTACTGTAGGGGTAGCAGCAAGCCTGACATATTAGCTTATATCTGGAGAATTTTGAATGCTAATCCTATGGTTATTCTTAAACACTAATAGGAAGGTGCTATTGATTTTTTTTGTTGATGTTGTTAATTTTAAGCTTGAGTGACCTTGGAAGGTCAACTGACATGGTGGCTGAGGCTTTGGCAATGGTGGATCAGAGAGTCATGGTTAACTCTTAAACTCTTAAACATTAATAGGAAAATATTTGTGTGGTTTCCTTTTCATGTTGTTAATTTTGACCTTGAGTGACCTTGACAGGTCAGACTGCAGAGACTCCAACCTGCAGACACCAGGGAAACTGGGACAAAATTATGAAAACAGTTGCTGTCAGTGGGAGCCTTATTCACTTACTATGGGAAGCACTGTTACTGAAGCAGGAGGTGAAATTTTATTGATTTTCTGGATAAGAATACGGGAGATCTCCTGCCCGAGTCAGGAGGGTTGGTGTTTCTGAGACTGACATATTGGCATATATCTTGGTACTAGTGGATTCTGTCACTTTTCACTGTAAAGATGACTCATGAACTGTATGAGTGAAGACTAATGTTGCAAACTGTGATGATGGTCTTAAACAAAGATGACCTTGATGTTATTCTTAAGTTTGCAAGACTATTTAAGTCTGTGCATGCAAGACCAGCTAGCACAGCACTGTCATAGTCCTGTTGTTTTGAGAATATTTGCATTTTTTGCTATTTTTTGGCATTTTTGACAACTGGCATTCACATTATGCTGAAACTGTGTGGAAATGTACCTTATAGATGGGTCAGACTAAGTTTTTCACTTAGGTGGTAATGCTCTAGATCCCTGATTTTTAGCTCAGCTGAGGTTATGTGGTGGATAGGCATCCGTGGTCCATCTGTCATCCATCTGTCATCCATCTGTCAGCGTCCACAATTCACATTTTTGACTTCTTGAAAACCACTGGCCAGATTCACCTCAAACTTGATGGGAATGTACCTTGGGTGGGTTTCTACCAAGTTTGCTCATATGGTTGCAGGACAGTAATTTTTTGATTTTTTATGATTTTTTGTTTTGTTTTTATCTCCCGCCCAGGAAGTGGGGGGGGGAGATATAGTAATGACGACCGTCCGTCCGTCCGTCCCACATTTCTTGCGCGCGATATCTCAAGAACAGATTAAGCTAGGATCATGAATTTTTTACAGTTGGTCACCCTTATAAGTCTTCACGTCAAGTTCGAAGGAGAGTGACCTTGACCCCATTTCAAGGTCACCAGGGTCATTTATCTCTAAACTTCTTGCGCGTGATATCTTAAGAACCGGATATGATGGGATGATGAAATTTTCACAGTTGATCACTCTTGTTAGGGTCTACATCGAAGGTGTGTGACCTTGACCTAATTCCAAGGTCACCAGCGGCAATTCAATTTTCTTTGAATTTGTTGTATGCAATATCTGAAGAAACAAGTGAGCTAGGATCACTTAACTTTTACAGTTGATCAACCTTGTAAAGTTCTATGTCATGCTTGAAGGACCTTGACCTTGACCTAATTTGAAGGTCACCAGAGGCAGTTCATCCATCCCACATTTCTTGCGTGCGATATCTCAAGAACCAGTAAAGCTAGGATCATGAATTTTTTACAGTAGGTCACCCTTATTAGTAGTCACATTGAGTTCAAAGGAAAGTGACCTTGACCCCATTCAAGGTCACCCAGGGTCTGCCAAATATACAGTTATCTTTGTTTTAAAATTATGTGGGCGGGAGATATGGACAGCGTCAGCGTCAACTTGTTGTTTTGGGTTTGTTTGTTTTTTTGTTTTTTTGTTGTTGTTTTTTTTTTTTTTTTTTGGTTCATTTTTTGGCCAAATCTTGTACTCTGAAACTGCTCAGCCAATTGCGTGGGGAGACTTTTGGGGACCCTGAGACCTTAATTTGTTCAACAGGTGGCGCTGTGATTTTTCAAATTTTTTTATGTGAAAAAGGGTTTTCCATATTTTTTAGACTTCTCAAAAATCGTCACTCAGATTATGCTGAAACTTTGTGAAAATGTTCCTTGTAGAAGGGCCGAAGAAAGATGTTCACAAATTTCCTTTGCTGTAAACCGCTGATTTTTAATGAATTTTCCAATTCAAGCACTTATCTGTTAATGCAAACAGTCCTGTTGATAACTATGTAAGTGAATGAGAATTGCAATGGTAATTCACAATTTTCAACTCTTCTCCAGAACCACCAACCAGATTTACTTCAAACTTGGTAGGGATGTACCTTGGGGGGGGGGGGGAGGGTGTCTCTACCAAGTTTGTTCCAATGGTCATGCTCCAGTGATTTCTGGATTTTTTATGGTTTTTAGGGGGACACAGAAGGTGGGTCCCCTATTGTGATCACAGGTTCGGTCCCTGCGTCGCCTGTCTGTCTGTCCAAATCATTTCCACATGATAACTTGAGAGGTTTTTGAGCTGGGGCTTTCATATTGCACAGAATTCTAGTCCTTTATAAGGGCTACTTTACTTTTTAAAATGGATGACCTTGACCCAATTCCCGAGGTCACTGAGCCATATTAGTGAATTTGGTGTCTGCATGATAACTTGAGAAGTTTTTGAGTTCGGGCTTTTATATTGCATAAGATTATAGTCCCCTGTAAGGGCTAGGTGAAGTTTGAAGATGGGTGAACTAGACACAATTTCCAAGGTCACAGAGCCACACTAGTGAATTTGGTGTGTCTGGACATGAGTGACCTTGACCCAATTTCCAATGTCACACAGCCACTTTGTTGGAATTCAGTGTATGCACAATAATTTACAAACTTTTTCATTTATGGGTTTTAGTAGTGTACTTTCTCAAGGTCATGGAGGGAATGCATATCAGGAAATATTTTGTGATGCCCATGATGTAATAAATTGAGATGGATCTGCAAAAGTTACAGGAAATATGCATTAGGGCAATGGCAAAATTTTGTAACGTTATGTGACAACATATTTTTCAAGGTCATTAAGCACTTAAGAAAAGGGACACTAAATTCAATATGTTGATAAAGAATAAGGGGAACGATAAGAGTGCACCACAAATATGTGTTCATATGGAAAAAAGACAGAAAAAGAGGAGAAATTAGAATTTAAGTGGACAACTTGGGATGTGTTAGCTTTCTTTGAGGCAGGTAAGAGTAAAGGGTTAGGTTGTTGCCTTTGAATTTTAGGAGGGACATGGTTTGATTAAACCTTGTTGTTGCATAAGTTGGGCATTGGACCAGATGATTGAAATTCTACAAGGCATTTGTGCATGAACTCATTGTTTTTCTAAGTTTAAAGTTTCATGAATATTTTAATTATAGAAGTGGGGGCCATGGACATGTTACATGTTTATTCGCCAGGAGCTGAAAATCCCAGTTGCACTGGTCAAGTTTTGACTCCACAATGACGTTTACACCTGTGATTCATGTCGCCTGTTTTGCATACAATTTTATGTAACAAAACATAAATTTTCAAACAAGTGTATTTGGGTTGCTAATGCTCTTAAAAGTGTTTGCACAAAGTTTCAGTGGTATTATGGAATGGAATTTATTTGGTCTTGTGAGCTTTCCTGGACTAATGCAAACACTCGTTGATGGGGACTATTACTTTATGGGTTATAATAAAGAAAGAAAAAAATGATATATGCAAATCTACATATGCCACAGTAGTTTTGCAAACATACTTAGGCCATGGTTTTGCAGGTAAAGTCAAACTCATGCATGTAGCTTTTAACAGAACAGTGCCACTTGCACACATAATTTATGTGGCTGAATAAAGTTTGCTCACAATAAATATTGTTTTTTTTTCAGATCAGGATTATGTTGTTTTTATAGTGGAATGTTTAAGATGTCAGGGGGAAGACAGGAAAGTCACATATATTGTGAGATTATCGAAAAGGTTAAAAGAGTGAGAGATTAGACTGTCACGCAGAAACAACAAATCTTTTGAACAGTTATTTAACATTCCTTCTGCGTTAAGTTAAAAGCAGTATATTTTCGGATATACCTCTTGCTGTTATTTATAAAAGGACCTCCCGGATTATCTCTGTGGATTCTATGGATTGCACATGCTTTGATTTCTAATTAAAGTTCATTTACTTCCAGAGTCCGGCATATATCATTTTTGCCTTCATTTCAGTGTGAACACGTGAAACAGGATATGGTTGCTAAGATATTGATCAGTGTTTTTTGCAACACAAGACTGGTGGGATATAATTTAAAGTAGGAAAATGATTTTACTGCTGAAGAAGTGATATAAATTGCTGATTAGTTACTAAGATTCTACTGAATGTAATGAAAAAAGAAATGTACATATATATTTTTTTCTACTTCTATGAGACATAAGGTATAAGTGGTTGCTTTATTGCATCAGGTCACCTATGTCACAAAGTATTGTAAATTGTTTTATTTTCGTGGCATTTTTATTTTCACACCTTTTACAGAGGGAGCAAAGTTGCAAAAGTAAAACGACTGTGAGCTCGTAATTTGCTGTAGGTTTAACCTGAAGAAAGTCCAAAATATTTAATTTAAAACTTTTTCAAATGCCCAAAATGCCACAATAGCGAAACTTCATACACACAAAATTAAAGCAAGTTACAGTAAATGCACCCAGGGAATGCTGGCCAAGGGGTCTGTCACCTGTCAGCAGAAAATTAACCCCACTGTCACACCACAAAGTTGTAATTAAAAATACCTGTAGTGCCATGGCCCCGTAACAAACCCGGTGTCAGGTAATACACACACGAGTACAATCGGGTTTATTTGGCTGTGTCATTGTACTGTTAGCTGCCTTGTAGATATGAACTTGCACTGTAAAGATTCTATCAGTATATACTGAGACAGCCCTTGAGTGTTTACCTAAGGGTGTCGCCCTGTATTTTGTCACCTGAATTTTTTGGACTGACGTGACACAAACACAGCATTGTGGAGAGTTACATGATTTTTATGCCTGTGTGTGGGATTCTTGTTGAAAAAAGGGACATAGATTGGACCGCGAACAGCCTGCAGCCATTTCTTACGTCGGATTTCCACCTGACTATACACACTGGTCTGTTTATACAAGCCAGGCCAAAATCCCTTGACAAGTACCTGTGGATTTTGTACCTTTGGATTTAGTGAAAAGCGTGCGCTCCCACTGGATCATGACTTGGACCAGATCGTACAAGGCCCACACTTGTGATTGATTCACAAAAAAAAAAGAACAGACCAGGTTTTCATTACGAAAACACTTTGTTCTGTGAGTAATTACAATGTGTTCCTTTATTGACTGAGTGAAGCAAGGTTCGTGTTGTTATGTTGCATATCGACCAGTCAGTTGAACCGTCAGCAGTGACTGGCCCGCTGATCGGGTTTAACTGGGGACTGTTGATTGTTTAATCCTGTGTGACTATCTGCAAGGTTTCAAATGATAGCCTCCAGCAGCACATGAAGGTGTTCTGCTGACACATTCACCTATAATGCATTCAAAGAGGATTCTGCCCCCGATCAGGGGAGAGCTGCGGTCGGATAACTTTTGGTGTTCCTGCAGCCTTCCCAACGCCAAGTTCTGTATGCTCAACCTCGTGGAAGTGAAGAAACACCAAAAGAGGCACCCAAACTTCACCTGGGTGCCTATGAGTATCTGTAGCACATAGTAAGTGAAACATCTCCTTACTGTCATTTTTTATGTTCAGGTAAGCTGTAATATGGGGTAAATTGATATATATATATATATATATATATATATATATACATATATATATATATATATATATATATATATATATATATATATATATATATATATATATATATATATATATATATATATATATATATATATATATATATTAGAGAGGTTGAAGACTAATCGCTGTTCCAGGTGTCCTGTTTTCCAGCCATGTATTGATGTAAAATGTTAGCTTGTGACATTGATTGTCCGTTTATTTGTTGAATGGATGGCTCGCTTTTAATTATTAATTCGGAGTGTTTGCTTAACAGCCACACAAGTGTGGTGGAATATGTGCATGGGTAGGAAAATCAAACATTGTTTTCCATCACAGGCACCTAGCTAATTAAAAGAACTGTCGTGGCAGTAATGATGCTGCTGTTGACTGTGTAAAATTAACATGAAGAACTGTGATGAGGGGGGGGAGAGAGAGAGAGAGAGAGAGAGAGAGAGAGAGAGAGAGAGAGACAGACAGACAGACAGAGAGACAGACAGACAGAGACAGAGAGAATACACATTAGCAACTATGGTGGCAACATAACAAAATAAACTTGGAGAACTTTGATGGCAACAAAGCAAAATACACAGAAAGAACTATGATGACAACCTAATAAAATACAAAGAAAAAATAATAAATAATAAAATACACATAAAGAACTATGGTGCCAACATACCAAAATACAGAGAAAGAATTATGATAGCAACATAACAAAATGTAGTCAAGTAACTATAACAAAATACATGCGAGTAACTACGATGGCAACATTACACATGAAGAATTCAACATCAAAATACATATACAAACACAATAGCAGCAACGTACACACCCCTATAACAAAGTACTTACCCCTGCCTCATAAGATTTAAACCTGGACTGAAATCAAAGGTGTACCTTTTTTACCCCCTCAGCCTAATTGGGCAGAGGGGTATTATTGTATAGCAGCAACATAATCACCCCTACAACAAAATACTTACCCCTTCCTCATAAGATTAAAACCTGACTAAAGGTGTACCTTTTTTACCCCCTCATCCTGATTGTCCTATGGGGTATTATTGACTTGTCCATGTGTCTGTTCTTCCATCCATCCATCCGTCTGTCCTTCAGTCCTTGACCATTAAGATGCAATCACTTTTGAACAAACTGAGCTACTGTTGTAAAACTTGTACAATAGAAGCATCCCATTCTAAGCTTAGCAAAGTTCGACATTCAGTGACCGTGACTATTTTTCAAGGTCACCAGGGGCCATCCCTGGCCGAGGGGGTCTTAAGATTATTCTAACTGTAACAGTTATAATTTCAATGATTTTTGTTTAAAATCTTTGCTCTTAGAATTTTTTTGGGGAAAAAGGGCCAATCAATGTGTGTGTGTGTGTGTGTGTGTGTGTGTGTGTGTGTGTGTATGTGTGTGTGTGTTGGGGGGGGTCAAATATGCAGTGTTAGAAGTCTTTTAAGTACAGTAAGGCCAAGTCAAACTACTTTTTCCTGTTGCATGGTCATATGTGTTGATATATTTGATAATTTGATAGAAAACATTCAGATACAGGCATACAGGAGTCTCTCTCCCTCTAATAAGAACTGCTTGATCAAAGGCCACCCCCACCCCCCACCCTAAAAAAAAGCCACTGTCTTCATGCCAAAAATGTCTTCTCTCACCCCAACCCCGTTTTTCATTTTGCATCAAACTCCTTATCTGTAATTAATTTTTGTTAACTTTCATACAACAATTTGTGTCATTGTATGTAGGCAATATTATATCTTATGATTGAATCCTAAAATGACAGTTTTCATTAAAAAAAAAAATCGCCTGAGAACCCCATTAAATTTGGGTTAAATTGTCCGTCATTTTTTCATCATCACAAAAATGTGCAGATCCATTCACACGCTGCCCTGTCTGCGGGCTGAAAAATGATGGATCAGTGATCCCTGAAAATACATGGCAATCAAACGTGAAGAAATATAGGTATCTATGTGTAATAAGTGGAAAATAAGTACCCTGCTTGCATTAAATGATACAATAATATTCACATGCATTGAAAAATCCAGACTTTGTGAAGCTCTCTTTTCAATGTTCAAAAAAAAAAAAAAGTTGGTACCTCTGTTTGTGTGTGTGTGTCAGTGTGTAATACAGATTGCACATTGATGGTACTTTTGAGACTTGTATTTGACTATCTGTGAGATGGGACAATGTCTATAGCTGTCGCTTCTTCTCTTTTATTGACAGGTGTCTAAATGCCTCCACCAGGGAGGAATGTCAAAGATAATCACTGGATATTTTGTGGTTGTCAGTTACGGAAGGTCAGGGGTTACCAGATGACTCAAGTTGTCATTTTAAAGCTGACATTGAAAGGCCACCTCCTCCAATACACAAGTAGCTGGGTCTGTTTAAAGTACCGTTAATAGTCAGTTAGCAATATTGTTGCAGGTGTGTTGGAAAGTGCAACTTTGCTTGTCATGATCTGATTGTCAAAGGATTGTGGTTACTGGGAAGCCTATACGTGGACCAGATATTCTCCATTTCTGACACCTTTGTTCTCTTGAAAGCTCCCCTGCCTTTTTTAATGACTCAGAAAATGCTGAAATAGGCTGAATTTCTCTTAATATTTACCATTAATCGTGGGAAAACAGCGTCAAACAGTGGTACATGTACCTGCACTAAGGACCAAATTCTGTGAGAGATTGCATATTTTTAAAGTGGTGACCCCCTTTCAGGACACCAGAGTATCTATATGGTAGACTTACCCTTTTAAGACCCCATGCAATATGTGACCACTTTTGCTGCCAGTAGGGAGAGTCTGAAATAGCATGTATCGTGCTGTTGTAATATTCAAAACATAGTTCTGAACTTGAGTCCGACCGTAACTCGAAAAGTCCTAAGGATCGATGCAGGGCACCTACATTAACAGGAACAGTGCGGTAGACTTAATTTGCCACACCACTGATTGGATGTGGTACCATTTCCTGTTCTGTTTTAGATTATGATTGATTCAATGTAATTCCCAACAATTTTGCAATTATTAATTTACAAAAAAAAAAAAAAGGTTGAGAATACATGTTAAACATGAAGGACTCTAAGTTGGAGTTGTTTGATGGTGCACCATTTTGATAGGCTTTGACTGCACGGTCTTGCCATGGCCCTGACTAGAAACACCAGCCATGACTCTGCCAGACCTCACAATAGTGGCTGTCATGCAACTTTTTCCCATTAAAAATGACCACAAGCATCGGGGGGGGGGGGGGGAGCAATTTGAATAGTGTGCCATCTGACAGTCAAGGCGGTCTCCAGGGGGTTATACTTGAGGTGCACCAGAAGTTGCTGTCTCAAGACATATGGGCCATCGTGAGAGATTCTGTAACCTGAAACATCAACACGAGGGATCAGGCAAAGGGACCTCTCGAGGCTGCTAGACCACAGTTGTAAATCTTTCCATTTTTACACACATGTATTAGCGTTTTTGAGTCCCAAAATATTAGCAAATTCAATTTTTAACATTTGATGAACAGTATTTAACACATCAAAATGTCGCAAAAACACAGGTGAAGTTATTTTATATACATGTAATTTGTAATGCAAAACACCTCGTGGATGCCAGATTTATACAGGTGTATGAATTGTACTGTGCATGTCCAGGATTACATCATTGTATATCCTCTGTATATTGGTTCTCACCTGTCCTATCAGACAGACAGTGCACCTGCGTGACCCCCAATGAAGTAACTCTGTACTGTAGGAAACCTGACTCAACTAACTTTATATGCCAAAAGAAGCCATAGAGCATGCTGCGAATACAGTATTTTCACAATGACGGACTAGCTGTTTTCAGTGAGATGCTTTAAACCAGCCAATCACAAGTATCGTGGTCAACAACTTCAAGGGAGGTTGAGGGGTATATTCATATTCATTACTTGCACTCTCACAGGTACAGTGTTTCCTGTTTTTGAGAGACCGCACCAGGGAGAGACCATGTAGGGTTTAAAAGAAGACAGCTACCAGGACACAAGTGCTATCTTCTGCATGTTGTTTTACCTCTATTAAGGGGCCACCTCTTTTGATGGCTCCGAGGTGAACCTGCCCTTTGGGTGATCTCGCAATGAACAGGGGTCACTGTGGTTGCTGCGTTTTGGTGACAACTTGAAAAACACGGGAATATTGTTTTGTAATTTGGCAGCATTTGTATTAACTGGGATATCTTTGCCACTTTGTTCCAGAGAGTCCATAGGGGATGTTGGCCAGATGCTAGATTAAAAAAAGAGAAAAAACTGCACATACACTCAAGCAAAAATTTCAAAAGAAAAAAGAAGAAAACCGAGCGTTTTTCAATCTAAAAATGTCAACAGATCAAAAATCTGT
The DNA here is from genome assembly GCA_964020975.1 of Hermodice carunculata. NCBI lineage: Eukaryota > Metazoa > Annelida > Polychaeta > Eunicida > Amphinomidae > Hermodice > Hermodice carunculata. The sequence goes on from OZ026629.1 coordinate 11,788,811, forward strand.
TAATAGCTAGTCTAGTGTAACGGTCAATGTGTCTTGAAAGTTTATGTTGCAAAACCTACAGAAAGAGAATAACATCTTTTCATCATACACCCCCCCCGCCTCCCACCCCCACCCCCTTAAATGAAGTTTGGGGTTATACTGCGTGTTTTCCGGTTGTCAGACTGTCTGTCCATCTGTAGCAGAATCCTTGCGAGCAAAATATCTCGTGATTCACAGGCCACATCAAACTCAAATTTGCCTCAATTGTACCTCATCACTATTTTTGATCTGATTATGTTTTGGTGACCTTCACCTCATTTTCAAGGTCACAGGACTCGTTAGCAAAGCGGGGGGTAAATTAATTGTTCTGTCATACAGTAACGACAAAAGGTGTATCAGTAATTTGGTCAATTAACCACAGCAGTCACTTCAATAGCCGAATCAATATGCGATTAACATCATTTGGTGAGAAAATGAAAGCAAGCTTCCCATCCAAACTCACATGCCTGGAAACCAATTAGTGGACTATGATACGTGTTCCAGTTACCTGCCAGAATCAAACTTTAATCTCTCTAAGCAAGGGAAATTGATTTTACGGACATCCAGGTCAGGATGAGTGGCATCAATTGTTATGTTGACTGGAGGAATCGATACACTCTCCATGTTTTAATTTTCATATGCCGTGGCCCCCTCCTTTGAAAGGCTCCTCGGGCAGGCTCAACACTGGTCACATCAAGCAGGGCATTTCTCAGTGGAGGTCAGTCAGGCATTTGTGGTTTCATCCAAGTTTTTAAGCATAGTTTTGGTAACGTTTAGAGGTATAGGGTAATGTAAGGTAAATGTTTCTCAACCCTGTCGGTAATTTAAGTTAGAGATCGAGTTAACAGCTTTCCTCACACAGCTTTTGATGCTATGTCCAAACAGAAGGTGCCAAGGAGAGCTGTGGACCTGGACCAATAAGGGTGTTTGGTAAAATATCCTCTCTCTCTCTCTCTCTCTCTCTCTCTCTCTCTCTCTCTCTCTCTCTCTCTCTCTCTCTCTCTCTCTCTCTCTCTCTCTCTCTCTCTCTCTCTCTCTCTCTCTCTCTCTCTCTCTCTCTCTCTCTCTCTCTCTCTCTCTCTCTCTCTCTCTCTCTCTCTCTCCTCTCTCTCTCTCTCTCTCTCTCTCTCTCTCTCTCTCTCTCTCTCTCTCTCTCTCTCTCTCTCACAGTACTCTTCATATACGTTTTTAAGGAAAAGGTGGTTTTTGCCAAGAGCAGATAATTCTCTTAATTTTTACCATTAACAATGCAAAGTTAGTGTTATGATATTCGAAACATGGGTTTGAACTGGAGTCTCATATTCTGAACATTTTCAAATTGCTGTGCAGCTTAATAGGAATACTACAGCAGGAATGCTGGCCATTGGGACATCACTTCATTGCCTTGGTGCCATTCATGTCTGAGTGTGCAGAGGTTCCAACACTTGCAAACTTTCAGGAAATCTCCCGAAGTTTAACTCACTTCTTTAAAGTCTTCCAATCTCCCGAATCTTGAAAAACAACTTCCGAATTATCAATTTTTACTGTAAAAGAAAAAGTTGACATTTTGCATAAATTGTTTGTATTGTGACAATGTTTTTTGTGAATCTACTGCTAACTGACTGTGGTTAACAGTATTTTAAATGTGTTTTCCTATTCCCTTTCTTACAGCTGATTTTTGGAATTTTAAAGCACCAGAGTGCACCATCTTAACCGTATATTTACAAAAATGTCTCGCATCAGGACGGGGGCACACCCCCCCCCTCCTGAGCCCTTCCCCCATCGTCAGTGCGATCTGCTGAGTTCCCACTGATAAATCAGAAAGATCTCCTGGATTGGAAGAAAATAACCTGGAACCTCAGTGTGTGCTAAATATGAACTACAGAGAAGACAGGTTACAACCTGGCCCTAACCGCATCACTTTTTTTTCACCTTGGTTCCATTTTACAGCTGTGTGTGCTTAATAGGAATGACATGGTAGAAAGGTGATGACCTGGCCATACAGACAATTTATATTTTGCCTCTGGGCTTCGTTTACGGCTGGCCTGACCACAAAGGATCTGCTAAATGACAATTTGTCAATAATCATTGGGACAGTTACTAAATGAGACAGAAGAGGCTAGGAGTGTGCAAACGTGGAGTATCATAGTGCATAGATTCTTCTCAGTCAATTGGACAAATTATATACACATGTAGTCAATTTATTTGTACCTGGGCAGCCACACATACTGTGATTATGTCAGGTTCACGAGACTTGGTGGGGGGTAAGTTCCACTAGAATCACCTTTAAGTCTGCCGGTTGACTCTTATCAGTCTTCAGGGAGTATTTGTGCAGTGCCTGCCCCAGCTGTTGTCCAGCAGTTGGAGCATGACTCGCCGGGCAGTGCAAAAAACCACCAACTTCATGTTTGGTGCTCGAAGGGAAGCTCTTTTCTTGAAGAACTGGTAAACAACCGTTTAATCCTGGTTTCATATGCAGGACAGCTTGTTTCGAGAGGAGAAAGAGTCAATGTAAAACTCTGCCAGGCTCAGTGTACAGGGCCTGGCCTGGTGGACCCGTGGCGTAGGCTCCACTTATTCAATTATGTCCAAATTAAAGATGCTATGCTTGAGCAGCTTAGCCCATTGCATGATCTTTGTGCGCAACAAGGTTTGATCAGCTTCTTACCAGAATATTAAAGACCGAACTCGTCACAATTGAGACATGCTCTGAAAAGTCTTTTCAGCACAGCCAATCACTTGTTAATATTGAGGCCCAATCCATATTGTTATCCGTCGAGTCCTAATGCTTTTTTCTAGTCACCAAACACATTACACACACAAAGTTTTCTCTATGGTGTGGTACGGGGATCATGCCTTTGATAAATATAGTCATAGATATTCCTCAGTTGATGTTTTCGATCATTGTCAGAGGGGATGGTAAGTTGGTAAAGGTTAGATGTAGATAGTGTCTGACTGGGGGAGCGGATGTGTGGTGGTACCATGTACAGGCAAGCCTCGGACTTGCTCCCCAGACCTGACAGCACCACCATGCTGGTCTGTGGATCTGCCATCAACAAGCCTCGAACTAGAGATCGAGTGCAGTCGGAGAGAAGGAGGGCGCTAGGAAGCATTTACCGCTCCTGTACAGTTACCCTGCTAGAGGACGCACGTGGCCTTAAGTATCAGCATAGGCCCAAGTCTACTCCTAACATATCTATATGGTAACCGTTTATTCCTAGAAGTTGGCACTGCACGGTGTGTCCTGGCCTGCACGGTTTGCTTATATTTACCAGTGGTATTTGGCATTCAATGCTGTCATGGCTGATATTTTCTGTGGTTTGGGAACTTGTGTGGCCCTTACACAGATACTACATTCGCTCTTAGAAAGTAAGACAAAAGGACAAAAAATGTTTCGAGATTTTTTCAGAATAGAGGAGGAGAAGGTGATTGTGTTGATTCTGCAATTGGCATCACTGCCACATGCTGATTATGATAAAATTCCTGTAGGGCAGTTATCTACAAGGCCACTTTCAATTCTCTACAAAATTAATAATTAGGGCAGTGACAGGAATGAATAGGGATAGCATAGACCTGGACTAACAGCGTTCTGATGTTGAAATGCAATTGTTGCAAGACATTTAATTTTATTGGTTTAATCTGGTTACATGTTTGGTCATTTTTTTTTTTTAAATGGAGGTCAGCATATGACACTTTCCTTCAGTAAAAGGGTGTGGGAAGTTAAATTGTCTTGGCTTTGAATGCTTGGTGAATATTAGTCCTTGATCGGATATATTTCTTTTTAAATACTGATATTGTAATGCTGAAGTTTGCAATATATCACTCACTCCTTTTAGACCTCTTCCCTCCTTCCCCCAAAATATATCTTAAATTCACCCATTCCTGGTCAGAGTGAGACTGATTCAATAGCTTTCCTGAGTGTGGGTTGAATGCACCCAACCCACACCGAGGAAAGCTATTGACCTAGCAACTGCCTTCATGAATGCTATAACGAACAAATCTCAGCAAAAATGTTTTGCAGTGATGAGAAATTTAAGTGAAAACTTTTAAGGCCGACAACACTTTACATCCAGGTGCCTTTGGCCAATTTGAGCAGGAAAAGGTTAACGTGGTGACATACTAGATGTGGTTTCTCATTAGAGTGGTTTCTCCAAGGAGGGACTACTGCACAAGTTTCCAACTCTATCAGTTTCCTACCTTACCTGTTTCCTACATTATTGAAATCCATAGATATAAGTCAGTGCATCAGTATGATGTCACCCAATTTCATGTGTAGGATTGCAGAAGATATATATATATATATATATATATATATATATATATATATATATATATATATATATATATATATATATGTATGTATGTATGTGTATATATATATATATATATATATATATATATATATATATATATATATATATATATGTATATATATATATATATACAGATATTCAGGGGTAAGTCAAATTGTTCTTATCTGAACCTCTACTATACAAATTTAGTAATTATATTTTGTTTGACAGGTTTTCTTCTTTCATAATGAAGCTTTGCATTTATAAGCAAAACTTCACGTATTTAGCTAATTCATCGTTTGCCACATTATTTAATATTATGTGGGTTGTCTTTGCTGAATATTTAGCTTAGACGAGGAGCAGCTACTCAGAGAGACATGTACGGGTATACAGGCTCCGAAACATCTTCTGAGTTGTTACCCGCTGAAGACCCTTTAATTTATTTTGGCTAATACAGCCTATGTCAAAATTCTACAGAAGAACATGTGCAATATGGACAATACTACTTCCATATTTATATATAGGTTAGACAGTGACAGGTTAGCTTATGGAGAGTAAACAGTTTGGACTGCGGAATAGGGTAATGACTACTAGGAAGTGGTTCTGGACAAAAAGACACAAATACAATATCTATATATATATATACATATATATATATATATATATATATATATATATATATATATACACACACACACACACACACATATATATACACACACATATATAATACACATAGATAGCTGCATGGCATATGATATGAAGTAAAGGATATTTTATAAAAAAAACACTAGCCTCAGACTGTCTGAAACAACTACATGTATATTGGTGTTATAAATCTTCATTTATGGACGAATGATCATTCTTTGGATGCAGTATTATAAATCAAAAGACTGAAAGATTAGACAACTTAAGTTTATAGTTGGTTGGGTTTCGAGTGCAGGGATCACTAATCCAAGTACACCCTGATACAGTGAAACCTGGCCTCAAAGACCAGCCCCAGAGATGACCAAATTGTGGCCTCTTAAAACAAGTGGTCTCTCATAGGATGTGTAAATAAGATGAAAAGTACAAAGCAAAGTGTCCTGAAAAGTGTGGTCTTTCAGGACAGATGGTCTTGCATGGGCATGGTCTCTCAAGACAGGTTGCATTTTATAATATAAATGTAAGTCTACTTTCATGAGCAGTCAGCATTATGACATGAACAGTCAGCATCATGACCTGGTCGGCTACAATATGACTGTGGTTTGTTGGCTGCTGTTGACACTAAACAAGTATAACAAGCAGACACCAACATATTTTGAAGTTAATGGTCCGTAACAAAGAAAGTACAGTTATTGGTCAGTGAGAAAAGTATACAGTGTACTTACAATTCACTTGATTTTGCTTCTTTTGCTGATGGCACAGAACCGTGGACATTGAAGCACAATTAACTAGTAATAAAGTAGTGTTTTAACACAGATTTAAGGAACCGTACACAAACAGGGAAATTGAAACTTCAGTTATATGTCTGAAATGAAAAAGCCGTGAAGATTAAGGCATGTGAAAGTGAGTAAATTCACATTGTCTGTGAGCACAGAGAATTGGTGGCTGTATAATTCACCCTTTCAGTGCTAAGTTTGAGCCTGAGTCAACAGCTTTCCACAGGGCCCTTTGGACATGATATGCCAAAAGTGCACGGAGGAAAGTGGTTGACTTGGACTTTCCATACCGTCTGTGCAGACTGAACCAGAGGCATGCCGGTACTTGAATGAAAGATGATTTTACAAGAAATTTGAATCTGGCATCATTAAACTTAATCCTGTGAGCACAAGTTGTGTTGTAATTGGCACTGAAAGCATGTATATGATGCCATGCCTGAATATAGTATAGATATAACAGTTTAGATGTGTGTGATAGCCAGCTATATCTGTGACAGTGTTAACCTAACCAGTTCCACTTGTTAACCCATAAAACTGTTTGACAATGATTTTGTATTGTTTGACAATAGTTCTCAGTTCTGGATCACTGGGCCGGATGTCAGGTCAGTCGTGTTATACACTTAGCATTATGGTCTGTGGTCAAACGATTTCTAACTTTTGTTGTGACAATACTTGTTATGACAACAGTGCAGTGGGCCTGTCTGGTGGCTGCTTGCATGCTTGCTTACCCGTTCAGTGTATTGCGCATGTATATGTTTGTTTGTGGTGGACTCCTACGTGCAACATCGCACATATCCAAACTTACAAAGTTTGCAGATCATCTGTACTTGCATCATCAGTTCAATTGCTAATACACAAAGGTATTAATGGACTGGGAGTGTTAACTCTGCCATCTGCGACATAGTATGTACTTAAAATATATGAATGAATAAATAAATTTAAAAAATAAATAAAATAAATAAATAAATAAATAAATAAATAAATAAATAAATAAATAAATAAATAAACAAATAAAATTTCTGTTTGTTGTGCAGGCCCTGATTGTACCCCACCATCTGTTTTATTAAAATCATAGTTTGATTTTAACCCTTCTGAGACGTCTGGCACTTGCCAGGTCGTTACTTCATCATCTATTTCAGAAGCAAAGTAGGCTGACGTTTTATGAATTTTAGTCAGCTGACTTGTTTATCAGCTGAGCTTACACGATGTTGGTCAGTTGTCCTTCATCTGTCTGTGCACAATTCACATTTTTGACCTCTCCAAAACCGTTTGCCAGATCCACTTCAAACTTGGTAGCAGTGTACCTTGGTCAAGTCTGTACCAACTTTGTTCAAATGGTCTTGCTCCATTGATTTTTCCTTTTTCAATGATTTTTCTTTTCTTTTTGTTTGTTTGTTTTTTTTTTGGGGGGGGGGGGGAGAATCTTTAAAAGATCTTGTCAGAAGTGCTTTGCCAATTGCAGTTTGAAGTAATGTATGAACACTTTTGGGCACCTCTAAACCTTAATTTATTCAACAGGTAGCACTTTTTTTTTTTTAGTTTTCTATGAATTTTCATGTTGTGAAACTATTTTTGATGTCTGCTCCAAAGTCGTTATGCTGAAATTTTTCACTAGGGGGTATTACTATGGACCCCCTCCCCCCCCCCATTTTTAATTAATTTTTTAATTGGGATACTGAATGCATGCATGCCTACTGATTGCGATGACAGTCAATGGCAATTGCAATGATCAGTGACATTTTTTTTTTTTTTTTTTCGGTCCAAAACTGTCAGCCAGATTCACTTTAAACTTGGTGGGGATGTACCATAACCATATCTGTACTGAGTTTTTCAAGTCAGCAAATGGTCACACTCCAGTGAGTTTTGGGTTTTTTATGCATTTTTCATTAATTTTTGGCAAAGTCTTTTGAAAAAAAAAAATCTGCAAAACTGCCTGATCACTTGCTATGAAATTGCATAGGGGTGTTCCTGGGCACCCCAAGATCTTGATTTGTGCAATGGATGGTGCTGCAGTTTTTATCTGCTTTGAATTTTTGTGTGTTTTCACTGTTTTCGACTTCTTCAAAATTAACTGCCACTTAAATCATGTTGAAACTTGATGAAAATGTACCTTGTTTGAAGGGACAAACAGTGATGTCCATCAGGTGGCAAGGCTCTGGAACCCTGATTTTTTTTTTACAAAATGTTAAATTCAGGGACTTACTGGTTGCATACATTCCTATTTATTACAATGGAAGTCAATGAGGATGGCAACAGCAGCTGCAAATCATTGGCCTATACCTTGGTAATGGTGATGCTACAGTCTCATGGTTTCTGTTAAACACTTATAGGAATGTGCCTGTAGAGTTTGTTTTTGTGTTTGTAATATTGACCTTTAAAGGTCAAACTGACTCTGGCTTATATCATATTAACAGTGGATCCTGTCACTTTTCATTTGAAAATGAAGAGTCGTGAATTGCGTGAGTGAAAACAGTGTTGATGGTGTTAAAAAGACCGACCTTGGTATCATTCCAAAGGTCAGAGGACCAGTCTTCAGTCTGCATGTGCATACAAGATCAGTTGAGCAGAAAACTGACACAGTTCTCTAGCTCTTTGACTTTGAGGGCATGTTGATCTGGTTAGGCAATCCTTTGTCACAGTTTGTGAGGCTGCTAACTCATACAGATGACATGACACAGCAATCATGAATGTAAAATTTACAAAGCATTTCTAACAGACAGCTAGGGCCAATGATTTTCAGTTTCAAAAAGAGAGGAATTCATGCAAAAGTTTTTCAAATTCCGTTTCACTGCTATGTATTTACATATAATTCATATAAGAAAACATGAAATTTCGTTTCAAGGATGAAATATGCACAATTCCACTTCGGTTTTGGGGGAAAAAAAACTGGAAAATCATTGGCCCTAGACAGCATACAGAGATAAGACACAATTTGCAGTAGATTGAAACTTGGTTTGAAGGATCAACCTGGAGGTGACCAGATCATGGTCTGTCAAGACGCATGGTCTTTCATACTGAGGTAGACATGAAATGAAAAATACCTTGTAAAGCATGTTTTAAAGGTTTTTTTTTTTTTATTCAAGACTGGTGGTCTCATTGGAGTGGTCCTTGCAGAGAGGTCCCAGTGCAGAATGTTACTGTTTCACATTCCAAATGTCACGTCATGTGCATCTGCATGGCAAGTAGAGAGTTTATGGTATGCATCAAAGTGGATTGAACTGGATGGTAGTGCCATCTGTGGCCAATTTGTAGAACTAAAATTGTCAGGTTCAGCTTCATGCGATATCATCTTAAATCACCACATACCCTCCTAAACTTGCTGAGTAGGGTCTGCTTGATTGATTGCATATTATTTATAGCTTGATTTTGAGAGAAGGCCGTACATTTTGACCATTGTGATCATGTGACATGCTTTTTTTTCTTGTGAAAATAAAAAAAGCAACTCTATTCGGATTTGTTTATGTGGTTATGGAACTGTGGATATCACTCTTTTCATCGGATGACTCTTTTGTTCAACTTTTAAAATAAATGGTGTCACCAGATGGCCTGTTTAATTGCTTTCATAGTTTCAACAATGAGCTAAGAGCAGGAGAGAGAGATTTGTGCAGCAATAATACAGTGTTTTGAACTTTACTCAACTCACTCGTGTTGGTCCTTCCAGTTGAAAGTGTGAGTGATCTTGTGGCTAGGAAGATGCCAGGGCCATGTTCAGTACAGTGGTCCCTGTCACCAGAGGCCAACCACACTGCAACAAAAAAGTGGTCTTTTCAGGTGGTCTGTCATGACAGATCTGGATTAACATGGGAAGTATATAGGACTTTGAAAAGCTGTAAAACAGTATCTCGTGACAGGTCGGTCTGTCATGACGGGTGTCCTGTGACAGAGTGGTCTGTCATGACGGGTGTCTCTCGTGACACACACTGCTGTACAGCAAAGCACTGGCAAGTGCTAGTTTTGAAACAAAGAAAAGTTCCAGACAGGCTGCTTGCAGATGGTTTGTCTTCTGAAGGCACCCCTGGTGCTATTTGCAATGTCCAATAATGCATAGTATGTTTCCATGGCTAAAAATACCATGCAAAAGTGAACATATTTCATTTGCAATATAATTTTTATCATACAATGACGACACATAGTATCAGTAGATATTTAATATATCTTTAAAATTTTAGTTGAGAAACAATTGCCATAATATCATTCCGCAATTATTGAAACAGACATACGAATTTTGCAAAAACAAATGTAATACATGCATACAGATCGTGTGTCAGTATCAGTTTTACAAACTGCAAGAAGAACATTTCCTTGAAGTTTTTGTAGAATATTCCAGCACTTTCAGTTTTCACATTATTACACTGAAATAGCTGGACAACATAGTAGTTCCAGACAGCAATTAAATTGTTTACAAATATTTTTCTTCTACTTTGTTCGACAATATTGACATGTAAGACATTGCATAATGTCTGGGTCAAAAGATATAATCAACTGGCAGCTGCCCTGCTTACCAGTATGTCATGGGGGAGGTTGCTTGGGCCTGGCACAAGCCAAAAGCCCAGTGTGTTCCTGCCCTAGTTTCTGTGGTTTTAACCACATCTTTTAGTAAATACTATGAATTCATATAGTTTTGCTGGATGTTTTTCATTTGTTTCATTGATTTTAGCCAAAAAAAAAAAAAAAAATGCTGGAGAATGTTTTTGATGGAAACTGCACACATGGCAGTGAAATGAAAGAATCATTCAACTCATAAAAATATACAAGTAGATCATAATCGTCACACTTTGAAAATGCCGACACCAGTCCTAAATTTTTATTAATAACAGTTTCCAAGTTCAGGTATCTGCCCCATTTGGAGGGCACTGGGGGGTGATCCCAAATTGTATTATTCAGAGATGTTTCTGCTACCTGAACTTTTTTTTTTCAGGGCAGGGGGAGGATGAAAAATCTGATTCCAAAGCTTTCTCATATTCTGTTCCTTAGTGAACTTGGGAGGGGGGGGGGGGGGGGGCAAGCAAGCAACCAATCAACTAAACAATGAAAAGATGAGTAGTTACTACAGGGTTGAAAGTTGGGAATAAACCTTACATTAGGTGATTTCCATGTCAAATCAGGCATAGACTGAATGCTTGCTTGCTTGCTTACAATGGATGCATGTTGTGGTTGCTTTGATAGTCTAGCACCAAACTGAAAGACAGGCTTACAGAGACACAGCTTCAGGTGTCTAATGATCTCTGATAGTAAGGTGCTGTTTGGCTTGTGGATTAGTGGCAAGGAAGGGAGAAATCCACACCTGGTCTGATTTTGCATGACAAGATCAGGATGTTCACCTGATTTGAACCAAGCTGGATTTTGAAGTCCCATAATGCACACAACCTGAAGCCACACTGGGTTAATGAGGCTGTGGGTTTCACCGGTTGCATACATATTTAGTATATAAGCTGGTCACCAGGTGTCAGCAGCAGTTGTTTATGGCTACAGCCACCTGTCTCCAGTAAGACCAAAGGAAAGTGTGCGGTTCTTGTTCAGGAGTGTGACACTAATGTACAGGTAGGTAGCGGCTGTCGACTGGTCTGTATTGTAGGGGACCAGTAGAGCAGCAACTGAAAGGTGTAGCGGACACTTAGTAGTCTCTATTCTCCATTTGGAATTGTTCATTTCGGGTGGATATATAATTACCTGGGCTTAAGAGCATGTACACAATGCCTGTGCTGGATCAGTCAGGCATTGCACGCTAAGAAAGCTCCTTTCAACCGGGCCTAAAAACCGTCTTGAGTGGCCAGCATGTGTATTTGTTTGCTCTTTGATAAGCTGTGGATGTAGGGGGATAACTAGTCTGCTTACAATAATATTTGATAGAGGAAATCTAGCCGCTACGGCAGCCTGATATAACAAGGTAAATATCACGAGTTCTCAATGGCAGAAACTAAGGACGCTCCCGCGCCAACTTCTCCACGATACCAGGTTCGCGGGGCCACCTTTATCTATCCCTCTTGTCCATGGATGTTCAAAGTCAAGCTGGTCCCAGCTGTAACTGCGCTATGGTCAGTATTTACACGATAGATTATGTCTTATTTTCTTGTACATTGTAGATAATTGCTTTGGTAGTTGCAGTAAACATACAGTGACACAGTTACACGACAGAGTATGTCTAATTTTTACCGTTGACACATTTAGTGCCACAGGGTGTTGTTCTCCCCTCCATTGTCCGTCGGGCCAGCCTTGATATATGACCTAACCATGATATTTCACAAAATATTAACTGTAGCTTTTCCAAATTTGGGGGTTTTTTTCCGGGAGGTACCAGAGACCTCTGATAATTTTTAGAGTTTTCAAGTGAATGTTTACCTCAGCTGAGTTGGCAGTCAACAGAGGTTATAGGGTTTCACACAGCCTTCTTGTTTCAAGTACTTTCTTCTTCTTTTTCTTTTTTTTTGTTACGTATATCTATGTAAATGATATCAACATCACAAAAAATGGTGCATTTAGGGCCATAGTTGCATGAGTAAGAAATGGCATATATGCTTTCACCTGGTGCTGTCCTTCTTGACCCTCAGTGATCTTGAAAAGTCAAAGCAAGATCACATGCCATTAAAATCATTGTATATGGGAAACTGCATTTTTGGATCATAGTTGCTGATAAACATAAATAGGAAATGATGTATATGCTTTCATGTGATACTGTCCTTTTGACCTTGAGTGACCTTGAAAGGTCAAGCAAAGTCACCAGCCATTAAATTTTGTATGCATGGGACATGGTGTATTTATGATCATTGTTACTGTTAAACATTAATTTATTATTACTCTATCATATTCTGTGTGATCTAAAGCATGTGACGCTTTACACTGGGAAAACTAAGTCCTTTTATTTTTTACACTGTGTGTCATTGCTTATGTTAAGTTGCACATTTTTGCACATACCAGCATGGATGTAGTGGTTGCTTACTAGTCTGGTACCAAACTAAAATAGAGGTTTACAGGGACACAGGTATCTAATGATGTCTGATAGTAGCATCTGTTTATGGGTATTTGCATGAAATGTGCAATTACTTTGTATGCCTATGATAATAGGTAGAATGTATGTGTCATATTTCGTAAATTAAAAAAAAAAAAAAGAAAATTATGTGTGAAAATCATTGCTTCTCATGTGGTCATGACAAATCCTGTGAGTTCCACAACCACACAAATTATGAATCTTATTTCCGTCTGCAACCGCCATCAGCACTGTTACAGCATCTCATAAACGGGTTGGACATAAGGTACTCAGTTCCAAAAGAACAATTCTAATTGGAGACTTGAATACTGATGAAACTAAACCCAAACTGCGGATGCACTTCTTTGGCAAATGTGGTCTGGGGCAAGGAGTGCCTCAGACAACTACAAATTTTAAAACACAACAGTAGATCTAATAGTTACAAACTTGACAAATATTGAAGTTGGTGTCATTGAAAGCTGCTAATTGAATCACAAATGCGTCTGGATTGCTGTTGATCCATATTAGATAGGTCTATACTGACTATGGAGTTTCAGGTCATTGACGTTTTTTTTTTTTTAAATTGTCAGCAACGGAGGGTAATCTGTTCTCTGAACATTATTTTTATATGTTTAGTGGATAGTTGTTTTGATGGTTGCAGTAAACATACACTGACACAGCTTATAATCTCAGACTTGTACATATCAAGCCATTGAATGTGCATGGTCTCTTGTTTTAGAGATTAATGTCTTGAAAAGACCAAGCTGGTCTTTTAAACCACGATGGCCCCTAAAAGAATTAAGGGGACAATCTCTCAAAAAAGGTACTTTCACAGCATGCACTAAAATAAACTATGTTTACTTCAAACATATTTTATTAGCCCAGGGCTGAGCCCTATATGGATCTCTTGGATCTATGTAATTGTGCATGATGGCAATTCTCTGTGTAAGTCAGCTGCAGTGAGACAGTGAAGGAAACTGATTTCATATCAAGAGAGTTTGCTAGAAATCCAAGATGGACCCTTTTTGGACAGGATTTCTCAATTACAAATCAAATTTAAAAAATTAAATAAATAAAAATGAATAAATAAATTAAAATAAATGAATAAATAAATGAATTAAAATAAACACAAAGAGAAAAATAAATAAATAAAAGCAAAGTTGTTTGGAGAGACCAGTTTTGGATGAATGCACTATATGGCTTTGGCTTAACAGACATTTAGCTGTTTTGTGTGAAGACTTTGTGTCAGTGTATGGTGATCTTGCATTATATTAAGAAGAGATCTGGCTGTTTACAACCGCTCAAGGCATGTGCATACAGGCCCCAATCTGAAGCAATATCTGCCACTGGGGTCCCCAGTCCACTTCTGTTTGTTCCTGATGGCCCTGGATAAATAAGCATTGTCATTTTAAAGCATGGGGCATTAAGATAGCTTTACACATTTCTAAAGACCAAATCAACTGGCTGAGGCCTGCGTCCACCAGTATACTGGAACAACCTTGCCGTCTTCCCTGAAGACATGGGCAAATCTTCTAACAAGGGACCATTACTGTAGTTTCTACTATTGCTAATTCAATAATATTGACGGAAACGTGAATGCTAATGGGTGTAGAAAGGACATAATGTCAACACTAGCTGTACGCACAGGTACATATTGAGGTGAAGTCTTATAGTTTTATATATGTAAACTATGGAGGGATCTACTACGCAAACAGCGTTACATTGTTTCCATAGCAACCACAGTCCAGGATAGTAACAGCGATCCCGATTTATTGTACAGTATGCACACAGGTATTGTATATAGATTCAATTTCACTCAAGGGGACCATTCCATAATTTGACCAGTGACCTGTGAGTGTCAACTGGTATTAATTGGAGCTCTTCAGTAATGGGAGGATGGGTTACGGGTTGATATATAAGTATGTGCAATCACTTTTGATAAGTTTTATCACACGAGGACTCGCTCCTCACCGATCGACATTTAGATAAGTTACATGTACCATGTCGGCACATCACGGTTTGGTGGATATGAGGATTTTGTCACAGGATAATGAGGAGAAAGCTAGCCATGAAAAGGTCACCAATTACCTGGCACTGGCCAAAATGAGAGTGCGATATTTGAGCATACTGTTAAAGAGACAGCAACAACAGAGGTATGTTGGACCAGATTAGATGTCTTATGTTAAACAGTGCGGGCCCTTCTGCCAGAGAACAGTGGTCTGGCACACCACAGTGTCTTTCATGGCATATCAGTCTAACAAAAGTTGAAAAGACGCAAAAAGTCGTATGGTTTTACACAAGCATGAGTAGCATTTTTCTCTCATTACCCCTGCAGCCTTATTGGCCAGTGGGGTATGGGATTGTCGTCATGTCTGTGCGTAGGTGCGTGCATCCGTTACCTTTTCAGATGCAGTAACTATTGGAGAAAGTGAGCTGCCATCATGAATCTTGTTATCTAGAAGCATGGCATATTGGAAGCTTGGCTCAGTGCGACATTTTGCAACCTTGACATGTTTTCAAGGTCACCAGGGGTCATCATATTGTTTTAGCCTTGCAAACACAATCCTTTTCAACAAATTGAGCTACTGTCGTAGAACTTATAATTGAGAAGCATTTCATTGGAATCTTTGCTAAGTTTGACATTCAACTGCAGTGCCCTAGACCTATTTCAAGGTCACCAGGGGTCATCATTTTTACCCCTGGCCAAGGTGGTCCTGAGGTCATTCTGACTTCTATTTTTTCTGACTAGTATATATATGTATGTATGTATGTATGTATGTATGTATGTGTGTATATATATATATATATATATATATATATATATATATATATATATATATATATATATATATATATATATCGGAAACTTCAATGTAAGGAGGACTTCATGCATATATTGCTTTCGTAAGTACAGAATAGTTTGCTTGAATTTCAATTTTGCACAGGAACTTGCCCAGCATGCAGACATACTAAACCCGTAAGTTGAAAGACAACCCACACAGAGCCTCAAATTATGGTCTCTCAAGCCAGGTGGTCTCACAAAGGACTTGAAAATATGTGTAACGGGAGAGGCACAAAGCAGGGTATTGCACCATGTGACATGCACATATAGATAGATATAGAGGTGTGTGTGTGTGTGTGTGTGTGTGTGTGTGTGTGTGTAACTCAGAGAAATTCACTATACTCTTTTAAAAAAAAATTAAAAATACTATATTTTTCTGTATTCTTTTGGCTGCAAAATGTAAGGTAACATATTTAGGATGTTAAAATTGAAATGTCATGTCAAGGATTAGCATAGGACTACGGCATTCACAATAATGGCCACATTATACAAAACTAGAGTGCTGGGGAAATACGTTTGATTGAGACTCAAATTAAGATTATTTCCATCCACAATGGGTAAAAAATACATGGATGAGCCGCCCAATGGGTTGGATTGTAGAGGGCTCACTTTTAAGAAATCCGTACCTCAACTGCATATGACAACTCATTTCCAGTATTGCCCACAGAGAGCAGATAGGGGAAATAGAAATGTACATTATGTAATCTGAATCAGGCTGGCAACCCGGGGAGCCATACAGATTTTAAGGCGACCATCAGCCAGAGTCTGAATAGAGACATTGATTAAACATTGTGTACAGATAGCTAATCACTTGTAACTTGTGTGCAGGCTTGAATTGTAGCCATGGCCACAGAATGTGTTACACAGGACAGTGGAAATACATACCCGTGCCTTGGTCAGCAAGGGGACAGAGAGCTGCGTCGTACAATACGGGAACGCTACATTTGCGAGCGATTAGACATTTTAGCTGAAACTTGACAGTCTATGTGGGGGCTGCCAGGTATGTAGTCCTGCAGTGTGGCGGCATCCAACATCCAATCTACCTGACCTCGCTGGTTCTACTGCGGTGGGATCCACAGAACCCAATGAAACCACAGGTTGTATCAAGTGTCAATAGATCATAGGATTAGGCACATATCATTTAAAACAGGTTTAATATGTAGGAGAACCAGATCGGAAATCACTGTGAAGTCAATTATTGCTGTTGTCCCTCTCAGATAATGCCACACCTTCGGCACTACTAAACAAGTGGTCACATTAGAGGAGTGGCACATTCTGTAGGTGACACTGTGTCATAACCACAGCTGAGGTCGGCCTACCATAGTATTTCTATATAAATCAACCTAAGGAACTTCACAGGAGGAGAAACATTCTTGATAGGGCAAAGGTTAAAACACAATACATTAGTGAGTGGCCAATGTTTATGTCATGTTATTAACACCATGATCTAGCTCAGTATTGATCTGTATTTTAATGAACAGTTCCCTGGCCCTTACTCTGATAGGTAGCCGCTTGACCAGTCCGCTCCTGCACAGTGAATTGCTGACATTTTACCAGCCTGGGGCTGATTAAGAATATTTAATATGACAGATGAGCACACTGATAAATGAGCAATGGATTATTATTACAACGGCATTGCTACGGTGATCCTTCAACTTTGTTCAGGTGAAGATTGTAATTTGACAGTGTTACTGGCATGTGGCACACTTACATGTCAGCCCGAGATGATCTACTGCTGTATGGTCGAAAGAGTAAACTCTTTACAGGCTAATGGCAAACTTTGCGGGGCCCATTTTTATGATGGAATAAGCTAAGAATTATTTGCAGACAGCCTTTCGCTGTTCAGTGTGGTACAGGTCACAAATGACAAATGGGCACAAATGCATGAATACGATCATATCTGTCATCGGAGATGTTACACCCAACAGATCATGTTGAAATATCTGTCCAAGCAGGTGGTTTCGGTTCAGAGCTACGTAGGTGTCTGTTATTCAAGATCACTCTTAATGCCAGCAAATATGATGTCATATGAAAGTTGATCTTTTGTGGCAGGTAAAATTATCGGACATGTACAGTCAAGTGTCTTGAAAAATGCAATACCAAGCCAAGTGGTTTTGATAAACAGGTGAACTTTATAACAGGAAGTGGGTGGGTGGGTGGGTGTGGGAGGGAACTTTCAAGATAGCTGGTTGCTCTATCATACAGGTGGATTTGTAGAAGAGAGATTGAGTCATCAGTGTCGGACATACTGTACATAAGTATGCCAGTTCCTGACCGAGCATAAACCTCGGGGATTATAACATTGACTTTTTTTTTTATATGCTTACCACACTAAATGTTACAAAACAAATGAGACTCGATGTTACAAAACAAACGAGACTGTCTTGTGATATACTTCAAGTGTAATGCTCAGACATTTCGCAAACAAACAAAAAAAAGTGAAACAGTGTAACTAACAAACAGAGTAGTTTATTACTTTTAGGATATTAATATTTGACTGCCTTATACCCAAGTGACTGTATTTTCAATATTATCAGTCAAGCACAGCCTCTCTCACTCTAACCCTTTCCCGCTTGAATTAAGACTGAGTCAACAGCTTTCCTTGGCATGGTTGGGCACTAAGTGCCCAACCCATGCCAGGGAAAGCTGTTGACCTGGGGCATGTGATCTTAATAAGTCTCATGTACATTTCTCAGTCAAATTGTTTTTCATAACTGTTGAAATTAGTTGAAAACACTGAAGCAGACGACATTTGACCACCAGCCAGTTTTGGCTGGTTTGAGGGGGAAAGGTTTAAAAATTAAGGGAGGCCAAGGTTGATTTAAACAGTGTATGTGTGAAATTAAAGCACTATAAATTCACTTAGTGTTAATTTTCACTTATTTCTCTGATGGTGCCAAACTGTGAAAATAAAAAGACAACAAAGTAGTAATTTTACAGAGGTTTAATAGGACTTGATGCCTTTAAATTCAACTTAGTATTAATTTTCACTTATTTCTCTGATGGTGCCAAACTGTGAAAATAAAAACACAAGTTAACGAAATAGTAATTTTACAGAGGTTTAATAGGACTGATGCCCAAAATTGTTGAATCAAAACTTTAGTTACATGCCTGAAAAGAAAAAAAAAAAAAAAAACATTAGAATTAGGACACATGAAAATGAGAACATTGTTCCAAAACCTAAAAGTTGAGTTATCTGGTAGCCACAGAAAACATAGTAACAACATGTAGCATATGATTTAACCCTTTAAGGGAGAGACAAGATTTTCAAGTTGTTAATTTCATCCATTGTGGCAAGGAGTGTGTTTGCATGTGTGGGCTGGGGGAATAGGTATGTGTGGGAGGGGGAGGGGGAAACTTGAAGATCAAGTCCTGTGTTTTATAGTATCTTATCACCCATTCAGAAACGCTCAAGTCTAGTAAAGATTGTCACCATTCTGACGATTGAGGTGGAGTGCAGAGTATGTTCAACTGTAATTCAAAAGGGTGCCCAAAGACATTGAACAACACGAGCTAAGTATAGCTATGTAGCTTACTGAGTTGTTTTTTACGTACAAATGCTACCAGTCATGCAATGGAGACAGGAGAGTACATGTAAGCAAGAGAGCAGAAAGAATACCAAGCACCCATAAAGTATATGTTATTCTCCCATTGTCTACCCAGTCATATCACCGTGGTCAGGAGCGTGCTGTCTCTACACACGTGTGTGAGTTTTTGGTCTTACTTGATTGCTGTGTTAACATAGTGTATGCTGACAATATTGGTGAAGTGAGAGAGTGTACAGTGAGCCATTGATCGGCATCGCAGGTATCCAAGTTAACTACTGCAAGCTACCCAGCAACCAAACATGTTTGAAAGTGTTACCTTTACGTTTAAATCCTGTGCATGTGGTGTTCTTTCTTTCTTTCTTTCTTTCTTTCTTTCTTTCTTTCTTTCTTTCTTTCTTTCTTCTTTTTTATGATTACTTATATATATATATATATATATATATACATATATACACACATATATATATATATATATACATATATATATATATATATATATATATATATATATATATATATATATATATATATATACAGTAGAACCTCTCTAACCGAACACCTCCGTATACCGAACACCTCTTTATACTGAACACCACTTCTCGGTCCCAAATACATTCTTTCAATGCTATCAAACCTCCCTATACCGAACACCTCACTATACTGAACACTTTTTTCCGGTCCCAAGGGTGCTCGGTATAGGGAGGTTTCACTGTATATATATATATATATATATATATATATATATATATATATATATATATATATATATATATATATATATATATATATATATATATATATATATATGTATATATGTGTATATATATATATATATATATATATATATATATATGTGTATATATATATATATATATATATATAAAACAGTTTGAAGATATATGTATGTGTATACAATCTATTTTCGTGCGGTCTTCATGTTTTATCTAGTGGCAGTGTAGCTAGTAGAAATTGCTTCAAGACCCACACAGGATCAACCAGATACCAGCACAATTTATATCAAGTACTGCATGTAGATCTGCAGTGTCTCAAATGAGATCAAGGGTGGTGACTGAAGGACATCAGCCTAGTTCTGTGCACAGCATAAGGCTGTTATCATCTAATTCAGACCAACAAAAAAAATTCTAGATTATGTTCCAGATTTTGAACCAAAACAAGCGTATGTAAAATGACTTTGGAACTTTCTAGTATGACCAGGATTAATCTGGAAATTGCTGGGAATATAGCTTTTTGCTTAAAATGGGAGACCCAGTCCTTTTCTCACAGTGACAACTGAAGTAAAGATACCCATAGAAACCCCATGGCATGGACTTAGCATGCATTAATGGCTTCAGGCTTTCCACGTGCAAATATATACTTTCAATGCTATCAAACCTCCCTATACAGTAGTCCCTCCTTTGAGAGACCACCCCTAGTGCCACCCAAAAGGCGGTCACATAAAGTAGGTGGTCCCTCAAAGGAGGTATAAATAACATGAAAAGTACTACAGAAAGACCTGACAACTGTGGTCTCTCAAATGAGGTTGTTTCCCAAAGGAGTGGTCTTTCAAAGGAGGGAGTACTGTACCGAACACCTCACTATACTGAACATTTTTTTTTCCGGTCCCAAGGGTGTTCGGTAAAGGAAGGTTTCACTGTCGTTAAATATGAATACCTCCTATTGGGAGAGAATTGCTCAGCAAATGGGTGGTCATCAAAGGCCTTAAATTAATGAAATGCGTGATGGTGTACTTTCAGTGCCAGCACCACCCCGCCAGTGCCCTACTCCTCCAATGACATCCTAGGCTCCTACAACAATGACACCAGTAGGTTAATGCCCAATGAAGAGGTGCGCCATACCCACGGAGGACTGATCGAACACGAGAAAGAGCGACGCAAACCTCACAGGGAATCACTGGACAGACTGGATAGACGTCCCTCCAGTAAGAAAGACAGTCGCAAGCCTCTTCAGATCAACTGTAATATAAATGGAAAAGAAAGAGGTAAGGGCCATGCATTGTTAATAAAGTCAGCCCTAATCACAAAAAAGATACACTTACCTGAATTATATTAAAATGACCACAGTGTCCAGTAGCTTCTTCATGACTCATTCAAGCCCCAGCATGCTTCTGTTTCTAGGGCAGAAATGGTCTAGGTCAACATGTTTCCTCTATGCTAGTGGGCCATGGAAGGCTGTTGACAGAGTGTCTAGTTGAACACTCAAAGGGTTAAAAACTCCCATGTTCCTTCATTGTAAAATTCTTTTTTTTTTTAACTGGGTCTGTGTCCATTGTCTGTCCGTTGTCTGTCATCCATCGTCTGTCCGCAGCTACTTTTTTTTGCTTCGCCAAATACTTGAGCAGGTAGATCCACGTCAAACTTGGTGGAAATCTACCATGGGTGGGTATCTGCCAAGTTTGTACGAATGGTTATGCTTCAGTAATGGGGAAGGGGTTATGATTTTTTATGTCTCCCGGTGGAAGCCGGGGGACATATTGGATTAGTGCCCGTTTCTTCCGCTTCTTCTTCTTCTTCTTCTTGTTCAGGTTCTTCAACACTTGGTTTCCGTGCGATAAGTCTTGAAGGACTTGACAGAATTTGACGAAACTTGGTAGGATTATGTACCTAGGCAAGACCAAGGTTGGGTTTGTATTTGGGTGACCTTGACCTAATTTTCAAGGTCACAGGGTCACTTATGTGAAATTGGTTTCCGTGCGATAAGTCATGAAGAACAGGATGGAATTTGATGAAACTTGGTAGGATTATGTATCTAGGCAAGACCTAGGTTGGGATTGTATTTGGGTGACCTTGAGCGAATTGTCAAGGTCACAGGGTCACTTATGTGAAATTGGTTTCCGTGCGATAAGTCTTGAAGAACTTGATGGAATTTAATGAAACTTGGTAGGAAAATGTATCTAGGCAAGACCGAGGTTGGGATTGTATTTGGGTGACCTTGACCTAATTTTCAAGGTCACAGGGTCACTTATGTGAAATTGGTTTCCGTGCGATAAGTCTTGAAGAACTTGATAGAATTTGATGAAACTTGGTGGGATTATGTATCTAGGCAAGACCTAAGTTTTGATTGTATTTGGGTGACCTTGAGCGAATTCTCAAGGTCACAGGGTCACTTATGTGAAATTGGTTTCTGTGCGATAAGTCATGAAGAACTTAATGGAATTTGATGAAACTTGGTAGGATTATGTATCTAGGCAAGACCGAGGTTGGGATTGTATTTGGGTGAGCTTGACCTAATTTTCAAGGTCACAGGGTCACTTATGTGAAATTGGTTTCCGTGCGATAAGTCATGAAGAACAGAATGGAATTTGATGAAACTTGGTAGGATTATGTATCTAGGCAAGACCTAGGTTGAGATTGTATTTGGGTGACCCTGAGCGAATTGTCAAGGTCACAGGGTCACTTATGTGAAATTGGTTTCCGTGCGATAAGTCTTGAAGAACTTGATGGAATTTAATGAAACTTGGTAGGAAAATGTATCTAGGCAAGACCGAGGTTGGGATTGTATTTGGGTGACCTTGACCTAATTTTCAAGGTCACAGGGTCACTTATGTGAAATTGGTTTCTGTGCGATAAGTCATGAAGAACTTGATGGAATTTGATGAAACTTCGTAGGGTTATGTATCTTGGCAAGACCTAGGTTGGGATTGTATTTGGATGACCTTGAGCGAATTCTCAAGGTCATAGGATCACTTATGTGAAATTGGTTTCTGTGCGATAAGTCTTGAAGAACTTGATAGAATTTGATGAAACTTGGTGGGATTATGTATCTAGAAAAGACCTAAGTTTTGATTGTATTTGGGTGACCTTGAGCGAATTCTCAAGGTCACAGGGTCACTTATGTGAAATTGGTTTCTGTGCGATAAGTCATGAAGAACTTTATGGAATTTGATGAAACTTGGTAGGATTATGTATCTAGGCAAGACCTAGGTTGGGATTGTATTTGGATGACCTTGAGGGAATTCTCAAGGTCACAGGGTCACTTATGTGAAATTGGTTTCCGTGCGATAAGTCTTGAAGAACAGAATGGAATTTGATGAAACTTGGTAGGATTATGTATCTTGGCAAGACCTAGGTTGGGATTGTATTTGGATGACCTTGACCTAATTCTCAAGGTCACAGGGTCACTTATGTGAAATTGGTTTCCGTTCGATAAGTCATGAAGAACGCGATGGAATTTGATGAAACTTGGTAGGATTATGTATCTTGGCAAGACCTAGGTTGGGATGTTATTTGGGTGACCTTGAGGGAATTCTCAAGGTCACAGGGTCAATTATGTGAAATTGGTTTCCGTTTGATATGTCATGAAGAACAGGATGGAATTTGATGAAACTTGGTAGGATTATGTATCAAGGTAAGACCAAGGTTGGGATTGTATTTGGGTGACCTTGACCTAATTTTCAAGGTCACTGGGTCATTTATGTGAAATTCATTTCTCTGCAATAAGTCTTGAAGAACTTGATGAAAATTGCTAGAGTAATGTATCTAGGTGAGAGCTAAAATAGGATTGTAATTTTCAGGCAAACTTGGTCATTTGTAATTTGTTGTCACCTGTAGCTTATTCAGAGACGTAAGTGTTCCACCGGGAGACATTTGATTTTCTGTTGGAAAATCAGTCTGTTCTAGTTTTTTTTTATTTTTTTAAAATTCAATTTGTGGAAAAATCCTAAATGAAAAAAAAAAGTCTGAAACAGCTTGGCCAATTGCTTCAAAACTTGCATAGGGGCATTTTGGGGACACCCACCGCACCCCATCTCACCCCCGAGACCATCAATCAGATTATTTCCGAAACTTGATAGAAGTGTAGCTGGTTCAATGGTAAAACAAAGTTGTTTACTGGGTGGTGCTACTCTAGATTCCTGATTCTTAACCTGTTTGTCAATTCCGGCACAGGTCTATTAATACATACATGTACATTACTGTTGATTACATTGTAATGCAGTGGGGATTGCAGTAGTGATTGACTCCATTTTCAGAGCCAGTCAAGCACACACTTTATCACCTTCACCTGACTGGAGAGGGCATCATGAGACAGGACACACCTCAGCATGTGGGAATACATGCTAATAATGCCAAAGTTTTCTGTCAATATCATGCGTATTGCAACAACTTTTAAGCATTGAACATGAAAAGTACACATCCTAGCAGTTAGATCACTGTTGCCTGACAAAAACTTTGAATTTTAACTGGTGGGAAAGTTTACACCAATGAAAATTATAGTATTTCTGTATGTTTTGTATACAGCACTTAACCCTTTCAGTGCCAAATTTTCGACTGAGTCAACAGCTTTTCTCGGCACGTTTTGGGCACAATGCACCCAATGCGCGTCAAGAAAAGCTGTTGACCTGGGGTATTCTCTCTGGAGCTATTGGCATACTGGTACTTGAATGAAAGGTCTTTTTATGAGGAATACGAATCTGGGATGCTAAAGATAATTCAGACTTGTCTGGCGTAAGTAGATTGACTTTCGACATGATTGGCACTGAAAGAGTTAATTGCAGTTGTTTTGTAGAGTGCTGCATGACATTTGTACATGTAGCAGTGCAGGGATATTTATGAGTGTGAACAGTTCAAAAGATTCAGAGGTTTCACAGACCTATAGTCTAAACTTTACTGCATCTTTTATGAAAAATGTGTGGAATTTGACTCTTTCAGTGCCAAGTTTTGAACTGAGTCAACAGCATTGCACAGCATGCCTTGGGTGCAATGCGCCCGAACGCATCCCAAGAAAAGCCATAGACCTGGACCGTTACATATCCTATGGGACTACAGTACTCCCTCCTTTGAAAGACCACTCCTTTGGGAGACAACCTCATTTGAGAGACCACAGTTGTCAGGTCTTTCTGTAGTACTTTTCATGTTATTTATACCTCCTTTGAGGGGCCACCTACTTTATGTGACGGCCTTTTGGGTGGCACTAGGGGTGGTCTCTCAAAGGAGGGACTACTGTATACATATGCTGATACTTGAATGAAAGGCTTTTTTATAAAGAATATTAATATAGTATCCATCTGATAATTCAGAGGAGTTCATCCTCAGTACTTCGACTTAAGTCGCAGTTGACGTGAAAGAGTTGAGTAGTTTATTGTATTTGTGGTACAAAAAATTTACTATATTGCCATTCTGACCTTTTTGTGGATTTACAGATGATCTGCAATGGATATTGGTTAATGATATTTATATTTTTGCTAGCAAGACAGGGAAAGGTTCAAATGAGCACAAGACTTGTCACAGTCTTCTTGTTGTGTTTTGCAATATACCATTAGTACTGCCAAGTTTGGAAAGTCTTAAGTGCTGAAAGGCACCTTTTGAAAGTGTGGCGTTTAACTTTGTATCATAATTTCCATGCTGTTCCCTTGAAGTTACAAATATGTGTGGTGTTCTGTGGAGTGATTTTGCTGATATATTTTTGTTGCCTTTTCAATGCCAATGTTAAGTAACATTTTATTAAGTGCAGACTGCATAATATTTTTTAATAGGCCGTCACTAACCAGAGTGAAGTCAATAAAAGTTGTTAAAATTACATTTGGCATTGAGTCAAATTGAAGTGTGCAAGAGAGAGAAAGAGAGAGAGAGAGAGAGTGTCTTAATGGCATTTGATATCGTATGTTGCATTGTGACATGGAATGCCATCACCACAATTGTTTGTGAGATAAAACACACAACGTACATTTTCAAATATTGACAAAACATTGCTGTTCTGTTTCTTCCATTACCATCACTCAAGCTAACACAAATTTATCTGCCTTTTTTTCTGGCTTGGACTTCCAGGACTTGGTGATAAAGAAACTGCACGAGAGAAAGACAGTCGAGACCGTCATAAAGATGATTCTTTGCCAGTGCCACATCGGCAGAACTACTTCAGACCCACAGGAGTAAGAAATAATTTTCTCACAGGACACCAGGTGGCACAACCGACCAGACATTCACCTGGCCCCCAGCCCCCTCCAGCACAATCAGCCAGTAAGTTTGAGGTGTCCAGTTTCCGTAAATTCCGCAGCACTGTACCATCACAAGTTTTCCTATGGGATAAACGATTCTGAATTTTACATGAGGGATCTGTTTAATGTGTTAATTTTATCCAACTTAGGGTTTATTATTAGAAAAAATAAAACTACTTGTATAAGGAAAGTATGAAAATAAAACTAGGAAATTCTGTTCATGGGGACTATACAGGAAATTAAACACTTGGAAGCATACATGATTAGAGTGTATTAAATGGGCAAGACAGCAGTTTACTTAACTGAGATGTCATCTGTGGAATTGCAGATATTACCATATCTCTTGTTTCAATGTCAAACCAGCATAAGGTGAGATAGTTTCAGCACAGCTGACTTGTCACTTGGCTGAGTTGATAACGCAAGCCTGTTTCTGTCGTCTGGCCTTCTCTCCCTTGTCTGTTGTCTGTCCGCAATTACATTATCCACATTTTCTACAAAACAATTAATTTGAAACATGGTGGAGATCTGCCTTGGGTGCGTCTCGACCATGTTTGTTCAAGTGGTCATGCTCCAGTAATTTTTGGACTTGATAAAAGAAAGTTGGTGGCTTGTAAGTCAGTCAGTTGAGCTTACAGGATGGATCTGTGAATTGGATGAGTGAAAACTAAAATTGCAGCCACTGATGATGGTTTTAAACGAAGGTGACCTTGATATTATTCTAAAGGTCACAGAGGACAACTTTAGTTTGTCCTTGCAAGGTCATTTGAAAACAGGATTATCAAAGTCCTCTTGTTTTAAACTGTTGCAATCCTGGCTGAAATTGGTGGGAAAAAAAGCTGTCTTGTTGTAGCAGTCTACAATTTATGTGCATGTATTGTTGAAATTAGAAAATGTCGAAATATGAAAAGAAAAAAACACACACAAAAATGCATGAGGAACATAAAAAAGTGCAAAGTTGTACTATGTTTCCTTGAGCAGAATTTTTTTTTTTTTTTACAAAACACAAGACAAGGTTTCTTTTTTGAGCTTTATCCACAAACATTATTGTCCTTGCTTTTAATTTAATAGACATCAACTAAAAAAAAAAGTGATGGAGTTAAGTGTGCTTGACATCAGCCCCCAAAAAAGGAGTACGGTAAAACTTGTTTTGAGAGACCGTCCC
Source organism: Hermodice carunculata (assembly GCA_964020975.1). NCBI lineage: Eukaryota > Metazoa > Annelida > Polychaeta > Eunicida > Amphinomidae > Hermodice > Hermodice carunculata. The sequence goes on from OZ026629.1 coordinate 11,815,989, forward strand.
TAGGGCAGGCCATAAAGCAGTCACATGAGGCAGGGGGTCTCTCAATAGAGGTGGAATAACATGGTAAATGGCAAAAGGGACATAGTAAACATGCTCTGAAAAGGCAGGTGGTCTTTCCTCACAGTGGTCTCTGAAAACAGGTTTCACTGTAATGGGCAACATGTTCTAAAGTTAAGCACACAGGCAGAAACTGAATCAGACTGGGTCAAACATAGCCCAGACTATACAAAGTAGTCCCAACAGCAGCTTGATGTATCATGCAAGCAGCGCATTTGTATTATGGTTTTAAAAAAAAAGTCAGTGAACCAAGCCAATATCCACAGCCCAAGACCAGCTCAGTTAGGCCTGATTTCTAGGTCGCAAAGCAAATATTTGTCATCAGGTGTGATTTCCAACTCCGCTTTCCACAATTGTACCTTCAAGGTGACTTTCAAAAATAAGGATGAAGCCCCCCCCCCCAAAAATAAATTTGAAGAAACGCCTTTCATGAAATAGAATAAATTTCCACCCCCCCCCCCCAAAAAAGTGTGGTTGTCATAAATTTGTATTACTGTTAGGCCTATACTTAGAGGTGCATGGTCTGAATTCTATGATATAATAGTCTACATTGAATTAATTTGTCAAAATTATCAACATTTTGCAATAGTAATTGAGAAGCGTAATAACCTGAAAACCCAGCAGATTAGGAATTAAAAATTATTTAACTCTGCATAACATGAGCTCCATCAAAGTTAAAGCACCTTATCCAAACCAGATCACTATTAATTTATACACCAGGTGGTCCTGTGTTTCTTTTTCTGTTTTTTTAAGAATTTTTGTGCATTTTTTTTTTTTTTTGTTTTTTTGTTTTGTTTTTGTCAATTCCTCTTCCCAACCTGTAAGTTGAATTCACCTCACTCTTCGTGTGAATGTATGTTGACTCAATCTCCACCAAATGTGTTCATTCTATGGTGCGGCTGTTATTTTCTGATTTTCAACAAATTGTCAAAATTTGGAAAAGTCAGCATTGTTACAACAGGAATAACAGCAAATCTGACATATTATCTTACATTTTGGTAATGGTGGATGCAAGGCCCATGGTTACAATTATATGCTGATAGGAAAGTGCCGTTAGGATTTCCTCTGATGTTAATTTTGACCTTAAGTGACCTAACTGACATATTGGATTATATTTCAGTAATGGCACATCCTAGCCCCTTGGTTGCTATTAAACACTGATAGGAAAGTACCAGTAAGGTTTCTTTTGATATTAATCTTGACCTTCAGTAACCTTGAAAGGTCAGACTGATATTTTGGCTTATATGTTGGTAATGGTGGATCCCAGGCCACTGGTTACTATTAAACGCTTATGGGAAAGTACCTCTGGGGCTTTTTGGTGTTGTTAATTTGAGCTTGAGTGACCTCTTAAAATCAAACTGACATATTGGCTTACATCTTGGTAAGAGTGGATGCTATCATTTTTCCATTTGAAAATGATGATTCCTGAGCCATATGAGTGAAGACTCGTGTGGCAAACAGTAATGATGGTCTTAAACAAAGGTTACCTTTATATTATTCTGAAGGTCACAGGACCATTTCATCTGTCCATCCAAGGTCAACTGAGTACAGGACTGTCCCAGTCCTCTTTTTTAGTAATGGTCATTACATTAATGCTTGTGTACATGTATGCATATACCGGCCATTACAGGGACATCAGGCAGACCAGTAGGCTGATGATGTGTGGAGTCATGGTGGCACCACTGGTGGTATTAATAGGAACTAACTTCGTGGGTTTCAAAAACAACTTTAATAATTTCATTATTGTAAAAATGAATTGAGATGGAACAACAAAATTTACACCAAACACACACGATACCAGTGAAGTTTAGTACAATTATTTTGGGTCAGCTTGACCTACTTTGCAAGGCCATTCATATCAAATGCTCATTCAATTCATTATTGTGATGATAATAAAATGAGATGGAATACAAAATTTACACCAAATATGCATTAGATCAATAGTCAGATTTTGTCAATTTGGAAGTGATTGACCTATTTCATAAGGTCATTAAGCACTTTAATAAAAGAACACTGAATTCAATGTTGAGAAGGAATAAGGTTTACAATATCAAATGTACCACAAATGTGTATCATGTGTGGAAGTTTGATCTTGCACAATGTAGATGACCTTGACCCACTTTCTCAAGGTCGCAGAGGGAATGCATTACAGGAAATTAATTATTTATTATGGTCATCTGATTACATGCCGGCATAGTATTGGGATCATGGGCCTGTTCTTTTATGATATCACCTACCTTGAATACATGTGACTTATTTATTGCTAAATATACACATAAGAATTTGTCATTTGCAGGTCGAGACCCAGATGATCTGGTTGCCATGGGAACTTTATGGAATCCCAATGGTCAGAAAAGTGGGCGAGCCTTGACATATGGTAGCAGCTCCAATGTGCCAAATGCTTACAGTGCAGCAGGAGGGCCCCCTCCACCACCCATGGCAGTAGGCTCGCGAAAACTAGGCAGTCGTTCAAATCTGATGGCAGGTGGAACTCACAGTAATCACATGTCTGTCAGACAACAAAGAGAGAGTGAGTATGCTGTGATCTACCTCAGATTTGGAAACTGAAGAATACATGACCGCCACATTTATTTCCCGCCAAAATCTCACACTCTGTGGCTAGAGAATGCTGACAATCAGTCACCCTAATATGTGTGCACTGGTGGACAGCCCAGGGTGACAGTAACATTTCTTGGAATAAAGAACGTTTATTGCACACTTATGAAGACTCTTTCTTCAATCGAGCTCAGCGATTGTTTGGAGAACATGCTTGTGACTTTTCAAATAGTTGATTTTATCCAAGTTGCTTATATGGCTTTTGCCATGTATAATGCCAGGATCTAGGATCTGCCCGTACATACCGGTACTTCCTTGTTGAATGATGCGGGCCAAAGTAGTACCACAGCTAGTGTGAATGCCCAAAATTTTCATGTCTACTTTATTGAAGTAATGATGCTACAGATACACATGTGTGTGTGATATATATGTATGTGTGTGTGTATATATATATATATATATATATATATATATATATATATATATATATATATATATATATACATATATACATATACATATATCTGGAAGAACTCTTGGGTCATTCTTGAAGATTCGTTTAAGTTCAATATCTTTTCCAAATTGGAAGTCTGTGCATTGAAACTAGGGAGCAAAAGAAGGTTAAGGGAAAAAAAAGAAGAGATTTGGAGCTATAAAGTACTTAGAATGGATTTTCCCTTCGCCAGATTAGGGGAGTGATTTGGGTGTGTGATTTTGTGTTGGGAAAGTTTCACGCATACAATTTATAGTATTTTATAAGAGTAAGGATTTTACAGTTGCAGTCAGCTCACATATTATCTATGTGGATTTTTGTAAGATAGAGCAAGGTAAGCCTGTCCAGTGAAGTATCGATATATATTACTGTGTTAGGGACAAGTGTTTTATATATTAGTTATTTACCTGGTGTTTGTAAAGAAAACAGAGTTCGTCGTAGTTACCATCTTTGATTAATACATGTACATATGCATGTTGATTCTACAAAATACCACTTTTGCAGTTAGTAAAGAATATCCCGGGATATAAATGGTCCATTGATTCATTAAACAGAAAAAGACCAAACAAGACCAGTAGCAGATAAACCTCACACATGGAAAAGCCAGCATTAATTAATGAATATGTTTTGCTAGGGTCATTTTACAGGGTTGGCCCCATCAATAAACTGACATTACATAATATTTTATGGAACCTGTTTTGAAAACAAAGATCCCCACTAAAACCTTCATAGTTTGTGGCCAGGACAATATTTTTTACCTCCTTTTCAAGTGCGTCTTGTACTGTAAATTCCTTCTGTGTACAATTTTTTGTCCCCAAAAAAATTCCATCGAATATAGAGATGCCCTTTAAAATACCCCATCACTAATTCTAGTCAGTAATGTCTGTTAACCTCACCAGCATTTCTGTGGATGTGATTAGACTGAAGAAGCTATAGTTCTGTCCATCCACATATTTACAAAATGTCAGTCTTGTCTGATGTCACATTATGTGAATTTCCCAGGTTTTCTGGTGTACACCAAAATTCTTTCAGAAAAAAGTCAGAAAAAAGAACCAAGAAATGTCTTTCATTATAGAGACCCCATCATCTAAACAATTGTGCATCTGGGAAATAACTATCCTTGCTGTATACATGTGGATTTGTTGCCAAAAATTTGGAAAATATGTGAAATGATTGCTGATTCACTGAATGCAAGTAGAAAAAGTGGAGGCTGTTTCTCACATAGATGCACAAGATCATAACACACCTTAAATTTTCCTGATATTTGTACACGTTAAAAGTAACACAATTGAATGTCATCATTTTACTTAAAGGTATTGTATTGGCTTACAGGTGAACCGAAGTACACAGACCCCTTGGTGGGAGCTCCAGCCAGTTTCCAGCAGAGGCTGATGGAACTAGGAACACTTGAATCAGAAACCATTAGGTGGGAAAGGACTCGTAAAATCAAGAAAAAACCTAAGCCTGATTCTTGACCACCATGATCAGAAATTCTTAAGGGACCAAGAAAGTAGGCAGGTTTGATAAGATTTGAGTATGATGTTATTGTTCCGATGGTGTTTCATTAGAGGAATTGTGTTTTATGTGAGCTGTCCCGGACATTGTCCTCTGGGACTGTGGTACCAGAGTGAAACGGTGTAAGGCTGGACTGCAAGTGGAGGGTAAAAAACTTGCATCAACTCGGCTGCCATTGCAGTAAAAATCAACGTGAAAGTGTTGGTTACAGGTCTCTCGAGCCTTGCGTATTGTACATTGTGGATAGGCCCTCTCTGTCTCACATTGAAATAGATGGGCCTTTTAAAGGATCTCATGAACTGACTGGATGTGGGATGGAATTCAAAGATATGTCCACAATTCTTCATTTGTCCCATATGACTTCAGCCAATGACAGGACTTAAGCAAAGTTCTGGGCTAATCACACAAGCAAAGTTGCGCCTCTTGGAGAAAGTTGAGTTTCACATTGGACTATATGAGGCCTGACGGTCTTCAAATGAAGAATCAGCCAAAGATTTCGATCCAATTGTGTTTTTGCATTTTTTCCGTGTTTCCAGCTTATTCAAATATGCAGCTAAAATGTTATTTGAATTTTAAGAAACAGCCAAGGTGTTTCCATTTACCTAAGGATAGGAGCAGTCAACATTGACTTGGTATGCATGAAGATGCATGTCTGACTGAGATGGACATATTTTTTTTTTCATGTATACCTGCAACATGCATGTTTTATACATTTTTGTGTGTGTGTTTAACGACTTGACATCCTTCCCAAAACCTGGAATGTAGGAAAAATGCAACTTTCTATGTAATTAATACTGTTTTGGCACCAGCTCTTATGTGTTGAGACAAAAATATGAATTCTGGAAGGATTGTTGATATTTGAGTACGGTATGGATGCAGTCTGGGTCAGAGCTGGGATAAATGTAGATTTTGCTCACAGAAGATATTCTAGTCATCACAGGTTCTGAGGCAAGACAGACAAGTCTTGCATGTCAGCATCTCTCAAGTGCCAAGTATCTTCAAGTTGTACACCAAATTGCCCAATGGCACCTGTATATTCCAGTGTGTATTAATAGCAAGTATATGTTTTTTCCTCTCCCATCCACAGAGGGAGCAGGTGATGTAGTACTGTGCTCTGACTGTCTATCCATTGGACAGTCTTGTCTGCACTGTTTCTCAGAAACTATGGTACATATCCACCTAAATTTTTGATGGCAGATAGGCCATACATAGTCGGAGCACCTTTTGAAACTTTTGGTACAGATACTCCATAGATTTTGGGAATTTTTCTCATATGATTGTGGATGACCTACAGGTCATAGGTCAAGGTCACTTATGCCTTGCAGAATAAATAGGTTTCCCTGCCACATCTTCAAATGGGTATGATTGAAGTCCATCAAACTTTGTCATCATTTGCCCAGGTGAGATTTCCCTTAAATTTGCTAAGAGGTGACCTTGAGGTCAAAGGTCAAGGCCAAACTTTCTGCAGAAGAATGGTGGCCCTCATATCTGGTGAGAGGTGCCTGCTCGGGGTACGCATAATGTTTTTTGCAGGAAAAACTTGCTTCTAGTTTGTTTGGCTTATTATCTTGCTTCACTCATTTGCAATCATTGTTTAATCATCCTCAAATCTTCCTGAGGCAGTTTCTTACAAATTGATGAACAGCTAGCCATTCTGTGTTTGGAACAAGCAAGACTCAAGCTTGCAACCTTTGGCACCACTCGCCTAGCTGAAATGGGAAATGCACATGTCCACTTGACCAAATCGACCCTTTTGGCCGATAGACAACACATGATTGTTGTGACGTCACATTGTTTCTCCTGGCTCATTATTCTCATTTATTTATGATCTAACAAAATTTGTTAAGCAACTTCAGACCATTTTTGGCCAGTTTCTCCGAAAAAAAAAAGCAGCTAGCCGCCTAAATCTCGTGTGGCCAACACCAGGCATGTGAGCAGTGCCATTGTTCTTCACATTGTAGGTGTGTACCCGGCCTGCTGTGTTAGCTGATTAGCATAATTTCATAATAACCATACTTTGCATGAAAGGTGTGCAATAGCAGTATTTTACGTGCTCGGCAATCCGCCTTCATTAATTAATCAGCAAATTTCGTTAAGCGCCCTCAGACCCTGATTGGCGTGTTTTACAGATGCATGATGGGTGGGCCTGATATACCAGCTGTCCATTGAATTGTCGGATTTAGTTCTTGAACTCATTCGCCAAATTCGTTAAGTACCTGCAGAAACATAAATCCCTTTGAAACTTGTCAGCGGGGGATATAGCTGGGGTAAGAGGATTTTAAGTGATTTGAACCCTTTCTGGGGCAAAGTAAGATTTAACCCATTCCCGGACAGAATACAACTGAGTAATTTTCCTTGCAATGGGTTGGGCACACTGCGCCCAACCCATGCCAAGGAAAGCTGTTGATCTGGGTATGCCATCATGATTGGTTTTACATACAAGTCTCACCAAAAATGTTTTTCAGCAAGGAGAAATTTAAGCAAAAACTTTGAGGCAGACAACAATTTACATCCAGGCTCTTTTGGGCAATTTGAGAGGGGAAAGGGTCAAGTCAGTAGTTGGCCATTAGGCACGATGGGCACTGAGCTTCTGATCTATGCCAATGAACGCTGTTAACCTGCCACATGCTGTCCCCGACAGGTCTCCGCAACAATTCTAACTCAAAATGTCTGTCTTTCATGTTAAAATGAAGCGAAAATGCTGAAGCATATGACACTGGTCATCCAGTCAACTTTAAGCCAGGAGGAGCAGCGAAGTGTTCAAAAAGAATTCCTGTTTTGTGGATTTTCAAAACATTCCATGTAGTTATGTGTGTATATATTGATATTCAGCAACTCAGATAATGCTGCAGTGTTTGGGACAAGACACCAGCGTAATTAACCCATTGTACATAAAGGTTTCTCATGTTGCTCAGACTTGCTTTCACAAAAGTGTGGAGTCACATTATCCAGGAGGTAATTGTGTGCCCACTGACACACACTTGGTTACAATCGAAGAAAAATTGGTGGGTTAAAAACTTGGCAAATTTATCATTTCAAATAAACCTACATTTTTCAGTCATATTCTCAACAACAACAAAAAACATTGCTAGTCGTATAGTTTGAATTTTCTTTTTTTTTTAAATCCCTGCAGTCGTGGTGCGAGGGCATGCCGTAGCACAGGTCGGTTCATTGAGGTGGACAGTCAGTGGCGTGAAAGTCATCTTTACAAAGTTATGGACAAGAAGCAGAAGCCTGCAGAAAGCTTGTAGTCATTCTGAAATTGGATGAATTTTTCCAAAAATGAATATAACCAACAAACTTCATTTTGAGGCTGCTCATTTCTTTGTATACATATTGGGAAGTCTTGTAGGTTGATATCAAGCCCTTGCCCATTATCGTCCAGACACTTGGTCGGAATAGAGTTTCTTCAAAAACAGGAGCCCTCTGCTTTATGTGGAAAAAAAAAAAAAAAACAACTGGTATCCATGGACGTGAACATTTGGTTATGTTGTACACACTCTAAACTGGAACAGCACATTGAAATATTATTTCAACAAAAGAGAGCAAATTATTTTTGGTGGTTAAAAGTTTCTACGTGTGAAGAGCTGAGAGTTGAGTACGATGTTTTCTGTCCATCCAGTCAATAGCTTCTGAGAAATCCACAGAAGCAGGAATTATACATGATTTCAAACCTCATGAGGGGTTGTTATCATGGAACCGTTCATGTGTATCTTCCCGTCTGCCGCACTCTGGGTCCAATCACACGACATGATCCAGAGAAAAGTGAAGAGAAAAATAATAAATTCATAATGACTATGAAAAGAAAAAGATGCCTTTCATTGCAAATATTTTGTACAGCATACTTTATTATATTTATGACTGGTCAGACTGATCGGTTTTTTGTAAATAGTTGTTCATATAATATTTCTATTGCTCAACCTCCACTGTACATATTTACACAGACTTTGTTAAACACATTCCCCCAAGGGTCAGTTGCCTGCTACACCTAACTCTTTTATGGGGAAAAAATATGTTAGTTGTAAATTTCTTTTAAATGTGCTTTGCATCCATCAAATTTTCTGCTTGACAAGGGTTTGGCACTTAGCACCAAATCCATGTGAAGGAAAGTTGTTGACTTCAGTCCTCATTCAAGAGAGATGGGGTTTGTGTCTAGAGTAAGGTGGAGTAGGGTCTTGATGGCTGCACCGAGACTCTGGAAATGTCAGCCTAGGCATGTAATATGCTGATATTCAATTTTTCCAGTTGTCCTAAAGTTATGGATCCTGTGTCTTTTTGTCTTTTTTTTTTTTCATTAACATGTTGACAAATGTAAAATAGTTACGGGTTATCAGAACACATTACCAGTATCTCCCGAGTAAATACTCAAGTGGACTGAATTGTGTGGAACTCGGCACATCACAGTCACCAAGCACAGAACGTGGCTCTTGTGTCCTGCCTCTTGCCACTGTGGAACTTGAGGACAACCAGCAATGGAGGCACACAGATGGGATACGGCAGTCGCCCCACAAAAGGCAGAACAATACTGAAATGGTGAAAAGGGGTACAGGAAAATTTTGTTGGAAGACAATAGTTATATGTTATCAGAGGGCGCCGCTAGTGCACTTCCACCAAGTAACCAACAAGCACAGGTGGCTGCACCTGGGGGATAAACAAATCTACCTCCTCTGATTGGTCAATCATTGCCAACAGGAAGTGTTGAATCATGCTTTAAGTTCGTATGTGCTAGTGGCTCCATCTGGTGGTGACATACACCATTGGTTATTTGTCAGAGTTACTGTGGCCATAAATATTAAACAAGTTTTGTAGATGTTACCATCAGCAACCAATATTACTGTTATTCTTTTCCACTGAGAACAGCAAAACAGGCTATACATCTCATATCATTTGATTTTTTGCCTTTTACATGAAACATGTTATTATAGAAGTACAGGGGAATGTGTCAGGATTAAACTTAAAACAGTTTTGTCATAAACATTTTTTGTACTTAATTCCCTGTGTGGGAAGTTGTCTTGAGGCTCGTTGCTATGAGAAAGAGTTACCCTCAAGGTAAAGGCCCAATTGATTGGCTGTTTGCTCCCAAGAGTCAGTGGAACCAGGTTTCATGTGTGGATGGTCTCTGCTTGGCTCGTACAGGTTTCTGTCTCAAAGTGCTCCAAGGGGGACCAAATCCATGCACTGTGTGCTGTGAATGTCCCAAGTTTGACATGCAGCAAACCAGTCTAATAATGTGAAACTTGTTTTCTTGTTTTTACCATTCTGTTGTATTATACTGTTTGTTATTCATTCATTGAAAATTGGAATAAACTTGTAAGTAAGCCTGATAACTGTATTCTTGTTTTTATTCTACCTTAAGGACAGCTGAGACACCAAAAATAAAGCCTGATAACTGTATTCTTGTTTTTATTCTACCTTAAGGACAGCTGAGACACCAAAAATAAAGCCTGATAACTGTATTCTTGTTTTTATTCTACCTTAAGGACAGCTGAGACACCAAAAATAAATCACACTAAAATCAATCCTAGCTCAAAATGTATTTGCGTTAGGGTAACAAATCATATATGTGTGTGATCATCATGCTCCAAAGAATTTATATGTCCCTTATTTGGGTGTCTGTGATGTTAATTGTTGAATAAATAATTGAAAGTTGACCGCAAGGCATCCACCCCATAAATGTTGGTATAAGTCACTAGTTATTTGTGATAAAATCATAATTACACTTGCATCTTAATCCTGACATATTGGCAACAAAAACCTATCCTGCAATTTTTTATGTTTGGTTAAGTTTTCTGTTATCCATCCTTAAAGTTTGACATTTTAATTTTCTCTTTGATTTCCATGATGTTCATTTTCTGCATTTCATAGAAAAAGAACGTAGCAAAATTTTGAAAATCGCTGAATTGTTTTTGCAGTTCAGACATTACAGAATCAAAAGCCGTTAGCGGGATTAAATTCCGCCCTGCCGTTTTCTTGGAATAACCATTTCTAGGCAGGGTTCTCATCCTGTTATCATTTCTGAGAAAACAAACTTCAAAGGCTTTGATGTTGATTATTTGCCTCTGAAACAATACTGTTTGCTCAAGTTGAGCTGACATTTGTACAAAACGCATTAAACATCGTCCCTTAACATTTGGTGAGGTTGTCAATCAATTATTCACCAATTACATAAATAAAAGAGCCTTTGAAGTACAGAAAACATTCAGCAATCTGTTTAACGGCGACAGCGACAATCTGGTTTCAAAGCATGACGTCATGGAGGAGGCCCTTCGGGCCCCATGACCTCGAGCCTGGCAACGAAAGTTGTGTTTCTTTGCTTCTGTGGGGCCGCCTTGTGGTCAGTGGACGGGTGGCAGATTTGGTCTCTCTTCATCTCATTTTTAGGGATAGTGTTTTATTGTATGTACTCCTATCTGTATACTTTATGTAGTTTGCTTGTTAGACTTGTCTGTACACTTTACTTAGTTACCTTGTCATTATTTTGTACTTATTTTCTCAATGGGTTTCATTTCTCTTTCCAACCTGAGTTTTTTATCGCTATTTTGTGTGTTTTCTCTTGTGTTCACGTTAATGCTTATGTCAAGGTGTTTATTTGTACTTTCATTTCATCCTTGGGTCTCGATAAAGTATTATCATGTACATGGGTATTGTTGATTAAAGTGTCATTTTTTTCCACATCTGTCTTTGGTGTGCAGGACCACTGGGGTAATCCATTGCGGCACAGCCTTTGAAGGGACATTGTCTGACAATTCCCGCTGCTCCTGAATATTTAAGGTTTTCCTTCATTGAACATAAAACAAGCAAGATAACTATAAAGAAAACCACTAAGGCTGTGATATGTTTGCATCATTTCGTGGTCCACAAACATACTTTCAGCATGCCACCTGATTTCGCAGTGCCGCCATGATACCACTCTCCTTTTGCCATGGGCTGTTGCTACCTATAGCCATGTGACAGACTGTTAAGTATGATTGACGGGTGGCATTGTTCCATTTGGCGGCTGAAAACCAAAAGAATGACACATGGACATTCAGATGTCCACATGCCTGTGTGTTTTTTAAAGTTTTTCCCACATTTCTACTTTAGTTAAAAGCTTGAAATTTTGCCAACTTGTAGAAAGAACATTTATCTAGTGAAAAACTTTAAAATCTGAAAATCGCCCATGCAAAGGTTTTTTGTGTGTTACCTGTCCTTAACCTTTTTCTTACTTCAAATAGGACCAAGTGAACACTTGGGTGCCCCAATCATGCCAGGGCAGCTGTAAATCAGAGCTGACATCTTCATGAAATATGAACAGGGACCTCTCATCTCAAGGTCAACATGCAACACAGATAGTTAACTCTTCAAGTGCCAAATTTTGGACTGAGTCAACAGCTTTTCTCTGGAACTAGAGACATGCTGGTACTTTAATGAAAGGTCTTTTTATGTGGAATACGAATCTGAGATCCTAATGATAATTCACACTTGTCTGACTTAAGTAAATCGACTTTAGACGTGATTGGCACTGAAAGAGTTAATATGTAGAGACCTTACTTCACAATCCATAAATAAACGAGCCATTTGTGAAAAATTTATACCAATTGTGTATCATATGATACGATGATTTTCGTATAAGAATGACCTTAATCTTTTTTTCTTTTTTTTTTCAAGGTTACTGAGGTTTCAAATTTAAAACAAAATTTTGTGGCAGTTCTAAAATCTTTGTTTGTAAAAACATTTCTGCATGTAACATCGTTATCATTACACAGTATGCCACATATAACTTAAAGTTATGATGGAATATGCATATGGCGCCACCTATTTTGTACCAGAGAACTTTTAACCATCCTAATGACAACGGGCAACTTCTCATTCTATGAGCTCAGGTGACTGGCAAATCAGCCGAGCTAATAAAAGTAGAAGGTAATAAAGTTAAGGTATGTTTTAATGTCATAAACACAACAGATCTCCACATATCATGAAATGGATTATGCAGATTGCTTCTCTGCCAAAATATCTAACCCTGTCACTAGATACTGATGGATGGCCATGGGTATCACTAGCATCTAAGAATACTTACTCCAAGCATGACAACTTCTCTGAGTGTTTAGAGGACAGGTCTAACACTTTTTGAACAATCCATTTTTATCAACATTACTAGTTTGGCGAGCAACATATTTTGCCGTGTTTGGTACAAGGATCTGCCCATACATACAAGGTACTTCCTTGTTGAATGAATGGGTCAAAGCAGCACCGCACTCGACACGAATATTCCATATTGTGTTCATCAATGTATCTTAATGTCCCAAATTATTACACGTAAAGGGCTTGTAGCATGAGGAAAGGGAATGATCAACACAACATGAATTACTATGGTATTACATTAATTTGCTCAATGGACCATGACCAAGCACTTTTCTATTATGCTATGTGAACAAGAAATCTAATGTGATTTAGCCTGAAAAGGGCATGATCGACACAACATGAATTACAACAGATTAATTTGCTCAATGGACCGTGACCAAGAACTTTTCTATTATTGTATACGGAAGAGTTTTAGTGTGATTTCACCTGAGAACATTTCCACATTCAGACTTGTAAAATTTTGTAATTTTAGAACAAAGAAATCTTGCTGCATAGAAAGTCATTTGAAAGGTTTAATTAACACTGTAAATTGCTTTATTTTTGCGTGTTTAAATTTTCACGGTTTTAGTATTTTTGACATTTCACTGTAGTTTTAATTTCACTGTTTTGGACATAATTTCCATTCTAACAATGTTAAAATACTATTTCGCTGTGTTTTTATTTTCACGGTTTTGTGCCATCAGCGAAATAAGCGAAAATAAGAATACAGCAAAATTAAAGCAATTTACAGTAATTCACATCAATGCATGGTAATCAAACATAGTCCACACATTACATGATCATATATCAATACTGAACCTCTTCACTGTCACATATATTGGAAAGTTAATCAACAGCTTTCTCTTCCTCCGCTCCGCTCCGCCCGCCCTCACCCACCCCCATCCCCGCCTAGAAATATAGACATGTTGGTACTTGAATGAAAGGTCTATTCACAAGGGATTTGATTCTCAAATTATCACAGGAGACAGGAGTATGACTTTTGTTTTAATTGGCACTGAAAGATTTTTAAAATGAAGTGCAAACGACTGTTGAGCCACTTCATGTCAATGCTATAATCGGTGATGTGATATCCATACTGCCAAAAGTGAAACGAGGTTCCCTCTCTGATTAGGTCTTTCTTACCAATGAGCACCCTACAATATGGCCATTTTCGTATCAAAGCAGGGATCGTCTTTGCCTGTGAAATGACATGCCAGCCAGCAAAGTATTGGCATCAGTTAACTTCGCACCCTCAGTGAGCCTGTCCATGCAGGCAGAGGGGATTTTATCATAGGAGAAAAACTGTACATGTACTGGTAACGAAGTAATTATTCTGACATAACAAAACACAAACTCTTGATTGCATCATTCACACACGTTTGCTAATAAATTGTACATACCAGTAACTTGTACATTCTGGGCAAATTTTGTTACATGAAAGTTTTTTAAATGCTGCTGGCGTGCCAAAATAAAATGCAAAGTTTGCAACAGTCATACACATAAAAATTGTACACCAACATAACAGTTATTTATCATCATGTTCAAACTGGACTAATATATATCATTTATTAATGATAGGACAGCACTTGGTGAACTGCTACGCATGATCAACATGCATAGACAGCTGTATACATTAAACAGTGGCTAATCAATAACAGCTTTCCGGTCTTAATCTTCAGTTTAGCACAGAGTGTGCCACTTCCGTATTTTTCAGGAGGAAGGAAAGTTATGCTACTTTTGTAGGATGACAAATTCCTGTTGTTTGTGAAAGTTACAACTTTCTACAGAAAGAAAAAATACAAAAAAGTTGTCCACGATATACCTGCTTGGTTATGGACATTATATACCGTATATATTCCAATAGTAGCACACTGTGCTAATGCAGGGATTTCTTGGAGCAGACATGGCTTTCGAGGGATTTTGTGATTATTAATGATATGTCTCAATTTACAATACCACAAGCAATTACACTTATTATTAAAGCTGTTGACCAGGGATGTATTGTATTGATAGGACACATCTACAGTCATTCTTTACTGTTGAAAATAGTCAAAAACACCGAAGTGGACATTTGAATACCAGCCAAACTTTTGGCCGGGGATGGGGGGATGGGGGGGGGGGGGGAGGGTAATACTGCTATACTGCTACAGGACAAAATAAACAAATATAAATTACAATACATGTTTATAACAAAACAATTTTATGAATAAGTGTCTAAATATTCCGATCCAATGCTTGCAAGTATCAAAGCAAATTTTGTACAGTCACACTGTATATGTATGTCACATTTCATTTGTATACTCAAAGTAGCATACAACTGGCCAGATATATATATATATATATATATATATATATATATATATATATATATTCAGTTAAATCAAATGCACATTCTTAAAGCTGTCCGCATAAGTCGGTCATGCACATAAAGATAACAAGTTCTGCACCAAAGATTACTGGTGCAGTTATAGTAATTGTCAATACTGATGTGGTTAATTTCATAAAACCGACCATCAACAAAAACCGTGACAGTCTGAATACATTTTGTTGGTCCGCAAAGAGAACTTCCCTCATTAAAAAAAAAGAAGTACATGTGAATAAAATACAGGAGAATAACATTTAATGCAGGCAATATTTTCTGTTGATTATTATAATCATCATTTAAAGTAATGATATCATAATCACCATTTTATAGTAATGATATCATATAATCACCATTTAGAGTAATGATTACTTGTAGTTTAACTTGCATGTCATTGACAGTCAATTCAGGAGAATAAAATCATCCGGCACATAATCATAGGCTCCAGGACGACAGCAGAGCAGAGATCAAACACGAACACATACATCCACACGAGATTTACAGCATTTTGGACAAAAAAAAGTCACCCAGTCTCATGATTTCTTCATTACACTTGGCGGCTTCCTGGGTTTCCATGTGTGTGCCAACAATGATCAATTTGTGCGTCTTGCATACTGTACATCCTCGAAGACTGTCACCTAATCCGGCCTTTGCAAGTATTCCATAGCGCCCATCAGCCAGGTGAACATCATAGTGTGTCCCACTGACAAATATTCCAGTCTTTTTCAGTGATGATGAATTGGTAAATCCATTTAAGAGTCTGCAAAATTCTTCCCTGGATAGGTCAAAGTCTTCACTGCTGGATGCAATTTTCTTTCCCGACAAGTCATATATGGCAGCTTTCTGAACGTGGGTGGACGACAAGAGATCTCGAACGTAGCGGTCCCAAGTAGCGAGGTATTTGTTCACTTCCTGCAACATTTTCGTGTGTCGTATCCAACCAACAGTTGGCAGTGACAATTTTGAAATAACAGTTGAGAACTAAACTGTCATAAAAGCTCCTGTGGCTGTGTTCTCCAGTACTGATTTGCAGATTTCTAAACATAAAACAAACTTGTCGTAGAACAGTGACTGATCACAAGTGTGAAGTTGCAGGTCCCAACACAGAGCCACCAGGCTTTTGGGCAAATACTGATCTCCAATGAACCTGCCTATTAGAATAACATATCGGCATACTTTGGCTGTATTTACACTGTCGCCACTCTTAGAGTTTTTTTCTTGAGAGGATCACAAGCCTAGCACAAGAAAGCCTACATAATTATCCTTCTGTTATCCATTGTCATGTTGAATAAGTTTCAACTTGCCACCTTGGTCTTCTGGGGGATTAGGATTGGGTTTGGACTAAGTTTGCTTCAATATGCCAGTTTTAATTAATATATCCCTTAGACTTAAGGGTCACATGCAAGTATTACGAAGTAATTATTCACTGCTGCCTGTGGGCAGGTCTTGGTGCTGCCTTTGAAGGAGTCACTTTTCATAAGCAATTGCTGACTGTTACTGACCAGGAACATGAGCACAAATACATACATGTACTTTATTGGGATTCAGTTTGAGTTTGCAAATTTGTTATTATTAAAGTGTAATTTAATAATGTATGTATGTATGTATGTATGTATGTACGTAAAACATTCCTGCAAGACAAAGTACATACACATAAACAAATTTGGTATTGATATATAGTAAGGGCAACATTATTTGTTCTTTCTACACATTGCTGACTGTTATCCCTGTAACAAATACACTGTTCTTCTGCAGGATGTTTGTAGATAGTGACATCCCTCAAGCAGGTTTTTGCCTATTGATCTATTAAGTGTTACCTGTATGTGGACACAGTGGTTGTCCCTGGCGACCCCACTCACTGTACAGGTGTTCAGTATAGCAGACAACTTAAACACTACATTAGCATACCTGTCAATTCTCCCCCCAACTTGACGAGAGCCTCCCACTTTCAGGCCCTTAATTCGAAGACTTTTTGTGTGATTTTGGCCAATTATAGACAATGTCCCTCATAAAAATTCATTTTTTCTTCCTTATTCTTCATCAAAAAAAAAAAAAAATCTCCCTCTGATATGGGAAGAAAAAGTCTCCCTATTTTTGCCATAGGATGTACAACCAACAGTCATTGAACCCTTAAACTCCATCAATGAAGATTCATAAAACACTGATCTACTTCAGGCCTGTCCATTATAAATTGTCATCATTTATAACTTTTTGACCCCCTCCCCATTGCCTGCAAAGCAGACCAAGTTCCGTGTTACAGCACAGCAGAGTAGATAAACTATACTCAGCTTGGGTCTGCTTTAGAGGCAACCAGCCCCTAAATTATGACCAAAGTCATGACTTTACATGTGGCAAGCCCATCATGGAAGCCTGGATCCATCCAGTTTTTAACATGAGGATAAGACTCGGGGGGGGGGGGGGGGGATTATTAATACATTTGAGGTGACAAGTGGGTCTTTGTGTATAAGATCAAACATAGAGCTAATTAAGGGAACAAAAGGTGTCCACTAGAAGGCAATAAGTCATGTTCCAGTATACAAGAACAATGGCTTAATTGGCCTGTTATTAACTGAATACACATGTCAGGCCCCAGTGGTCTTGCCTGATGTCCTGCAAGGGTTTTGGGTATTTTACAAAGAAATACACTAGGAAGACGTACATTTTCCCTAAAAAGTGCCCACAGAAACTGGGGATACACTTTGTATGAAAAATATTGAAAAGAAAGTTTTTCAGTCACACTTAGTGCTTTACATACTTAAATTCTGAAATGCTCGGTCAATGGTGGAATATACATTTTATTCAAATTTATTCAAGTTTGCTTGCCTCCAAAGCAGACCCAAGATGCATATTTTGTCTACTCCGCTTTGCAAGTGTTGTAACATGGAACTTGGTCTGCTTTCCAGGCAAAAAATTTGCAGCACTTTCTCTTGTTCTTCATGTTCACTCATGCATTTCACACACATACACTATTAAGATGGATCAGCCTGGAAAGGCAGCTAAACAGGAAAGCACAGATTTGGATGAGAACATGGAAATCAGTGGTAAGCTAGTTCTTTATGTTCTGTCATATTGTGGTGATCAAGCCTATAATTATGTTGGGTGCAAACCCAGACATTTTGTTTTTTCCAAGAATTCTTTTCCCAATCTTGGTTGACATTAATGATTTAGTAGATAATCTGACATGCGATGTCCGTCTGTTTGCCGAGGACACTTGCATTCTTGAAATAGTCACTGCTCCTGTTGAGTCTTCTTGTTGCCTAAATACAGATCTTTTACTGGTATATCGCTGGGGTAAACTCTGACAGATTCATATTCAATGTTATTCAATCAGTATCTCGGGTCTTTTCTACTGAGCGCATGAAGCCTCAGCACCCCCGTCACCCTGGGTTGATCACCTATCCTAGAGACAGACACTCGTACCCATCTTGGTCTTACACTTAGTCAGAATCTATCTTGGCATGCTCACATTACACGGATTATAAATAAAGCCAGTCAGAGAGTTTCTCTACTTCGAAGATTCAAATACAAACTTTCTCGCCAAGCTCTCAAAAAAAAACTCTACTGTTCTTGTGTTGGCCCAATACTTGAATATGGATGTGTTTTCTTTGACAATTGTGGTCAAGGGCTGTCTCATTAGCTCGCAGCGATACAATTTAATGCCGCCAAGACATGCACAGGAGTGCTCTGACACATGTCACATGACAAGTTATTGAGCAAACTTGGCTTATATACCCTTTCTGATAGACGTAAATATATCAGGTTAATCCTTTTCTTTAAGATGTACCATGTCCTGACCCCTACCTACCTTTCTAACCTTTTATCGCAAACTCCCACTGGTGGCCCACTCCACAAAACTAGCTCTGTACGTCCAATGAAATGTAGAACTTGTTGTCTAGAACACTGATTTATTCCGGATGCCATCAGACAATGGAACAATTTTCCCTCAGACATAAGAGACATTCTATCCCTTCAAATCTTTGACTCGAAATTAAAAACAACACTTCTTGCCACAGACTTAGTTCCTGATCGCAACCTCTTTGGACAAAGATTTGGTAACATCTGCCATACACATTTGCGCCTAGGATTCTCTAAACAGAATTACGATCTTTACAAAGTCCACATTATCTCTCAACCTACCTGCACTTGCTCCTATCCTACAGAAAACTTCAAACTTTTCGTATTTTACCGTCCAAAGTACAATACCTTCAGAAAAAAACTTCTAAACTCTATAATCCCACTTATTGCTCCTAGGGTTTGACCCAACCTTATTGTTCACGAGGCTTATGATAGACTGGCTGAGATTTATTTTGTTATGCTATTTAGGGACATTGAAAAATTTAAAAGTTGAACATATTTTTCCAAGAATTCTTTCTTTCTATTTTTCTTTCTTTCTTTCTTTCTCTCTTTCTTTATGACTGAATACACAAAATTTAAATCATGAATAACTTCAAAACTATTTTTATACATTGAGTTGCCATTCCAATTTAATTTTAAATTGTGTTGATGTTCCATCAATTGACCTACCTTTGAAGAATTTGATGTCTTGATGTCACTGCTCGACATACCATCTTAAATTTGACGAACCTTTGATGAATTTGATGCCTTGATGTGCCATCCAATTGATGTGCATTTGATGAATGTTACTTGGACTTTACAGCTTGATGTTGGTCTATTGAAGTATCGATTTGTGCCCATATTTGATCTAAACTTGATTTAATAGCTGACTGATATGCCATTTAGCAATTCTTATGTTATGCCTGGTGATGACAGACCACATAATTCTGCCTCTTCATTCAAGGTTGGACAAGCATTAGGTTTGAAGATTCATATTTGGCTACATTTTGTTGAGGCCAACACCAACATTTTGATGATAATCACAAATACAAACATGTGGATCTGTCCATTGAGGGTTGTTGTTCCAGCAGCTATTGAATGTGCTCAATTTATGTGAAAGTTGCCCGATTTGTGGTAGTTGTACCTGGTGTTGATGATAACGGGTGATGACTGGCCAAGTGAATAGCATTGTCCTGATTTATAAGGCAGGACAGCAGTTAGTTGTCAAACCTAATAAAATGGAGATGGAAACTTGATCCCTGTGTTCAGTCGAGTCTCTAATTCCCAATTTACCGTTACACTATTTCGAGGTATGAAATGATGAACCCACGTACACGGATTGTGTAAAAACAATATTTTATTAAAAATGAAATGTTTATTGCGCTTGTGTAAGGAAACTTTGATGTGAAGTGCCCAGCACATTTTTGGAATATCAACAATCATCATCAGAAATACAAAACAATTACTAGTAAAATATCTCTTGTCTAGCCTAGAAGTTATGAAAAGTATCATAAACAAATAATGTCATTAAAACTTTTTTTTTTTTTCTTTTTCACAGTCCAGAGCATCCAGTTTAGTGTTACAAAATGTTGAACACATTTTACAAGTGCAGTCTTTGAGATAGACTTCTAGGTCTTCCTGATTAATTTTTTGCTGGGTAGCCCCACTTCAATTTGTGCATCTCCCTGGGAGCCTGGATCGCAAGGTAACACTCATAGGAATTTTGACAATTATGGTATGGCCATGGGGTGCTGTTAGTAGATACAAGTTTGACTTTGTCTTAAATTTTTCAAAGTTCTGATGCTGAAAATTTTGACTTTTTTCACTGATTGAAAAAAAAAAAATCCTAACCAAATATCATTTAATTTTGACTGCCCTCTCCTTATGAAATTTTTTTTTTCATAAGTCAAAATGCTGACAGTGATTGGTAGTGTGGATTATTGTGCTCAAAGATATCATCAGAATACTTATAAACCAATGACATCCTGCTCGAATACAGGACTGAAATTTCTAGATTAACATAATATTACCAACATTCACATTGCCACGACAGGATTTAACTGCTATAAATGTACTTGTTGTCATGGCTTGTCCATTTCAAGCATTAAACTGAACTTTTTTTTTTCACTATTGTGGACATGGTACCTGTTAAATATATGTAAAAAAAAAAAAGTAAATAAAAACAATGTGTTTCCATCTCTGCTGACCAAAGATCATCGAGCTCCTGAGATGTTTGTCCATCTCTTATACTGTCTGTACACTTTTTGCTTGTGATTACAACACACAGGGATGAGAGTGCATTTTTTTTTTTTTTTAGAAAACTCTGAAATGAGCCAGAAACACTGAAATTTAAGTGTTCAAAAAAGAAAAGTACCAGAATGTTTACCAAAATGAAAAAAAAAATCTGAAAACAGCTGATCAGCTGACAGTTCCTATCCCTGAATACATTCCAGTTTTCGAGTTAACCCCACATAACTTTCAGGACTCGCAAAGTGTATGAAAATATAGGTCAAGTTCCATATTGGTGCCACCAACTAGAGTATTCAATGATATATGGGTCAAAATGTGAATATTTTGTGAACCTCCCAGCACCTGTAATTTCTGATGGACTTTCATGAAATTTAGTGAAATTGTTGAGGAAGTCTAAATCTTGGCTGTGTAGGATACCAGTAGTGCCATGCACCCACAGTCTGATGGAAATTGTGAGCCAAAATAGGTTCAGCAAGATAAAATTCACGACCTCGAAAACTAATTAAGCTAGACATTCCAAACTAATACTTTATATTTAAATTATGTCCAACACTAAAATATCACGTAATATGGATGAACTTGACCAACTTGTTTGCAGGTAACCATGGCCATAAAGTTGAATGAAATGATTTGGTGATGACTGATCATAGTTCGGACATCAACAAAAAATAGAATCAATCCTCCAAATAATATTTCATTTCAATGCATGTTACATAAAACTGTATATGGTGACCTAATTTTGGGGTCACTATGACCTCATTATAATGAATTGTTGCTCTTGTCCAACTGTATCATTTTTTCCCTAAATAAAACCAAAAGTTATTACATGTGAAAGTCAAGGTCATATGGCCACTAGGAATATTGGAGTCAAAATGTGAAAATGAGCACTCTGCCATGTGTAATTGTTGTGCTTTTTCATGAAGAGTGGTCAGATTGTGGAAGAGGAGAACATCTCAATTGCTTATGATGCAAGTGGTACCACCCTGTCTACAGACTTTGGACAGAAATTTTGGGTCTTCCAATCAAACAATAAAAACATCAATTCACCTCAACCTGTTCTTGTTTTGTTTTGAATCGCTATATCAAATCATTACAACTGAGCAGGGCACTAGACCCATGGGCCTCTTGTTATTTGCATAGTTTTACACCATCAACAAAACAAGCGAAAATTAAAATACTGTAAAATTAAGCAAACTTACAGTATTCTGTTTCTGATTCTGCCTTTTGAGCATGA
Organism: Hermodice carunculata; assembly: GCA_964020975.1. Classification (NCBI taxonomy): domain Eukaryota; kingdom Metazoa; phylum Annelida; class Polychaeta; order Eunicida; family Amphinomidae; genus Hermodice; species Hermodice carunculata. The sequence continues at coordinate 11,838,390 of OZ026629.1, forward strand.
ATTGGTTATGCATAGAGAACTATCCAAATGTGCACAGCATATACAGTCTGACAGATTGGTCTGCTAGTCTGCTGATGTGTTACTTCATAATTTTTTTAAGTAAAATTCATTGCCTGTGTGGACACACCTTGAAAAAAATGCAAATAGAGCCCATTTCTAAAGCACAGTATGAAAATGATGCGAATTTCAAATTAAGGTCTCCTGCACTTTCGATCAATCAGAAAAGAAAAAAAAAATTGCCACATCACACTTTTTAAACATAGGTGGCAAGCTGAAAACAAAAGATGTTATAAAGAGAGGTATGAAGCAATTAATCTATTTGATATAAGGGGAACGAAGAAGTACGGAGACTCTCAGCCTCTGTATGCTAAAGTCCCAAACATTTTTAATACATAGCTGCGGTCCTGTGTGGATCGAACTTAGGTACATCTTGCACAAAAATTAATCAAGCTAAGTACAGTTAAACCTGTCTTCAAAGACCACCCTTTAAGATGATGAAATAGTGGTCTCAAGACAGGTGGTCTTTCTCAGGAGGTGTAAATAGGTACTATGCAAAGTATGCTGAAGAGGTAGTCTTTGAAGACAGGTTTTGTTTGGAAGTGAAGGGCAGCTGCACATGCCATATTCATGATTTGTTGCCATTTTACTGCAAAATGGTACAGTAATGTTCTGAAAATCCAAAAGGACTCGGGGCAGGAGTAGTTAGTTAGTTGCACAGCAGACAGAAATTGAACCCTTGTGAGCACACGGAAGAGAACATGAGCACTTTGGGGGCACAGTTCACAGAACATGGACACAACATAAGCTGACAGAGAGCACATTGGAAAGAACATGAGCTGACGGAGCACAATGGACAAAACATGAGCTGAAAGGGAGCACATTGGACAGAACATGAGCTGACAGGGAGCACATTGGACAGAACATGAGCTGACAGGGAGCACATTGGACAGAACATGAGCTGACAGGGAGCACATTGGACAGAACATGAGCTAACAGGGAGCACATTGGACAGAACATGAGCTGACAGGGAGCACATTGGACAGAACATGAGCTGACAGGGAACACATTGGAAAGAACACCTATGCAGATGAAACAAAACCCCCTAATGCTACAATCCTCATGGTACGCTAATCACAGACTTCACAATGTCAAAGTCAGAGCTGATCAATGAGTTCTAAAATACAATAATAGAGGTCCTGAAATAAACACATTGTTATGTGCCAGAGGCATCCAGATAAAGGCAAATTAGAACAAATGACCAAAAAATTCTATAGCATTTAAAACTTTGCCTCTACTGTGGATGTGGGAAAAAGATCAACTGAGCAAAAAATGGTCATAACAACTGTGAAGCAAAATATAACCCCCCAACACAAACTATAATGTTTTTGTCACTGTTATAAAATCAGAAGGAAAGAAATTGATTGAAATCAACACTTTCATCTACCAAGAACAGAAGGAAAACAATACACATACTCCGTGTTTGAAATATTACAAGCATAAGTGCAAAAGATTATATTATGGTAACCACTGAAAGGCACAGATATTGGGATGGTCATGATAGACTCAGTGTACGATATTGGTAGTTTCCATAAATCACTTTATTTGAGAAGCAATTCCTATATTGAAATGTACTGGACAAAATTTTAATGCTCCAATTTCAAGAAAAATATTTACAGTAATACATCAGTACACTAGTATATAACAGGTTAAATCTACCTAGAATAGCTGCAGTTAAAATAACAGGAAGGAACTGCTTCTGAGGATGACAGCGTAAACTGATACAAAGCAAATCTGTGTAGCACACTTTGAATGCACTTATTTTCCCATATATGTTTTTTGCATTTCACACATTTATATGAAGCTTCAATTTCACTATTCTGGCCATAGTTACAATCAAACCTATGTTAAAATACTATTTCATTGTGTGTGTGTGTTTGTTTTTTTTGTTTTTTTTTTAATTTTCAGCTTTGTGCTATCAGCAGAGCCCATGAAAATAAAAATACAGCACAATCGAGTGAATTTTCACAGCCATAAATCTGATTTGTGTATGTATAACAAACAAATAAATTAGAGTGTAAACAAAGAAGGAAGCATAAATAGAGGTGCACACTTCACATTGGGTTTAAATTCGTAACATGTAACAGGGCTCTATGTCACCTTGCAAAAAACAAGTTGCATGATTTGACACTTGAAACTTCACACTATACCAATGTAGCCCTTATGAGCAAAATGACTAATACTTATGCTGGCATAGTCAGCATACAAGTGCTTTACAGTAGAAATTCCAAGAAAAATGGTAAGCAACATTGGTTGTACATGTACATGTTTATGCACTGTCTTGATAAGAAAACCAATAAATATAATTACATAATGCATATATTACTGTCTAGCACCATATATAAATATATAAAACATAACTCACTAAAAACAGTAGCACCAATATGATATTGGTGTGTAAGTACATATGTTAATCTTACAAAATATACAGTAGGTCTACTTTTGGGGATATACAATTTAACAAAAGAGGTCACATGATACCTCTTGACCAGTGGTATGGTCTGCTACATCGTGTCCCTAGGCATATATGTCATTGAAAAGTTGCTTTGTACATGAAGATCATGCTGAAAAAAAGCACATGTGATATTTTCTGCAACTCCCCCCATATCGCAACATATTGAAATCTTACGATCACTTACTTGAACAGGGCATCTTCAAAACACATAATTCTAGGCAATCAAGCACGCCATAGTTGTATTCAAGTGAGATTTCTCCAGTTTGCATTTGGTAAAGTTATTGCACCACATAGATTCTTGCCATATACTTTATTTTGGTATAGAAAATTTCAGTGAACATGGTTCATGATAAAACAGTATTAATCCTTTTCCTCTTGAATTAAGATTGCACTGAAAGCTTTCCTTGGTACAACTTGGGCATCTCAAAACAAAAAAACATTAAAAAATACCCTCTAATTTTTATACCAAACATTGGCAGTTTGGCAAAAAACTGTATAGGACACTGGAGAAACAGAGATTCCTTTGGCAGTGGAATTATACATGTATATTGTACCATTATGCATCAATAATACACTCTTTCCATATCAATGACTGTTTCTTTTCATTATGTTTCTTTGGAATTATGTCATTTTAAAAGTCCTTGTGTAAAGTACTTGAATACAAGCATCAGTGTGCCAAGTCTAAAATCTGTGTTTTCTGCATTGCCCTGCTAAGTAATGTGCCAGTTGACACTGGGGCAGCCAGAGCAGGGCTGGCTGTGCAATGCAAAAACCACTGACCAATACCTTCATCACTGTAAATGCAATGACTTAAAACATACATACATCTTATATTAAGTAATTCTGAAATAATGTTTGTTCAAAGTGCATCCAACCTACATATGTAAGTTTAAATTGGATTTGTCTGGCTGTATACATGTATAAACTTTTATGATTTTGAGTAGCTCAATTTTTCTTCATGGTCGGTACTTAAGCCCCTTTTGTAATTGTACTATGCAACACAAAGCCCGTTTTGTGAGGTGTTTGCGTCTTATAGACCTGACACCATTACCAGTGTAATCCAGCATTGTAACTCACTATATTTAGATGTAAATGTACTTGGTGGTGATATTTCTTTTGGCACTTAGTAAATGTGTTTGCACACAGTTTAGATGTAGAATTACTTTCTTGGTCCATCACTCTATGGTTGCAAATGGTCTGTTACCATTATATAACATGAAGTAGGCCTAATTCAGGGATGTCTTCTTGTGAACATGATTGAGCTTGCCAGAGCTGAAGAGCTGTTTCTGTCAAGAGATTCAGCTCCACATTTAGCTCTATGCTGTGATTGTATAAGTCAACTCATATATTCTGTCCATGTATTTTCAACAAAAACCATGCCACCATAGATTTATTTAACAGACATGCATTAACAGTGAGCAAAGCTTGCAAGCATGGCTTGTGCAAGCTCTTGTAGCAAAGTTTACAAGGAAACATATCCAGACTGCTTGCAAGAACACCACATCCACAGTCATCAGTCCATGTTCTCGTACAATATGACATCTGGGCTGAAACAAATTTGTCAAGGTAGAAATTGTGCGACTATTTCATTTGTTCATGTGATCAAACAAAATCGTAGTAGCCTGCCTCTGTGTCTCTTTCACACCACAGTTATCAGGAATTTGAATGACCACAAAACCATGCTAGGATGTAGAGATTGGGACCAACAGCCAATGCATTGGTCAAATACAAATCTGTTGCAAGGCGCCGCTTGCACTTCAATTCAAGTGCTTTTCATGTTAAAAAAAAAAGCACAAACTATATTACCATGATATCTGTTCACATATTATAGTCTACAATATAGAATCCCCATTGGTCTCCATCCTTGTAGAATTATTACATTCCCTTGTTGGCAGAGGTTTGGAGTTCTGCTTGGACTGCGACTAAAACATGACCTGGCTATAAATACTGGTAATATTTTCTTTCATTGGCATTGCAGTATGCCAGCAGCTCTTTTTTTTTTTTTTTTTTATCAATACCGTTTTCAGGGACTGGAGCCTGTATGTCAAGTAGGCATCACTGTTCTAGCTGCATGGTTTGAAGTATTTGCCCTTGCAAGTCAAAAGCCTTGATGCTTGAGGTAGTCACCAAGTTTGCACACCAGACTGTAACAATGGCTGGGGTGTCCCCCTTGTACATCTTCATATACTCCAATGATTACCAGCTGTTTACATTTGACTATGACACATCCATTCTGTCCTGATTTAGCCACCATGGTATCACCCGAGGTACGCATCAGTTCATACTTCCTGTCCCCCAGTTTAACCCCAGAAGCTCGTAGAACTTCTGGTTCAATGAAGCCTTTTATGATGGCTTTAACTTCGTTTTGATTTAAGTCAAATCCACGAGACACGGCCCATATCTGTCCCTTTTCCAAGCCACATATGGCAGCCCTGTTGACAAATCCACTATTCACCAGAGATTCATCCACATATTGCTGCCAAGTAGCACCAGGCATCTTCTTCATTTGTTCGTACAAGTGCATCGCACATTACCATGAGAAAACGATCAATGAAGACAGCCATTCATAGGGAAGCCGTTTCCATGGGCGCAGCCATTAGCGAAGCCACGTTTCACGCGAGAGTTCCATGAGATTGAGCGAGCACCTGCGGCGCCATTTTGGAAATTTGAAACACGTGAGTAAATCAGAATTTGAAACTACCGGTCAGTAAATAAAACAATAAGTAAACATGAGAAAGTACAGAGAAGAAAACAGTAAGATTAGTGTTAGTTAGAGTATGGAAGCGAAGTGTTCAAGGCAAGTTTACACTGTCTGCGCACCAATGACGCAGGATTCTTCAACTGTCTGACCTGACTTGTGGCAATGTTGACAGTTTGCTGTCATTGTCAATGACGATCAATTTCAGCAGTGTTGCGCTTGAAAATTGATTGGTCTTCGTTCATAGATTACTGGATATGGACGTAAATGTGACGGCTCATTACGAGAGTGCTGAAAAATGTATCAATGAGCCGTGCCAACACCAGGCACACTTCTTGGTACACCGTTAAGTTTAACTGGTAAAGATGTGCACGTTTTTACCGATTCGCACGATCCACAGATCGTGCAGCGCGCGTTCTATGGATCTACGGTTCGCGCACACGTCGATGCCGATGAATAGCACAACAATCCTTGGATGGCGCACCACGTTCTTTACGAAGGCATACTGTATTATACGGGCACAGTCTGAGTGCAAATGTGGCCACACGCATAATACAGTACAAAAATAATACATTATTCATGGTACTTCAGGTCCAAGTTTGTGGCCACATTTTTAAAAAGATAAAAACCGAAGTTCCTGCAAGAGTTGGCACCTCCAGCATGGCTATGTCCATGGAAGATACATGCCTCATGTTTTGCTCAGTGACTGTTACCCCAAGAGCTGCTTGTCTTTATTCCTTATAGAAGCACCCTAGTGATCCAGAATGCCCAGCACCTCCAGACCCCACTATTTATACCCTTTATTCTGTTACTGTCCCTTATCAAAACGGTCACGGAAAACCTGGTGATACTTGATACACCACTCAACAGATACCATTCACTGCAGTCCATGGAAAGTGCATTGAAAACATGAGCATGGTGTGGGTCAGTCATACCACTTGTCACAAACAAATCGAGAGATAGCACAGAGCCATCAAGCGATGTGTGCACACTATAGATCCAAAGAATGCGCAGCCCAATCCATTGAGAGCACAAATACGCAGAACGCACACAACAAAAACACAAATTTGGCCGAGTCAGCTGAGCACATTGAGCTCTTGGTCTTCATGTACAGTCATGAATGAAACACAAATTTAAACAATTCAGGATTTTCACCCACAGGTAGAGCACTGTGCCCAGTGATTTTCTCACCTCCAGTGCCTAGAGTAGGGCCAGTACTTTTCCGCGATCGCGGAAAACGGACGGAATTTACGGAATCTATGATCTCAAACGGAATTGATGATTTGGAACGGAAATCGGCAAATGAAACGGAAATTAAGCGGAATTTGTGAATTTTGCCTCTCAAATAATTCAAAATCACCACATATGCCATTGCATAAAGCAAAACACACGGACTTGGATCCAAATTTGACTAGCCGGCGGCGTTATAGATACCACGTGGAGCAAAGTTAACAACAGGCCGGACACCCGCGCGCTATAGACCCCATTACTACCATATCTATATATACCATTCATTTGCATGGCATATAGATATAACACGTAGGTGGAGGCTATCAACGTTATTGGTAAACAATATGGAGTCACTTTGCCGTTCATCGATGGATCAACATTTTCCAGAGGCGATAAGATCAACCTTTTTTTCCTTTTTTATTGACCAGTGCTAAAATCGAGCCCTAGAATTAGTGAAACGGAATCTGTAGTTTCCCAAAACGGAAAAACACTCATTTTCAAACGGAAAAATACAGGCCCTACTAGAGTAAGCCCCTTTGCTGGGGTAAGACTACTTGATTGTATAGTTTTAACATAGGCACTTGCCACAGAGCAAGGTTTACATGGTAAAATAACATGAATATCTCAGCTGAACAAGTTTTATCATGGAAGGAAAATGGCCTCTAAACTATTAATGAAACCTGTCATAAAATGTTGAACTTATAACACTAGGTTACGACTATTTTAGGGCAATAAAGACGAAAGCTTGCCTGATCGGTGAAGTGCCTGTCATAACTGAAACAATGACATTTTACCCTTTAAACACCACTCTTGTATAAATGGGTATGTCCCACAGATCCATATGCTGTGGCATCATGAGCACATGCTGCCAAAATGTACTCAGTTTAAAGGTTTTACAAACTCCTCTTGTGATTAACTCCACATGTGTCAGAAACCGATTGACACCAATACGTGTGTGATGGTCAGTACACAGATACTGTATGAGGGTCTCATTAAGTTTGCCTGTAAAAAGTTTTTAACATCTTCAAATTAAAAATGCCTGGTACATAACAGAAATTTACAGACATACTAGTCAAAAAATTTTACAGTTTATATTAATGTTGCTATAATTGGCCTGAAATTTACTTTGAAAGTTGGTACTTTTAACGTGTTACCCTATGCCCACAAGTGTCCACCCCGCGATGCCCTCTCCAGTCAGCTAGAGGTGAGAAAATTCTATGCTTTGCTGGTGCTGTGAAAGGAGTCAATTGGTTTGAATGCTACTAAGTCTGAGCCCAGGCTGGCAATTCTGGTAAAGTTAAGGATTGTTTATAGTCACTGGACTGTTGTCTGTTGATATCTCATTGGAACTTGTATCATAGGTACACATAAAATTCATTATTTTGATAATAAGTTGAGATGGAACTGCAAAATTCACATAAAATATTCATTAGGCTAATATTCAAATTTTGTACAATTTTGGGTGATACATACCGATTTTTAAGGTCATTAAGCACTTTTTAATGGTAGCCTTATGGTTACATATCAGTTGAACATTAAGTCCCTGGCCTTTTTATGCCTGCCCCCACAATGTTGGGGGGAGGCATTATATTTTTCGGTTATCCGTCCGTCTTTGTTAGCATGATATCTTCACATTCACTAAATGGATTTTTCTGAAATTTGGTACACAGATGCATTCCTGGGCGACTCCCATAAGCTGATTAGATTTTTGATGTCACTGTGACCTATTTACTGCCCGTCTGAGCTATGTAAGTAAAATATATGACACCATGACACTGACCATTATTAGTATTGTAATAATAGACTGGATACTCTTTTCTTTTTTTTTCTTCTCAAACCGACTTCATTATGCCCCTCTCCTAACAGAGGAGGTGGCATATACAAATCGCTTTTTCGGTGCATCCATATTTCATGTCCAGTCTATAATTTGCTTGTCCTTCAACTGATATTAATAAAACCTTACACATAAGTGCAGCTGGACATAAGGGTTTGTCATGTACCAAAACTACGTCAAATATGTGGGTCACAGCACTTGACATTCTTATAAAATCATTATGTGGGTTATAATTCCTTTACTATGTAACTTAGATTGTTGAAACTTAAAGTACAGATGCATCTATACATAAGGCTGTGTCATGAACCAAAAGCAGGTCACTAGGTCCAGTATCTGGGCCAGTGACATATCCTTATAAAATGGTTTCTGGGCTATATATAATTTCTTTACTGTTTAACTTAGTTGCATGAAGCTTGACACACACATATCTTGACCGAAAGGTGTGTCCTGAAACTCAAGTAGGTCACTAGGTCAATTATCTCCTTGTAAAATAGTGTACTATTTAACTTAGTTGCATGAAGCTTGACACGCACCGATATCTTGACCAAAAGGTTTGTTATGAAACAAAGTAAGTGACTAGGTCAAGTATAGGTCCTCTGCTATTCGTGTCCAGGCTATAATTCGATTGTCCTTCAACTTAGAATAATGAAACTTTATGCACAGGTGCAGCTGGACATAGGGGTGTGTCATGTACCAAAAGTAGGTCGCTAGGTCATGTATATGGGTCACAGTGACATATTCTTGTAAAATCAAGTCAAAGCTGTAATACTTTTACTATTTAACTTAGTTTCATGAAACTGCACACATATCTTGCCCTGAAGGTGTGTCATGAAACAAAAGTAGGTCAGTAGGTCAAGTATTTGGGTCACGGCGATACATTCATGTAAAACTACCTTACACTTCATGCCCGGGCTGTAACTCTGTTGTCCTTTCACTTTGAATCATAAAACTTTACACATCTGTGTATCTGGACTGAAGAGTGTCATGCATAAAAGTAGGTCAAGTATCTGGGTCACAGTGAAATTGATTTACTGCAGTCATTCCAAAATGAGACCTGTGATTAGCAAGGTTATAAATGAGGCAAAGGGAGCATGGATCCAGCAATCTCTAATTGCCTTTTAAATATTGTTACACCGCTAAATAAACCAGCTCGTCAAATTTGCATAGGTATAATGTGAACATGTTTAAAACAAATAAATGTTATGTAATATGGCAAAAAAACATATATATATATATATATATTGGTGTCAGTTCACCTTTTATCTACATACGCAGAAATCTCCCAAACAGGACAGCTCTATAAAGATACCACTCAACTACTTTTTTGTGTTTTTCCCCTGACATTTACTGATTCGTATACTGTACTCATATGAAAACAAATCTGCCATATATATGTGATGTACCATATATATTGGTGGTCGGGATGTCTTACATTTTTTATCTCTTTCATTGACCGTAACATGCTAAAAAATTTACACAAATTATTTTCAAAGAAAGATCTAAAATTGTTTCCTTTTTCGTGCACTAAGAGCAATGTGTTGGTATTTTAAGGGTGGGCTGAACAGGGGCCATGGGGAGACATTCTAGTGATTTCTTGCAATCACAGTGCTCCAGCTTGCCTTTTGGAATTGGTTTTGGGGCACAAACTGTTACATAGCGTTTATCCACATACCGCTAAATGATTGCCCTTCCTTTTTGGAAACCACAGCGGAGACTGGACATACTTTTTTCCCTCATCTTCCACATTGTCCTGCTCAATGCTTATGATGTCACAGTTGATTTATGTTTGTTACAGATCAAGATGGAGGTGACCGAGGCAAACCTTCATGCCTTAGCTGTGTATTTGCAGCAAACAATGTCTGCCGACATCTCCGAGATACGCAAAGGTAACCATGGACCTCAGGCTGCAGTCACATACGCCTAAAATATAATCAATAATAGCAGTTGGTGGCTCATTGCCATGTAATATTTTTGAGCCAGCTGTCCATTGTAAACTGAAACATGTATCAATTCGATAAAAATCAAATTTACCTAATAGCAAATCTGCCTGGGTGCCTTGAAAATTTAATTGTAAAATTTAAGCTGAACATTTTGCTCAGTGATAATCAAATGTAGCTTAAACATAATCCCTTGTATTGAAGTTTATTGGTGCTGTCATGTGTAATAATTATGTCATTATAAGCATTAAAATCTTCCAAGTGTGCCTGATCAGCATAAATTAACATTTTACAACTTTCATTTTCAGTAAGTGGATGTATTGATATTGCTAACAAATGTATTGGAAGTTGCTGTTGACACTCAACATTCATTTCTTTGTTTCCATTGTAACTGGCCACCAAGGAATGATGTGGGTTTTTGTTTTTTCGTTTTTCCAGCTCTGCTGACTTGTTAGTCAAAAGAGCTTATTAAATTTGTGTGTCCTTTCTCCATCTGTTAAACTTTTTATATTTTTTGACTTCTCAAAAATTGTTGCATGGGATGCTTTGATTTTGCACATGGATGTTCCCAAGGTGGTCCTCAACCAAATTTGCGAAGGAGATCATGATGCAATAATTTTTCTATTTTTTGTACATTTTAAAATTATTTTGCTGATGAAACGGACATTTCTTCTCAAGAACTAGGCCTACTTGGTTAATTGCGTACAAGGTCACCTGGGGCCATGTTATTCACATTTTGGCGACTAGGTGGTGCTATGATATCAAAAAAAGGTATGAATTATCGTGCATTAGGGTTGCGGGGGTTTTCTGTTGTAATTTTTTTTTTTTGACTTTTTAACAACAGTTATAACAGAGTTGCATGCTTTTTTTCAGGGGATAATGGACTGACAGTGATCCTATGTCAATCTTTGACTTTTACTGAATATTGAATTTTGAAATGCATTTTTGTGTGTAAAGGCTACCTTTTCAACTTCTCCATAATCTTGCAACAGAATTGCATGAAACTTTGTCAAAGGTATAATCTTACTAAAGGTGATATATGTTTGCCAAAATGATGGGATTAACTTGGCGGAAATATAGCTTGTGGAAGGGTAGAACAAAGTTATTTACAAAATTGTGAGTTAGAACAAATTATACAGTTTGAGTAGTTGTCAGTTAATGCATACATTTCTATTGGTTACAATGTGGGTGAATAGTGATGATTGTGATTGTAATTCACATTTTTTTCTTCTCCAAATCTGCCAGATTCACTTGAAACTTGATGGGAATGTACTTGGGTAGGCTGTGGCTCTTTTCAAGTCTTTACTTCTTGGCCCAATGGCTGAAGGGTTATGGTCCTTACATTCACCGTCTATCTGTCCATCCATACTTTGTTACCACTCATAACTCTTGACAGATTTTGTTGAGCAACAAAGCGCCTATTTGCTTTCTTTTGGTATTCTTAAATTTTACTTTGAGTGTCCTTCAAATATCAAACTTAGGTCACTGAACATTGAAACCATGTTAACTGTGGGGTATAAAGTGCTTTGCACAATATTGTGTTTACAAATAGTTATGTTCCAGTGATTTTTAAACATTTTTACGCTTTTTCTGCACTCCTCAGTGAAATCTTTAAAAATTGTCTTCTCTTAAACTGCTTGTCCTAGTACTTTGAATTGTATAGAGACACTTGTGGGGACTCCTAGATCTTAATTTTTTCACAAGATGGTACTGCGATTTTTTTTTTTCTTAAAACTGTCACTTATACATGTTCTGAAACTTTATGGAAATGTAGCTTGTAGGACGGTTAAACAGAACTGTTCACCAGATGGTTATACTCTGCATCCCTGATTTTTTCAATATGGGTACTTGTCTGCTAATGTGTGCATTTCTGTTGTTTCCCATATGAGACCATGGGAACTGCCGCGGTAATTCACATTTTCAGCTTCTCCAAAATTACCAGATTATCTTCAAATTTGGTCAGAATGTACTTTGTGTGGGTGTCTACCAATTATCTTCCAGCAGTCATGGTCCAGTGATTTTTTTTTTTTTTTTTGTAAAAGCCTCTGAAAGTGATTGGCTAATTGCTTTGGAAACTACATGGGGGCTGTTCTGGGGCCTCCTATCCCTTTAGTTTTTCAGCAGGTTGTACTGTCATATAATAGTGCATTCTGTCACTTTTTATTTTAAATTTAAAATGATATGTTAACTGGATGAGCATAGACTGATGTTACAAACAGTGATGATGGTCTGTAACAGAGGTGACCTTGATAATGTTTCTTAAGTTCACAGGACAAGTTTTAGTCTGTGCATGCAATGTCTGTTGAGCACAGGACTGTCACGGTCCTCTTGTATATAGTTTATAGGCTGAAATTTTTTACTTTTTTCCGTAGATAAGGATTTTTAAAAAAAAATCATTTACGACCAAAAAATTTTTTCGACAGCTGAGAAGTTCCTGGAGTCTGTCGAGGCAAACCAGAACTACCCTATCTTACTGCTGCATCTGATGGAAAAGGGTGAGATGGATATACATGTCAGAGTTAGTGCTGCCATCACTTTCAAGAACTACATAAAGAGGAACTGGCGAATTGTAAGTAGCATTCTGGTTGGTGTGGAATGTTTGTATTGATCATTTAAAAAAAAAAAAGAAGGTCATTGTAATTTCTAAGGGGGCACCCCATGGGGGACCCTTTCTGTTATTGGGCTGTCCGTCTGGATGTACACATTCCCTCTTTTGAGCGACCACCCCTAGCGCCGACAAAAAAGCGGTCGTATGATGCAGGTGGTCGCTCATTGGAGGAATTGCATATGCACCACCCAAAATCCATGCCGGACTTGTCCAGGTACTTGGGTAGCGAGGTACGCAAATTTCTGCCACCACCAGGTCATCATTATCGATTACATATGCTTTGAAAAGAAATTATCATTTGTCAAATTTAACAATTACAACCCTTAAAATCTTTATTTCAATAAAGAACTCTTGTCTGTGTGCTGAAAGATGTGTTTCGCAACTTGGAAATATTTGCCGGTCTTGAGTTTTGTCATTTTCCCATTACGCTCAATGGGCCCGATACATCGCCGGGTACGGAGCCTTCGTTTGCCAAGTAACCAGCTTAAACTGTCAAAAAATTGTTTTGACGGCATTACTCACTGCTTATTTTTATTCCTACACATTCGGTGGAGCCTAACTCATCGTAATTCATAAGTTATGTATCAAAATAAAACTCAGCATTTTCCCATTGCCACCACGTGTGGTGTGGGCACAGGCGAGAGCACCCATGCTACTTGTGTAGTAATACCACAAGGCCAGTATCCCACGACCAACGTTACTCATACCAATCCGTATACATGTGAATAAAGGACATATTCCTTACTTGAATATGATAAAACCATACATGTATGTGTTCCTTATCTGTTATTCCCCATGTTGAATAAAGTTTCAGCGCGTTTCCAAGTGTACAGTGCACAACGCACTTACATTACTGTCGCTGACGCCTGTTTTGTCCAGATACTTTCGCTATTTATCTTCCGGTTTCATGACTGGAAAGAGTGAAAATGGCAACGTAATAGCTGGTGTGCCAATGCAACCGCAGTCCGCTCTTCATGGGTACCCAGTGGTGGCTTCACAAAGTTGTCCAGGTTGGTTATCAGGGTCAACGCCTTTATTGCAGGTGTGGGCGCCATGTTGACCTCGTTCTGAACCATGGGAAAAAATGGATCTGGCATGCACTTCTTCAGTGTCTGTCGCACGTGCTCAAGCTGGCAAGCACGTGTTTGATTGGGGTTCCAAGTGATTTTGATCTAGGGAAAGTTTTCGTTCGTTCTATAAAATATGATATGATTAAACATGGTTCAATTGGAAAAGAGAATATTGAATAATAATATTTCTGCGCTTTCCGCTTATTTGCCACAGTGAGTTTAGGTTTCACATGCAAAAAAAGCTAGGACCACGTGGCTCCAGTAAACAACAAAGATTGTTCCGGACGCTTCCGGCAACCTCCATTCAGATTTGAAGCATTTCAAGATGGATGATGTAAACGAACAGGAGTTGAGTGGGAGCGATAAAGTTCCCATCACAATTACATTTCTGTGGATCATTATGAAGTTTAGCTCAGAAAACAATCCATAATATCCCAGGATACAGAGAAAGAAAAACAAACATGATGGTCGAAATCCTCTTGAGTGGAGGTCCACTATGGAGAGGCCCGATAGTCGATACATGCGGAGTAAGCCACATTCACTGCCGTTGTAAAAATGTAAATAAATGGGAAGATCCTATGCTCGTGAGGAGGAATAGATACTGATTGATCAAATTAAAAAGTTGTTTAAGGAAATTTACCATAGAAAAAAATCCTTTATTGCTTGCACTCAATAAATTTGACAAGAACCATGTAAATTTTATAACAATGGGTGAGTTGCATGCATGTATTTCGTTGGCAGACTTGAGGCGTAGTGGCCAAACATGGCTTAAATTTGTGTTACGCGGTCGCAAAATCGGTTCATTTTGCATGGTTCCTGGTTTAACAGGTGGTCGTTCATAAGAGGTAAATTATTAAAGAAAAACAACTTTGGCGACCAAATGTGGTCGTTCAAACCAGGTGGTGGCTCATAGGAGGGGTCGTTCAAGACAGGGACTACTGTATCTACAGAGGGTCTCTGTGTATTTTGCTCAAATTTGCCATTTTGCCTATCTTTGGTGGCAAGATGAACTGATTAGATTTTGGAGTTGCCATGACCTAATTTGAGCAAATGACGGACCTGTTAGTCAATGCTTGCGTTGAAGGTATGTCTAGTTATCTCAGCTGAGTTACCAGTCAACTGCGCTTATAGAATGGTCCCTTGTCCATGGTTAAGATGTCTGTTCCTCCTTTCATGTATCTGTTCACAATGCACATAAATTTTCCACTTCTCCAAAACTGTCAGCCAGAAGCTGCTTGGCCAATTGCTTTTTGAAATTGCATTGGGACACTTCTGGAAAACCCCACACCTTAATTTGTACAAGAGATGGTGCTGGAATTTTTTTCTATTTTTTACCTCAGCTGACGTGTCAGTCAGCTGAAGTGGTATCGTGTGTGGTGATCTGTTTACATTTCATGTTTGTTACTTCTCAAAACTGGTCAGCCAGATTCACTTCAAACTTGGTGGGGATCTACCTTGGGTGGGTCACTACCAAGGTCATTCAAACAGGAATGCTCCAGTAATTAATGGATATCTTATTATGTTTTGGTTCACTTTTTGACCAAATCTTTAGCAATCTCTGAAACCGCCAAGCTAACTGTTTTGAAATTGCATTAGGACACTTCTGGTTTTAATTTTTTCACCTGGTTTTTTTTTTTTTTTTTTTTTTTTTTTTGCATATTTACAACATGTTCTCAAAAACTGTCACTCAGATTGTTCTGAAAGTTGGTGGAAATGCGCTTGTGAGAGGGTTAAACAAAGGTGGTGATACTGTGGTTTCCCTGATTTTTAATGATGTTTAAATCTGGGTACTTGTCGGTTGGTGCATGCATTCCTGTGGATTGCTATGTGAGCCAATGGGCATTCCAATGGTAATTCACATTTTTCTCCAAAACTATCAGAAAGATTAACTGGTGGGAATGTACCTTAAGTTGGGTCTGTACCAAGTTTGTTCAATAGTCACACTCCATTGATTAAAAAAAAATAATCAATTTTTTTGTTCATTTTTTTTTTTTTTTTAATAGCAAAATCTTTCAAAAATCTTCAAAACCTCCAGGCTAATTACTTTGACCTTGCATAGGAAGACTCCTGAAGACTCCTAGACCATAATTTCTTGAACAGAGTGGTGCTGAATTTTTTTTTATTTTATTTAATTTTTTAATCTTTTTTTTTTATGAATTCTTGAGTCAGGTTGTTCTGAAATTTGATTAAAACATACTTTGTGGAAGGGTCAAGCAGAGGTGTTCACAAGGTGGTGATGTTGTGAATTCCTGATTTTTAATAAATTTTTCATTTTGGGTACTTGTCAGTTGATGTATGCATTCCTATTCATTACTGTGGTTACGTCAGTGGGGATTTCAATTTTAATTCACATTTTTTACTTTTCCAGACCTGTCAACCAGATTCACTTCAAACATGGTGTTTGGTGGGTCTCTACAGAGTTTCCTCAAATAGTCATGCTCTAGTGATTTTTAGATTTGTCATCAATTTTTTTTTTTTTGTTCATCTTTTGACAAAATTTTAGGAAGATCCTATTCTGCAAAACCATTCGGCCAGTTACTTCAAAATTGCATTGGATCAACTCTGGGTACCACTAGCCCAAGGTGGGACTTATTATAGGTTGAATGTTGAGGTCAGCTGAGGATGGGCTGTTCACACGACCCTCTTGTTTACAACTTGAGTGTCTGTGCTGTTTTTGACTTCTCCAATCCTGTCCCTCAGATTGTGCTGGAACTTGGTGAAAATGTACTTTGTGGACGCAAGGTCAGCTGAGCACTTGACTGTCACAGTCCTCCTTTTATTTGATACAATTAACCAATTTCCCATTTAACTGATAAGAACAGGCTCATGATCATACAGTATTGTTTAATCATTTATATTCGCGAGCATAAAGTTTCCCAATTTTTATGCAGGCTTTCATTCGACATTCAATCTGCCAAAAATTACCAGAGTTTAATATTCCCGAACTGGATCTGCTCGGGAAAATTCAGGTATATTTATCCCTCAGGAAAATTTTGATTAAACAGGATTTGCTTTAGTGTTTATTTCCATGTTCCACATTGATCATGATGAATAACAATTGAAGGAGAATGGAAGATAAATCCTTTCAGAATAGCCTGTTCTGTGCATGGGTTGGATTCATAACCTGTGCCATGGGAAAGTGGTAACTCAATCTAAACCCAAGGGGTTCAAAAATGCAGAAATGTGTTTGAGGGAAGAAAGTTGTTTTTTACTACCCCATTCAAATAAAAATTTATTCAAAAGTGGTTTGTCTGTCCTTCTCTCTGTTTCCTGCTTATCATACATGCATCTCCACTGGAACGATGAGGGAAAAGGGCCACATGAACTGATTTGAATTATACGTTGCAGAGTGAAGATGTTGGGGACAGAATCCATGCAACTGACAGAAGCACCATCAAGGAGACCATTGTGGGGCTAATGCTGAAAAGTCCCGAACAGATACAACGACAGGTAATTTCTTTGTGAAGTACGTAATGAAAAAAAGGCAAAGAGAAGATAAAAAACTTTAGAAATGTACTGTCACATTCTTTCTTGTGGTTGTGTAAAAGATATTTGGTTTAATATCATAGTAGTTTGAACCTAGTATGCATATATGCATACTTCTAAGTATGTTCCAATGTTAAGTGCAGTATATTTTGTGTCCCCGTCGGCAAAAAGAATGACTGATGTCTGTCTTGAGGGATCATAACTGTCCTGTCGTTCTCTACAGCTGAGCGATGCCATCAGTATCATCGGACGAGAAGATTTCCCTGATAAATGGCCAAACTTGCTGAGTGAAATGGTCAGCAAATTCCAGAGTGGCGACTTCCATATCATCAACGGGGTACTGCGGACAGCCCATTCCATTTTCAAGAGGTCAGTATCGTCATTTTGACTCGGGTGTGACTGAAAAAAAAAAGTGCTGCTGCTTTGACCATAGCATTTGTTGTAACCATCCTGCAGAGGAAAACCAAAGTTACCATAATGGGGCGAGTTATTTTCAATAAAATTCTTTCGATACAAAGAAGAGGATAATTTCATAATGGCAAAAATTGTGTCTTGGTTAGCCTGTCCCATTCTGTGCATGATGTTTATCCTTCAGGGGTGCTGATTAAGTGATGACAGCTTCTGTAGCGTAGATAGTGTGGCAGGAAATTATTAACTGCTGTGGGGTAAGGGTTTTTCTGCAGGTGCATACTGGGCATTTTTATTTGCCATACTTACAAACTGGAAGCCCTTAAATTGCCATACTTCAAACCAAGCAATATTTGTGCATATTTTTTTTCCCCATACCTTGTACTGGGGGTAAATTTATTACTTGTATCAGCACACTGGTGAAAAGAATTGAGCATAGTATAATTACTACAGTTGTTATAGAACTGTGGGTAATGTTGTCAAAACTGAGGTTAAGTATACATTTAGAGAATCAAAAGTACCATCACATTTGTACCTAAGTAGTAACAGTGCAATATATGTGGCAACAGGTAGCACTAGCAATAAACTGATTTTAGATGTGCTTGTTCAGGTATTCTGATATTATATGCTTCATGCCTTCCTGTAAACATAATATTGTACGCTGTGTTGCAGATACCGACACGAGTTCAAATCACAGCAGCTATGGACAGAAATCAAATTTGTGCTGGACAACTTTGCAGCTCCCCTGACAAATCTTTTTAACGTAAGTGGGACCATAAATGGCATAAATACCTGGGGATATTGCATAAAGCCAACTGCATGGAATTGTTATTCTGTAGGTTGCATCTATGAAAACAACATCAGTGCAATAGTTTTCCAGTGTGATAACCCTCATGAAGCTTTGGAGCAGCATGTTTATTTTAAAACGTAAGCTTGGAATGCAGTCAGACTTGGTGCCTATTCCTAGGTACAGTGGGAAGTCTGTAGCATTTATGTTGGTGTCATTTTGCACATCCATTGAGCTGTGTAATCTTAGGGTGACAATCTTCATAATGTTTGTTTATATGTGTTAGTTCAAGCAGGTTATAGAAATAAACAAATAATATCAGGTCTAACATATGTAGGTGCTTTATTGCAGGCAACAGTGGAGCTGGGGAAAACTCACGCCCAAGACCCAAATGCCTTGAAGGTCATCTTCAGTTCCTTGGTGCTGATCTGCAAGATATTCTACAGTCTCAACTTCCAGGTAGGTCACCTTATGGTTTAATTGTTAAATGAAATGTTCATTCTATAATCCGAGATATCCAATTTTAAATTAAATGTCAGTACCCACATGAACTTAAAAGCTGATGTTATATTCAAAGTATTGTTTGTCTTAATTCTCAAGTGTATGTCTTCGCTTGGCAGTGAGTGAACTTACCCATGTTCAAGTTTGTTTTTTTTAAATCTATTTTGAATTTTTTGTATAATTTCTGTGTCTATTTGTTAAAGAATTGACAATAAGAAATTTTACACTTTTGTATATTGTCTTACATTTGAGGCAAGATTTACTATTTTATGGGCCCTTATATAAATATGGCATGAATATAGCATTTTGTCTGTAAACAAAACTTGTTTGTCTTTATACTTAACTTGATACGTACTGCCTCAGTTTTATACCTATTTATGCACACCACAATTTTCGATTAGGGATCATTTACAAATGAAACCATTCCAAAACTTCAATTATGTAGTGAACTGAAATTTACCCCCTCCCCCAATCCAAAATCACCAGGTGATCCACTGGGATCATACTATTAATTTTGAAGACTGAACGTTGGATTAAGAAACAAATATCGAAATGTATGTATTTTTAGCACTGCATTTGTGCAGTGATTTTGACACTTATCAATGCAGCCTTAGCTTAGTTAAAGTCAATCCATTCATGGCAAAAAACATGGCAAAGAAATGCCAAATTATTGTCTGTTGATTTGATCATTCTTTGAGGTCCACACTTAAAGCAGAGGGAAAGGTTGCCTTTTTCTATACATGTGTTTCCTAAAAGAACACCTTTTGCAACATTATCATCCAAAAAAATTTTAAAAGACAGTTTTTGTGCATGTATGTACATGTAATTGCTAGAACTTGTTCCAGGGAAAATTATGTATTTCCAAGAGTTTGGAGAAATTTCAATTTTAAGTTTAGACCCCCTCCCCCTACTTGGTGGTTTCTCAGTTTTGGAATGGTTTTGTTTATACTTGATCCCTTTGGATGCGTGTACAGTATTCTTATGAGGGTTTACCTTTTGACTGCCCTACTTATATTTTGCAATATATGTTTAATAGATGTGACATTGATGTATTTGTTCCTTTCATTACTTTTGTAGCAAGCATAATTTGAACTTGATGTATGAATAAAATAGTGATTAAGATATCAATTTGATGCTTAATTTGTTTGATTTAGGATCTGCCTGAGTATTTTGAGGACAACATGGCAACATGGATGACCCATTTTCATTCCCTGTTGACCACCGACAACAAACTTCTGCAAACACAAGTGAGGACTAAATTTTGATTGGCCTTAAATTTATTTACATACACAGTATGTTTGTGGAGAGATACTGGCATACAGTGCTATGATTGTGCATGAAATTAGGTAGTTGGAGATTACTGTAAATCATAAATGGCAGATCTGGTTTATTTCAGGGATAATTGTTTAAAAATTCTCTCTCTCTCTCTCTCTCTCTCTCTCTCTCTCTCTCTCTCTCTCTCTCTCTCTCTCTCTCTCTCTCTCTCTCTCTCTCTCTCTCTCTCTCTCTCTCTCTCTCTCTCTCTCTCTCTCTCTCTCTCTCTCTCTCTCTCTCTCTCTCTCTCTCTCTCTCTCTCTCTCTCTCTCTCTCTCTCTCTCTCTCTCTCTCTCTCTCTCTCTCTCTCTCTCTCTCTCTCTCTCTCTCTCAAGCTGGTGAACTGGACCATTAATTTTTTTTCCGTAAGAGTGTTCGGTAAAATTATCTCTATATCTATCACTATCTCTCATATAAGTTCAATTGCAAACTTTTTTTTTAATTTTGGCCGTGTAGATATTTCTGTTGCAGTACAGTTAGTAATGGAGGACTTGGTATAACTTGAGCATAACTTACTCTTTTTCACTTGCATGTGCAGGATGAAGAGGAAGCCGGCCTGTTGGAACAAGTGAAGTCCCAGATCTGCGACAACGTGGCTTTGTATGCCCAAAAATATGATGAAGAATTCTCTCCCCATCTGCCTAACTTTGTGACTGCCATCTGGAATCTCTTGATAACTACAAACCAACAAGTCAAATATGATATGGTAAGCTGAGGCCTCAGACACATGAGAAAGTGAATGCAGCACATGGTCACAACATAAGCTATTGAGTGACGTTGTGTTTGAAAAAGAAGAAAGCATCATAAGTTGTACCACACTTGCTACATACAAGTATTATCTTTTAAGTGTTTGACACTTTGATCAAGACTGAACCATAAACTTTTTAGTGTTACACAAATTGCACCTGTTGACTTGGGTTATGGTTTGAGTATGGTGCTGTCTACAATTATGAGTGCTAGAGGAATTCATATAGGTCTAAGCCCGAGCCTTTGTTTCTAATTGCCATAAACCAACTGTTAAGTAATGATTTGGATATATTTCTGAATAAGATTATGTTTAAACCAATTCTCACTCGGTTAATGACAAAATTAGTCACAAGTCCATAAAATGTAACATCGGGGTGACTTGACTGTGGCTAGAAAACGGGATGAATTTATGAATGCAGTGCCACATTTCCCCATCATGAAAGTGTCACTAAGTTGTTTGCTTATTGCAGCTGGTCAGTAACGCCATACAGTTCTTAGCATCTGTGGCAGAAAGACCAGGCTACAAACACCTGTTTGAAGACCAAGCCACTTTGGCCAGCATTTGTGAAAAAGTTATTGTACCCAACATGCAGTTTAGAAGTAAGTACAAGATTTCTTAATTTAACAGTGTGTTTATTTAAAATGAAATCAGGGTCTGTAGAGATTACATGATGTTTTGCACATTGGTTAAAAATTGTTAGGGGAAAAAAAGTTGCCAGTGTACAATTTCTAGTTCAGCTTATTTGTCAGTCAGCTGAGCTTATAAGATGATCAGTTGTCCGTCTGTCCACAGTTCACAACTTTGACTTCTCCAAAACTGTCCACTGGGTTCATGTGAAAAATGATGTGGATGTACCTTAGGTGGATCTCTGCCAAGTTTGATCAAAAGGCCTTGGTCGAAATATTGGGTGGCCAAAATTTATTAAAAAAAAAAAAAGAAAAAAAAAAAAAACACTTCATCTCCCAAACTGCCAAGGCAATTGCTTTGAAATTGCATAGGGACACTTTTGAGGACCCCTCAACCACAATTTCACCATGTGATGGTGTGACTTTCTCTTCCTCTATTTTTTATGAATTTTTATATATTAAACAGATTTTCGTCTTCTCCAGGACAGTTATTTATATTTTTCTGAAGCTTGCAAACTCAGAAAAATCAGTAAGGGAATAATATTATGTTCTTGTTAGCAACAGTGATGAAGACAGGTAACCTGGCTATCAGGACCACTGCAGTCTTTGCATGTAAGGTCAGCTGAGCACAGAACTGTCACTGTCCTCTTTTTTAAATCATGGCTGTGGGTGACCAATGAAAGTTGTACATGTATTTGCTGACATATAATATTTACTTTGAAGAGAGAATTCAGCCATTCATTACTTTCCGAGAATAGTATGCATCATTTATTTTTTTACAAGGCAATCTTTCCACATAAGATGAACTTTTGACAATTCTCACCTACACATGCTTTTTTTTAACACCACAATATTTACTTTAATAGCAGCAAGCGCTAAAACAAATATATAAATGTGCATGTGTGTGTTTTCCCCCAAATCCATCCACCATTGGCTGTTGATATTTTAAATGTGTGCTTGGCACAAGGTTAATCAGAACTTTTCATCTTTAGCTGCAGTTGAACCCAGCCATCTATATTTTGATTATGTCCGCTCTGGTGGCACCAATGTAGACATCCTGTCTTGACATTGTACACAACTCTTTGGCTGTCTGTTTGTAGCATCAGATGAAGAGACATTTGAGGACAACCCAGAGGAATACATTCGCAGAGACATAGAGGGTTCAGGTATTGTCTTAGTCGACCTTTTAGTATATGACTTTAAGTAAAAGTTATGCTGGTCTCTGTGTTCTGGCTTGGTAGACTGACAAAGTGGAGTCTGTATGTCTATACATTGCTGACAATTTGCTTAGGTCCAATGCGAAAACAAAAGTCACGGAAAGTAGAAATGTTATGTGTAGGCTATGTAATTTTTTTTTTTTTACAAAATCTGTTCATAGTTTTATATGTGTGTGTGTAGTTAAGATTTGTTTTTTCTTTTTCCTCATTTGAAAATTAGGATATAGTACAAACTCTAGGTGATACATGAAATCAGGAAGTGTTAAATATAATACCGTACAAGTTCTGTTTGATGCCCGTGCCCCCTTAAATGCCTCCTTCCATCCTATAACTCAGAGAATTGTGAAAATAATGTAAATATTCACATTTCTTAAAACTTAAATTTTGCCAAAATGATGGCATTAATGTTGAAAACATAGGTCTGAACTTGCGTCTCACAATTTGAAAACTTCTTATGCATCCTGGTTACCTAGTGAAAATGATACTTGATTTACTGAAGCTTGGATGACATATTTGTCACAAGCAGTAGCATGAGCAATTGAAAACCCAGAAAAACCTAACTCGCGAACTGAACTTTGAAAACTCTTTATTTGCGTAATGGTCTAATAGTGTGGTTTCTGTACTCCAGATATTGACACCAGGCGGAGGTCTGCGTGTGACCTGGTGAGGGCCTTGTGTAAGCAGTTCGAAGGCCCAGTGATCACAAATTTCTCCCAGTATGTGCAGGCTATGTTACAGGTAGGCATTTGGTTTAAATTCATGGGTATGTGTACCTTATTTCTTTCTCCGGTATTTTGGAATTTAACATCTTTGCAGGTTGCAAGTGGATGGAGTCCACAACTTGCCTGGGTAGGGGTTGAGTAATAAGCAGCCCATCTGTGTCAAGGAATCTTGTTGACCCAGGGTTTAACATCCTGATGGGTTTGGTCTATATTAATGTAAACGAGACGCTAAGTGAAAACATTGATACAAATAAAGTTTAACGTGAGTGCTCATGGCAACTTTGAGTGGGGCAAGATGGTCACTCGACTATGGTATGTGTATAGTGTCTAACCCATACTCAAATGTATAGACTCTGTCTGTCATTCTATTTTGCATTGTAATTTTTTTTGTATAATATTATGTCAGAATGTTTGAATAGCCATTAGATACATATGATTAATAAAGATAAATAAGAATTGCAATCATGACATGTTAGAAAGTGGTATGGATTGGCCTAATAGAAATATGATAGATTGTGGCAAAATGCATTGTAGTTTTTTAATAAAGGACCCTTTGAATAGACAGTTTCTTCCCACTTTATGTTTTGTAGGAATACGCAGCAAATCCAGCCACCAACTGGAAGCAGAAAGACGTGGCGGTTTATTTGGTTACAACACTGGCAGCAAAAGCACAGACGCAGAAGGTAAGCGGGAAGAGTGTGTCAAGTACGGACATGTGCTCAGACGATTGTGAACGACAAGATCATTTCATATTGGCTGTCGCCATAATTACAGTACATGCACAGTCCACGCGTGTGTTGCACACTGGCTACATAATAGTAAAGGAACAACTGTTTCTGCTCATACCAGAAAGCTAGTTTGGGATCCAGTATGAGTGATCTAGACCTATTTTCCAAGCCACAGGGGGAAACTTTACTGAATTGTTTCTCATAAACTTGACCAGCGGTGATGATACCCTGGTGGGGGTGGGGGGAACTTGTGTCCTAATGGTATCGCTTCAATAGTTTGTTTGTTTTTACTTTTGTATTAGTATCTTTTTGCCCAGAACCACTTCCTAGTAGTCCATACCCTATTCCGCAGTCCGAACTCTTTACTGTCCATAAGCTAACCTGTCCCTGTCTAACCTATATACATATGGAATTACTATTGTCCATATTGCACACATTCCTCTGTAAAATTTTGACATAGGCTGTATCAGCCCAAATAAATTAAAGGGTCTTCAGCGGGTCACTACTCAACATGTTTCAGAGCCTTTCTCCTGTACATGTCTCTCTGAGTAGCGGCTCCTTGTCTAAGCTAAATATTCAGCGAAGACACAAGCCCTGTTAATGGGTTCAGACATTCAAAATATACCTGTTGAATATCCCGTTTGTCATGGGTGAATAGCCCACACAAGCCAGGAGTGGAACATTGTGCCTGGCACAGTATGACACAGATTACCTGCCTCGCCAGTGTGCATTTAATGCACTGAATTTTATACTTTCAGCATGGGACAACACAAACCAGCGAACTGGTCAATTTGACAGATTTCTATCATTCTCACATTGCAACTGAACTACAGGCGCAGAATGGTAAGTCAGGATTTCAGTTTTGCACAGCAAACGATGGTTTCTCTGAACAAGACCTGGTACTACAGTTTTTCTGGTTCTGTTTTGTGCTGTATCTCTGTTGAAAGTAAGGAATATCTTCTAGTTTCAATGACTATTTAGACCTTTCTTCATTGGACTTTTTAGAGGGATTTGCATTCATGTGTGTTTTTCTTTGATGATTGACATAATGTACTTGCAATAACAAAGACTACATTTGTTTATTTACCATGCATGAATAAGCAATTAAAAATATGAATAATGAAAAAACGAAAGTAGAATAAGTTGAAGGTGCTGTGTAACTTTTTATGCAAATGTCCTGAGAGTAAGAGGTACACCATAAACACATTGACAGATTATGGGACAGATCTGGGAGGTGGGGGACCTCAATGAGGAACACATGGAGTGATTATGATTCTGTCACAGTGTGATCCATTGTAATCATTGCTAACAAAGTCATACACCTTAATGCAGGAGCTCTTCCAGGTTTTAATGTGAGTGCCAAGTTAGAAACTAAGTCAACAGCTTTCCTCCATGTGGCATGGTCACAGTTAGCACCCAAAGTACACCCAGGAAAGCTGTTGACGCAGACCACTGTGTGGAAATGTAGGCGTGCGCTTGCACTTGAATGAAAGGTCTGTCTTGGGAGGAATGTGAATCTGAAATCATTAACTCTTTTAATGCCAGCTGCGACTGAGGTCGAACTACTTGAGAGGAGCTGCTCTCAATGATAATAATGATGATAGATTCATATTCCTTGTGAGAAGACCTTGAAGTACCATAATCCCTATAGATGTAAAAAAAATATATGGTCCAGGTCAACAGCTTTCCTTGGTGTACTTTGGCCCCAATGTGCCCAAAGTGGGGCAAGGAAAGCTGTTGACCCAGTCAAAAAACTTGGCACCAAAAGAGATAAGATAATTGAGATAAGCCTGATTTTTGTTGTGATGGCCTTAAAAAAGTTAACACGGTATATGTGTTTGTGTTCACCCAGTGAATGAGAAACCGGTGTTAAAGGCTGGAGCAGTGAAGTATGTGATGTCATTCAGGAACCAGTTGCCCAGAGAGGCGCTGTTCGGAGTTCTGCCCTGCCTGATAGCTCACCTGAAGGCAGAGAGTCACGTGGTGCACACGTACTCCGCCTGTGCTATCGAAAGGATCTTCACGGTCAAAGGGCCCACAGGAACTGGCGTGTAAGTATGTTTGGCTGTGTAAGTACGTTTGGCTGTGTAAGTACGTTTGGCTGTGTAAGTACGTTTGGCTGTGTAAGTACGTTTGGCTGTGTAAGTACGTTTGGCTGTGTAAGTATGTTTGGCTGTGTAAGTATGTTTGGCTGTGTTGATGTGGTCTGTACACAACACAGAAAATCATTTAATTGTCACAGTCTAAGATGTGTAAATATGTGTAAACTAACTTCCAAGAAACTGAAAATAATATTGGAATAATATTGATGTAAATATTTAAGAGCATACTAGAGCAAAATTCCTTGCCTTCCATTTTTTCACAATGATTTACTTATGAGAGATTTCTAAATGAACCACAAAAAGGTTATCGGGACTTTTATAATGAGGATCAGTCATATCATGTCATAATGATTGGTATTGATATTTGAAATTTAATATTTTTTAATTTAAAAATTCCATAAGGACATTTGTGTAAAATTGTTAGGTAGGATTTACCAAAGAAAGTATTATGCATAAATATCATAAATATGTGTTTGACAATGATTGCATTCCTTCATTTCCAGTATTTTACGAGACGACTTGGCCTCATGTTCAGAGTTGCTGCTAACCAATTTGTTCAACGCTTTAAACCTGCCTGGCTCAGCAGAGAATGAATATGTGATGAAAGGTGACTGGCTTTTCAAACGTCTTAGATTTTGTGTTGTGGATGTCTGTTAGATCGGACATGATCACAAATTATGGCATACCCAAAATTCACATCATGTAACCAGTTCATTCAGTTCTGAGAGTCCGCCCATATTTTTGTGTCCACTTGTCACCAAGGGAATTTCTTTTCAGCACAAATTAAATTTTAAAAAGGAAAAAAAGGATAACAAAAATTTGTGGTGGGACAGATGCACATTTTGCTTACAGAGGATGGCAGTCGATGAGTAGACAAATGAGCTGGGGAAGATGTCAATGGAGTTTGAAAAAAAAGGCTTGCCATAATTCTTACAAACTGACAATTATAACAAACATAATTATGGGTCTATGCTGTATTGTATAAGTGTCTGGCCATTTATTGCCATGAATAATAGTAAAATTGAGTTTTTTATTTTTAACGTTTACTTCTGCAATTGTTCGAATGAAGAAAATAAAGTGATCAAGGCAGTGTCCTGCAGAAGTTTTTATTCACTTAAAAAATATAATGCAAAAAAAAAAATGACATTCCCCACATTAGGTGCTTGGTAATAAAATTTAATGGGGCAAAGGAAAACATTGCATGCTGATATGTCATTGTTAGGTCTTCAGTCCAGCACCAAATTGTAATCCCTAAATGTTCAGTACACAGTGTGGCTAAGACAAACCTCGCCTTTTCAGCCATTATGAGGACATTTTCCATGCTACAGGAGGGCATCATTCCCTACTTGAATGTCTTGGTGTCCAAACTAACAGAGAAACTCATCCTTGTCAGCAAGGTAGGCATACAGTTACACATTGTTTAAAAAGGAGTCAAAAGGGACATTTATGATGTATGATTGAAAAATACTGCACCTAAAGCTTTTTATGATATTGTGAAAAGATAAATTTTGAAGTAAATTGGGTGGTTGTACTTGTATGATGTTTAAATAGAGGCGGTGATGTTAACACTGCAAGCACTGCTCACGGGAAAAGTTCTGCTCATGTGCTCATCTCAAGTGGTATAATGATTTCAAATTTCCAATGAAAAGACCTTTCATTCCATTGCCAGCATACTGTGGAATCCAACTATTAAGCCACCTTTTGGAACTTGGAAAAAAAAAAAAAAACTGGTGTTTGTGGCGCTAAACAAAAAAAGAGGACTGGAAATTGGCAGTCTTAGTTTAGAAATGATCTCTGTACAAAGGTAGTCTTAATTGGAGATTCTACCAGGGTTGAGAAGTTATGCTGGAAATGGGTGGTCTTGTATAGAAATGGTCTCTGTACAAAAGAAGTCTTAAATGGATATTCTACTGTGTTGTAGAAGTTATAAAAGATAGTCCATGTCAGCAGTGTAACTGGTCAAGCTTTTGGCACAGTGCAGGCAGAGCAAAGCTTTGTACTTGAACTCTAATGTATCACTGAAGGAAATCCTACCAGAATTACTGTGTGGAGAGCCTCCCATTATATTTTTTTTATTCAAGTTGTTGTTGGTGTCCCCTTTAATCTTTGCTTCAAAAGAAATTTGCATATTTAAGCCCCACTAAAATACTTTAGTCTGAAAAAAAGAATGTCAGAAGAATGAGAACATCCATTTTGAGACTTGAAATATCCATGTTTTGTTTGTTTTCCAGAATCCTAGCAAACCCCATTTTAACCACTACCTGTTTGAGTCACTGTGTATAGCAATCCGTGTGACCTGCAGAGCCAATCCACAGGCTGTCACCAGCTTTGAGGAAGGACTTTTCCCTCCATTCACAGAACTTTTGCAGAATGATGTTCAAGGTATAACATATCATTGTGTGTGTGTGTTTGTATGTTTGCTGAACACCCATTTGTAAACATGCATGCTGACCACAGGATTGGCAAATCCAAATTTAAATCCAAATTAAATTTTGTTCTTTTTGAGTGCTTTACAACTTTGGTACTGGTTTCAAATTATAACGATGGATAGATAATAGATCAAGCTAACCAACGCCACCAAACTTTAAAAAAAAAATAAAAAATTAAAAAAAAATTAAAAAAAAAAAAAAAAGAGCTACAGAACACCAATTGGGGTTTCCTACTACCTCAAAATTGTTTTCTCTCTTTCCTTTGGATGTTAATTATTTAGCTATTCTGTGGTTCACCAGAGTGTCCCCTGTGGTTGTACCTCGTATTTGGCACATTTAAAGTTATTAAATTTAACAGTTTATTGACCCAGAAATTGAGCTTTCCAGCAGATAAGACAGTCGACAGGCAACACGTGTTGCATGCACTTTGCTGAGGTACGACTGTCTTCTGTTTTCAGAGTTTATCCCGTATGTGTTCCAAATCTTGTCCTTAATGCTGGAAATGCACAAGGGCTCCATTCCTGACACCTACATGGGTCTCTTCCCACACTTGTTACAACCTGTCTTATGGGAGAGACCAGGAAACATCCCGCCTCTTGTGCGACTACTTCAGGCATACATTGAGAAGGGAGCAAGCCAGATAGAGACAGACAAAATTGTAAGTATCTTTACCTCTGTGGAGACGGATCAGTGTCACTGTGGTATCTTGTGTAGAAAAGTGGTTTTTGTCCAGTTGCATGTCTTTGAGCGGAAACATTATGTAAGCAAGTGACATTTGGTATGAATAGTGAAAGACTAAATTCTGTTTGTTATATAGGAGGCTTCATATTTGTACAAGTTGTGGTTAGTAAAATGTGATCTTGTCATAAAAACCTTAAATGTTTGTATACATCTTGCAGAGGGGGAGTATGTGTGTGTATATGTGTATATATACACATACACATGTATATACATGTATCACGTGGAAATTTAGATGTATATGTATGTCCTGTGTATTTTTCTTGCAGGGTGGATTATTAGGTATTTTCCAGAAATTAATAGCGTCCAAGGTGAATGACCACCAGGGCTTCTATCTACTTAACTCCATGGTGGAACATTTGCCACAGTGAGTACTGAACTAGAAACTACTGTATAATCATTTATATTTCCCGAACATAAAATTTGTTGAATTAGCCTCAAAAGAGATTTTCACGAGTTTTATTTTTTTCTAAATTGATACCCCCAAACAAAAACTATTAACTGTGTGAGACCTTCCCATTTGTGTGTGAAAGTTTCTTTTTATAGCAGATGGAGCGAGCTCTATATATAACACATAATAAAAATTTTTAAAAAGTAAGGTAATTCATCAATCCAAACCTACAGTCTGTACAACTTGAAAAACGTCACATCAAAATTATCATCATCATCAACCTTCAGTATTCATGCCCCAGTGCAGTTTTTGGGAACCCATTCATGTGGATCATTGATTCACATTCAGTTCTCTTATTCGCTGTATTTGGCATCGCTAGTTTTTCCAGATTTAACATCATTTGGGTGAATTTTTGTTCATCCAAGGTCACAATTTTCTCTGATTATCGCCATTTTTTTGGTCCATAGAATTTAAAACTTCAGGTTAGCATAGTAACAACTGCGCAATGCAGAAGTTTCAGAGTCCCAATTGCTGTGTGACGTAGCTATCTAGGGGTGGCTTTTTGCATGTAGATCATGAAGTCAAGGTCCCCAACGGGCATGTTGAACACTCAGATTGGGTGTTGTCGCGCAAAATTCCAACAATCCCTCTTTGTACCCATTACGTCTCTGCCACAGGTGACGACACTATTTCAGTGGGGATATAGAGATCTTGGGCACAGTACTTAAATTTGTGGAACCGTGTCTAACGAAAAGAAAGGCTATACAACAGACCCGTTCGTTCAGCTACTCAAGGTACTACGGCCTCGCCCCTCTAGACTGGTTGAGTAAATGGCCGCTAGAGGGATTTAGCAACCAGGTGCTACTGCCTGATCCGCCGACGTTATAGTCGATACTTTGTAATGCTGACTTTCGCATCTTAGGCTATGTATGTAGGGATGTGGAAAGCCCACATCCCTGGGCTATGCCCACAACATATTTAGTATAAATGCTCTGCTCGCTACTAGGCTGAACCTACTTTCATATTATTTGAATTGAAGTTCTAGGCAAAAAAAATGTTTTGTGTTGTGACTTCATTCAATTTAATTTGCCAAAATTTTCATGGGCTTAAGATTACTGAATAAGGTCTACTCGGGAAATTTTGGGAGTATGTTATATTTTGGTTTTTAAGGGTGATGGAGTAAATTCTACAAGTGCCATAAAAACAGGACAAATATGGGACTGTGCACAAAGGAGCGCTCGAGCTCTTTTTACCTGGTACTTAGTGTGCTTCAAAATAAAAATATGCCCAAACTAAAACATTTGCTCACATTTTGAGATTATTGCCGCCAAGTCCTGCAGTGTCCAGCCAGTTTAATTTGTCTGTGAGAATGAAATGCAGCCAGTGTCTGGTTTCTCTGTGTCAAGGTACATGCACTAATTTTGAAAAGTCCCCGAAATAACAAACTATACATTGGAGGATGTGTGTTGCATATGGCGCCCTAAGTAACTTAGGGTTGGTATCTTTTTCTTACAAGTAGAGCCACCTGGTGGGTAAACAAATCCAGCCTCACTGATGGGCCACTGGTTATCCACTGGAAGTGGTGTCGCATGTATTTTGGGTTTTAACAGGAAGTAGTGTCACATGCAATTTACCTCCCCAAGCATCCTCCTTTCAGTACCCGTACCTCAGGGGTCACCAGCTCTCCCTTAGCCTTAGGGCACTTGACCCTCAGGGTGTTCTGAGGAAAGCTGTTGTGTCATGCACTGTATAATTCTTGGTGGAAAACAACAAGCAGACATTTATGATCCCAGACCAGCTCTCATAATTTGCAGTGGGTAATACACTGTAGTTGCATGCATTAGTGATGGTTAAAAGTCGAGCAGGCACTGTTGAATACAGATTGCTGCATGTACTTTGGTGTTGGCATGTGTGACAAGAGTACTTCATGTCCACAAAATTTTGTTTTGACAAATAGGCTTCCTACAACAACGCATATTTTCATATCCAAGATTGTGCTAGGTACTATAACACAAATTTCATCAATATTGGTAAATACTGCTAACAGTCTGTGATGACAACATGACAGGTAGAGGACAAAGTATATTCACAGTATTATTGCCGGATTAAGCAAACACTTTTCAATGCTGGGAGCTTGTTGCCAGTCACACTTGATTCAGGATTGGTAGCAGACTGTGATGGTAGAAAATATGCACACAGTATAAGAAACTTAAAAAAAAAAAGTTGTCTTAACTTGTTCAGTGCCAAGTGCAACTCGAATCGGAACTACTGAAGACGAGCTGCGGTCCATTATAATAAGAAGGCTATATTCACATTCCTTGTGAAAACACCTTTCCTTCAAGTACCAGCCTATAGTTCCAGTGAGTATAATGGTCCGGATCAACAGCTTTCCTCAGTGCGCTTTGGGCAAGTAGCACTTAAAGAGCACCGAGAAAAGCTGTTGACTCAGTCCAAAACTGGGCACTGAAAGAGTTCAACTGTCAAGTAAGTTCACCAACGTTATTCCAACTGATTTTTTGACTCGGTGGAAATGTCCTTCACAGTGTCACGGTTTATTTTGTTTCAGAGGGGCACTTTCTCAGTACGTCAAACAAGTATTTGTGTTGCTGTTCCAGAGGTTATCAAGTTCAAAAACAACAAAATATGTGAAAAGTAAGTGTTTTGATATCAAGTATGTGTTACCTGCTCTAAGGCCGTGTCTCTTTAAGATGACATGCCCAGTGATGAGTACAGGTCTAATCTGTCGGCTAAAGTTTCTGGTATTTCACAACCACTTTTAGCTGGCAGTAGGGGTGGATGTCGCACAGACTTCTGTTCCACAGCTGCCAGCGCAGTTCATGGTCCTGCGACACTGTTGCCCGGTCGTAGACCTGCTGCAACACATGTCATCAAAGTGTACCTGCGTGTTTCGGGTGGCTGTTGCATGGCCAGTGTGTTTTTTGACCGGAACTGCTGCGCCATGGAACGGATGCGACTTGAACCCTGCAGAATTTAAAAAGAACCTTTCTTCACCACTCTCCATGACCGCTTTGTGGCCTGGCTTGTTCTAGCTCGATGCTATGACTGCCCCCTCATTTATTTTTATAACACTCATAAGCTATTTTGTTTTTTAAGGAATTAATGAGAAAGACTATCTAACCTATACATGTATACATATGGAAGTAGTATTGCACACTCTGTAGAATTTTGACATAGGCTGTACTAGCCCAAAAAAATTAAATGGTATTCAGCGGGTAGCTACTCAGAACATGTTTTCTGAGCCTGATGTGAAATTGAAATGATAATAACCACAAATATTTATCAGAAAGTTACATCAAGTATTCATTATACAATGTGTTATTGACCTGTGAACTGTCCGAATTGTGGTGTCCAGAAAAGAAAAGGAGCTGGTGCATTTATATTGCATGTGCTTGTCATTTCAGGTCTACTTGTGTTCTTCTGCCTGTATGCGATCAAGACTTCAGCCATATTGCTCATTGAAACAGTTGATCAGATACAGCAAAAGTAAGTCAGTCCAAGTGGTGTGGCGTACATGTACTGTAGGCAACTCACAACCCATACGTGGTAACAAAATGTTCAGAAAAAGTTGATTAAAGAAAGGTATAAGTCTGAACAAAATATATAATAATAAAACAAGCACATTGGTAGATTAGATTGCAGCATTGAGATTTCTCCATTGTAAATTATAAATTATGAAAAATTGTATTTTTGTATTCTGTGTGGGGTGTGGTAAATCTGAGCAGGCATAACTTGAGTACCCTGCA
Source organism: Hermodice carunculata (assembly GCA_964020975.1). NCBI lineage: Eukaryota > Metazoa > Annelida > Polychaeta > Eunicida > Amphinomidae > Hermodice > Hermodice carunculata. The sequence goes on from OZ026629.1 coordinate 11,872,240, forward strand.
GATGTGTTGTATGGTATTGCAATCATGCTGTCACTACAAAGGCCCCTGTGATAAAGTTGTGCTAGTCAGTGTTGATAAAATGGTGTATTAGTGAGTGTTCATACAATACTACTTGTACTGCTTATTTGTTTTCTTAACAGGGACTCGGGAAAAGTTGTGAAACTTGGTTTTGTGTTACAGGATGTTTGGCATGGTGATAGAGCGGTTATTCATAGCTGAGGTACAGAAGATCTCTGGCCACACAGAAAAGAAGATCTGTGCTGTGGGCATCACAAAGATTTTGACGGAGGCATCTGTCATGTTGCAAGGAGACTATGAAAGACTTTGGTAGGTTCATCACTGATGAGTGCTTTTTACCCTCGGCATATAAAGTGTCAGAGGGTATTGTCCCCTGCTTCGTCGGTCTGTCCATCTTGTTGATGTTACAGAAGTATCTCAAAAAATGTTCACTGTAGCTGTACCAAATTTTTGTCAAACATGCACCTTATAATGGACCAGGTTCCTATTGAAAACCAGCTTCCTCTCATTATTTTTAAACTTTTTATGAAACTTGTAAAGTATTTATTTGAAGGCATTCTGAGTGGCGCACAAGGGTACAACATTACCTTAATATCTCAAAAAATATTCACTGTAGCTTTACCCAATTTTTATCACAGAAGAACCTCATGATGGATACGGTTCCTAGTGAAAACCAGCTTCCTCTGTGTATGTTAAAACTTTTTATGAAACTTTTAATGTATTTATTTGAAGGCCGTTTGAGTGGCGTCAACCCTGAAGACGTTACTTCCATATCTTAAAAAATGTTGACTGCAGCTTTGCCGAATTTTTGTTAGAGATGCATCGTATAAATGGATCAGGGTCCTATTGAAAACCAGCTTCCTTTTTGTATTTATAAACTTTTTATGAAACTTTATAAAGTATTTATTTCAAGGCCATCTGAGTGGCACACAAGGGGACAACATTACCATAATATCTCAACAAGGAATCATCACAGCTTCACCAAATTTTTATAAGAAATGCACATTATAATGGACCACTTTCCTATTGAAAACCAGCTTCCTTAATTTTAAACTTGTTATGAAACTTGTGAAGTCTTTATTTGAGTGCTGCACAAGTGGATAATGTTACCATAATATCTCAACGATTCTTCACAGCTTCCATCTAATTTTTGGTGCAGTTACACCGTATTATGGCACCTATCCTAAGTAGAGGTTACCTACAAATACTTCTATGTACTGTAGTAGAAAATATTCACTATTAGAAGTCCCAGTTTTGAGTGGCTAAATATCCTAAAAGACATTTTTCATTCCAGAGCTTTGTGCTTATTCTTCTCGCCCTTGTATGAGTGTTTCAATGTAGCTTTCAGTGTTCTGTACATATTCCCTTGAAACATGTTTTTTAAAATAAAAAAAAAAAAAAAAAAAAAAAAAAAAAAAATTGAAGAATTGAGGAAAAAAAGATTGTGGGTGCCCAGGGAAATCAGTTCTTTGAATGCTATTTTATTCTCCTGCTCAGATGACACATCGTGATCGGTGATAGTGGTATGTCCTTCCTGCGTTTTCTGTGGCACAAAATTTTAGTCATTGCAAAGCCAAGCATCAAAAGTTTGCCACCATGATGCAGTGAAGTGTATTTTACTTTGTTTTGTTTTATTGTATTTTAACCTCAACTGACTTGGCAGTCAGCTTAGGTTATGTGGTGGGTCTTAGTCACCCATCATCTGTTAACCATCCATTGTGCACAATTGACAATTTGGACTTCTCCAAAATCATAAGTTTTTGCAATATTGGTCTACATCTCCAAAATCAACACTCAGATTCTGCTGAAACTTATGGAAATGTACCTTGTGGTAGGGTCAAACATAATATTTACCATATGGTGGATCCCAGATTACCATCAAGCTTGGTGGGGATGTGTCTAATGTGGTTCTCTATGAAGTTTGCTCAAATGATTATGTTCCAATGATTTCTTTATTTTACTTATTTTGTTTATTTATTTATTTTTTATTTTTTTTTTTTTATTTCTTATTTTTTTGCTCATTTGTGGCAGAATTTTAGAAAATCTTCTCTGAAACTGCTTGACCAATTGCTTCAAAATTGCATAGAGCCACCATTTTTTTCTCAATTTTTTGTGTTTTTGCAATATTGGGCTTCATCTCCAAAATCATGACTCAGATTCTGCTGAAATTTGGTGAAAATGTACCTTGTGGAAGGGTCAAACATAAAGTTCACTACAGGGCGAATCCCTGATTTTTAACAATTGTTTTAAATCCATGTACTTGTCAGTTCATACATACATTCCTACTGATTTGAAGTCAGTGGGGATTGCAATGATAATAAATTATTCACATTTTCAACTTCTCCAAAACCAGCAGCTAGATTCAATTCAAATTTGGTGGGAATGTACTTAGATTGGGTCTCTACTGAGTTTGTTCAAATGGTCATGGTCCAGTCATTTGGATTTTCATTCATTTATTTGTTCATTTTGAGACAAATTTAAAAAAAAAAAAAAAAAAAAAGTCTTCTTCAAAAGTGTATGGCTTATTGCTTCAAAATGACATAGGGACACTTGTCTGCATCCTTAACCTTTTGAACAGGTGACACTGCTTTTTTATGGTTTTTTTTTGGTTGGTTTTTTTTTTTGTTTTTTTTTTTTTTTTTTGTGTGTGTTTTTGTTTTGCTTTTGTTTGTTATTTTCAACTACTTCAAAACTGTCACTCAGATTGTGCTGAAACTAGGTGAAAAGGGTACCTTGTAGAAGGGTTGAACAAAGTTGTTCACCAGGTATTGATCCTGCTGGTTTTTGAGGAATTTTTCAAAGTTGGGTACTTACTGGTTAATGTAAACATTCCTATTGATAACAATGTAAGTCGATGGTAATAAACAGTTTTGACTCTTCCCCAAAACGATCAGCCAGATTCACCTCAAACTTGATTGGCATGTACCTTGGGTGGGTGAGCTTGTTGAGATGGTCCTGCTCCAGGTATTTTTGTATTTTCATGAATTTTTTGGGGCAAAGTCTTCCAAATTTTGCTCTTAAACAGCTTGGCCAATGGGTTCGCAATTGGACGGCAGCATTGTGGGTAACACCAGACCATGGTGGCACATATGGTGAGTTGAAGGTCAAGGTCAACTGAGGATGGGATGTTCACGTAGCCCTCTTGTAATTGAGTGCTTGGTATGTTTCTGTATTGTCAGCGGAATCCATTCTCCCCACGTAATTTTGAGCTCATATTATCAGTACGCGTCACTGCCCATGTTGTTGTTGGGGAGGCAGGGGAGGGAACGAGTGTTGCTCGACTGAAGTGGGTTTGTGTTTACAGGGTGCCACTGCTGCAGGCTCTGATTGGTCTCTTTGAACTGCCGGAGGACGACAGCATTCCGGAAGATGAACACTTCATTGAAATAGAGGACACACCAGGTAGGGAGGTGTACCATGTCTATAGTTTTGTTTTGATTTTGGGGGGGGGGGGGGGGGTTGGGGGGGGGGGAGTGCTGTATACTTACTAATTTCACTGTATTTTTAATGTTTTCACCAATGGCACAAAACTGCTTAATTGATAAAAACCAATGAAATGAAATGGTACTGTGAGATAGGCTTACTCGATATAATGTCCAAAATAGTGAAATTAAATGTCCAGTTACACACCTGAAAGGGGTTGGGGGACAACTTTAAAATTCATGTGGGTGAAAATAAGTACATTTTCAGGAAATTGCGTATTTCTATACATGTACATGCCATCACTGGTAGCCAAGAACTACTTTTCAGCGTTATGCACTTCGTGTGCCATATTGCCAAAATGGTGTGTACCTCAAATTTGATACACATGTACATTGTATGTGTGTGTACATCCATGTGGGATAGTTTTTTCTTTCCCCTGAAATTTAGACTTAGTCAGCAGCTTTCCTCGGTGTGAATAGGGTGTTGAACACCCTACTGATGTCCAAGAAAGCCATTGACTGTGGATATGTCATCTTCATACATAAATGTATTTGTATATAATGAAGGGGACTTGACTGTTGAGTTGTGCAAGATTGTGGGGTCATGCACAGACCTTGACATTGTTTTCCATCTATGTTTCATGCAAGCTTTGGTCCACGTTTGCATATTTATTCAGGGACTGCATACCAGTAATTAAATACTTTTGGGCTAAACATAGCTTAGTGCAAACGGCAAAAGGTGAAAAAAGACCTAGGGGGGAAAAAAATCTTATTTGTGGACACTGTGAGCCACAGTGAGATTGTTGAGATGTATAGTTAAAGCAGACATTTCCCTTTGACTTGAGAAATGCACAAGTGGCTAGAATAAATCAAAGTGGGTTTTATGAAGAGTCCAAGCAGAAAGCAAAGATTGTATCATTTGCTGGTGGTGACAAAAGATGTTATAACCAAGAGTCTGTTGTTTTAGGCTACCAGGCTGCATTTTCTCAGTTGGCATTTGCTGGGAAGAAGGACGTGGACCCGTGTGAAGACGTAAAAGATGCCAAAGAAAACCTGGCCAAAGGACTACAAAAACTGTCGGTGGGCAATCCAGGCAAGGTACGTTTTGCCCCTTTCCTCCTTGAATCAACCCTTTCCCCCTTGAACTGACATTTGAGTCAGCAACTTTCCTTGGCATGAGTTGGGCACTAGGTGCCCAAACTCATGCCAAGGAAAGTTGTTGACCTGCGGCATGTGATCTTGATAGGGCTCATCCAAAATTCTCATTCAAAATTGTTTTTCATTACACTGTACTGTTGAAATTAGTTGAAAACGCTGACGCAGATGACATTTGACCACCAGCCGGTTTTTGCCGGTTTAAGGGGGAAAGGGTTAAGATTTGAGTCAACGTGTTTCCTAGCATGGGTCGTGTTATGTTGATAAGTCTCTCTCCAATTCGCATTCAAATTGTTTTTCATTACTGTTCAAATTAGTCCAAAACGTTGCAGCAGATGACATTTGACCTCCAGCCGGTGTAGGCCAGTTTAAGGGGGAAACAGGACCAAGAGGACCATGTGAATATCCTGGGCACTGTCTGAAGTGTTCATAAATCATTGTCATTTCAGTCACTGCCTATGCATTAACGGTGCCCAGGGTTGAACCTTTTACCTGTTCAACTGGCCAAAACCACCTGAAGGTAAAATGTGGTCTGCTGTGTGCCGCATTTATGAGGTCCTCATTAATTGTAAGAAAGATACAATATGCCCTTTCAGGGCCAACTTGGAGACAGAATCAGCAGCTTTCGTTGACACCCTGTGAGCACAATGTGTCCACAGGGTGTTGAGGAAAGCTGGTGATTCAGTCTCCAACTTGGCCCTGAAAGAGCATATTGTATCTGGCACAGGGCACCCAGGAAGCTGCTGTCTTGGACTCCTTTTTTTCCTGTGGCATGCTGGGACTTGGCCCTGGAGGGTTTTTTTATGAGGAATGAATATCTGGAATCTTTACAATAAATAATCCAAATGAACGCAACTTTTGCTTGTGATTGGCACTGGAAAAAAAAGGTTCAACTTGATTCATGTTATTAGTGATAAAACCTGATGGTAGCTTAGGCTTCATGTTCAGCGGATATGAGTTTGAAAGATTCTTGATCCTTAACAGATGTGATTTATACACAAATGCCATAACGATTGTCAATTTTTAAATGGATATTTACATTTATATATACTTCCTTCAGGTTTTAGACAAAGAGATTGTATACACTACTGTTTTGTTGCAGTTGACTACGATGATATCCACCGGCCTGCCTGCCGATGCTACCAAATTCCTGCAGCACTATCTACAGGCAGCCAATGTCCAGCTTGCGTGAACAGATACAAACACCAGATCATTGCTGCAGACTTTGAGCTTACGCTTGACAGTTTCATTCATCTCAGTGGGCATAATACCTGCCATGTTTCTGAGGCCATGGTCGTGGCCCCAGTGTGGTGTTGCTTAGGACAGGGAAGTTGTCACATGTCTGTGAAATGTTTCAATTAACACTAGATTTCTGCAAGGGAATTGATATATACTGTGTCGAGTCGAGGAACACCGATTCATCAGAGATACCCAGTTCAGATGTAATGTAAAGGTGCAGATAAAGGCTCTGCATTGAAATATGATGCATTTTGTCTGTCTTTATTGTGACAATATCCTGCCAGTCGTACATGTAATTCAGTGTTGAGAAGAAGCCGTACCAACAGAGGACATTTAGACATTAACAATATGGCACTGCACTCACTCTTACTGTATTCAGTGATGATACAAGTCGCTGTGTTGAAGTATAAAGTTACGAGGAATTTGGAGTGGATGACCATTTTTTTTTCATTTTTTTTTAAAGCTAGGGGTATATGAATGAACGTGAACAATTTCACTTCTGATTATAGCAAAACTAAGCTCTGTACCTCAGAGATGTCACTTTTGTGGGTTTCTCTTTGTGCCGACCTCATTTTTGCAGTAATCACTGACCATAAAGAACTGTAAATAACAATTTTAAGACATATGAAGTGAAGCTGAGGAATTCAGCATTCTGCCTTCTTCTCTATTTACATCAGTACGGTCAACGAAAGCGTGTATCTCCAACAAAACTGAAGCCGCAACTCATCTGATTATAACTGATCATCAATTGTTATCATCAGATTATTGATTGGGACATTTCAGTCAATTTATAGGACTGTAGACTAATCTGCATTTCCACTGTCCACCAGGCAATTTACAATATATTTGAGACTACATATTTACTGCATGTGTTTATGACAGTATAAAAATGTTCAGATTGTCAATAACTAGCAAGTGTGTTATGTTGTCTTTCTGTCAGGAAACACAAGAGCAGAGAACAAGAAGAATCAATCAATCAGCATAATGTTCACACAGAAGTGAAATCTGGGTTTAATTTTATTGAAATTTGGAATGTTTGATTGTGTGTTTTCACTATTTTCGACTTCTCCAAAAGTTCAATGGTAATTCATATTTTTGACTTCTCTAAAACCTTCAGCCAGATTCACTTCAAACTTGGTGGGGAAGTACCTTGGTTGAGTCTCTACTAAGTTTGTTCAAATAGTGATGCTCTTAACTTTTGTTGTTTTTGGGTAAAATTTTATGCAAAAGCACCTGTCCAATTGATTTGAAATTGTAAATTGTATAGGGACACTTCACGGGACCCAGAGACCTGAATTTGTTCAATAGATGGCACTGAAATTTCTTTCTCATCTTTTATGAGTTTTTGTGCATTTCCTTTTTTTATTCTTTTTTTTTAGACTTCTCCAAAACTGTATGTTGGTTTCTCTTCAAACGTGGTTGGAATGTACTTGGACTTGATCTCCATCAGTCATGTTGACCACATGATGGTGCTGCCATTTTCTCATTTTTAACAAATTACAAAAAATTCAGCCTAATCATTGAGGGTATATCACATGCATGCATTGTTACTGTATAATCGGGACGGCAACAAACCTGACCTATTGGCTCGTATCTCGGTACTTTGGATGCTAGGCCCATGGTTACCATTAAACACTAATGGGAAAATACCTGTCAGCCTGTTTTGGTGTTTTCAATTCATTATTAATCGGATAATTGTCAGTTAAGGCATACACTCCCATTGAAACCCAGCAAGTCAATAAGAATTGCAATGGTAATTCACCTTTTTTTCTTCTCCAACACGTGCAGCCAGATTGACTTCAAACCTGTACAAAGTTGATTCTGTGACCGATGCCAGTGCTGTTTTTTGGGGGGTGGGTGTGTGTGGGTGGGCGGGATCTTCATGTCTGATTCTGCTAGGCCAATTGCTTCAAAATTGCATAGGCACACTTCTGGTGACCCCCAGAGCATTAATTTACCAAGTGGTGCTGCTGTTCTTTTTCTATTTTTTTATCAACTTTTGTGGGTGTTTGTTTGTTTACTTCTACTCCCAACGTGTAAGTTGGATTCTTATCGAACTGTGGGAATACACCTGGACTCAAAAGGACCCTCATTGCGTATATTTACATTTCCCCTAATTTTTTTCCACTTGATTGCACAAATTGGACAATTTAATACATAGACTTAAGAGAAACAATCAAAAACTGATTTGCCCAGCATGTTCAAATGTTAAGTTCCTGAAACCCAGGTGGGTGTGGCTTATTGGAATGTGGACATGTGTTATGGTCTGATAACACACAAGGCTCGCGTGTTGTGGTCTCCGAACACACCAGGCTCTCTCTTATACTTGCAATATTAAAGTTAGATTGAATGTAAATATTTGTGTGTTGGAACTCCACTCAATAGAAATCGAGATTTAGACCAGTTGAGTGTGCAAACTTTTCAGGGCTGAGTTGATCAACTGTCGAACCCTACAATCAAATCATCAGCCACGTTGCCGGTCTGATCTCACTCTAATCTTGTACGTTATGTTCAGTCCATTAAACTTCTTCCGCATCCTTCTTGTACAACAGCTTTGCAAATATTTGCTGTAAGTCCGTCCACTTTGAATCTACCCCTGAAAGTGACAGAAACCATGTTGGTGGTTCAAGTTGTCTAATCCTTGCAAACGAATCCTTCTTTCGGTTTTCAAATATTGTATTGCACAGTCCACGGAAAATGTAGTATTTATCATCCAAACAAAGGAGATCGCAGATTTGTTGTTGATCAACAATACATGTATTTTCAATAGTGTATTTTTGCAGCTTTTTCATTTTGAAAAAACAAAAAAAAGTTTGGTACACACGTGGCAACATGTCTGTCTTCAGTGCATAGTTCCCATTTGCAAATGTCACTATATGATGCTTTTTCTTTTCTGTCTGTCTCTGCAACACTTTGACTATGAAACATTATGGGAATTGACTAATACATGTACTAGGCACATTGGTCGGGAAAAAAAAAACGGTCAATGCATGTCCATTAGGGGTGAATAAGAGCACAGAACTCATGCCTACCTTACCTTCATTCAGTCAAATCTCAAGATCATCTTTTTCATTTTCATCCACTTCAATGAAGTTATTAGCATCATCTCATCCATCATAATCTTTGCCCCTTTCTGGCAACAGTTGCTGAATGTAACAGGAAAAAAATTGCCCGTTCATGGCCAAATAAAATTGTGTTCATAGGGTTGGCATGATCTCCATTTCAATAAAATTGCCAGGGGTAGAAAGTTTGTAATCCATAACACGGCCAAGCATTTTGATATTTAGCCAGTCAATGTTAAGATCCTCAAATAAAGTGAATTCTTTGTTTTGAGAGTAGGCATGTTCTGTTTGTTTTTCATTATTATCAATCCATTCTTCTTTGGCATTTGGTGGGGTACAGACAAAGCATGCCAACACTGGTTTAGAGCATGCTAAATTGAATCTCTAGGCACACCTATTCGATGTCCTCACACTGCAGTGTCTTTTGGTTAACCCTTTCCCCCTTGAATTAAGACTGAGTCAACAGCTTTCCTCAGCATTGGTTGGGCACTAAGTGCCCAACCCATGCCGAGGAAAACTGTTGACCCGGGTCATGTTGTCTTGACAGGTCTCATCTTCAATTCTCAATCAAATTGTTTTTCATTGCTGTTGAAATCAAAGTTGAAAACGCTGAAGCAGACGACATTTGACCACCAGCCGGTTTTGGCCAGTTTAAGGGGGAAAGGGTTAAGGGTAAAACAACTTCTTCATATTGATATCATGTGTCGGTTTGTTGCCCTGCTGTTCATCTTCAGATTGGTCACAGTTTGCCTTGTATTTCTTACACTTTTCTTTTTTCTCGACTGTTTTCCTTCCCTGTCTCCAGTCACCTGATCTCACTGATTGAACATAAGTTTCCCTGCTCATTGGAGAAACACAGTTACAGCCATGTACACTCTGTTTTTACACTGTGGGCATATATTAGATAGTGTTTCAATTGTAAAACACCAGTAAGTACTGACTTCTTAAACCTGTAAATGAGCAGATAATTCAAAATGACTTCCATCTTCTATGCACTGCATATTACACAACTGACATGTTTTATCATCTGTATCTAAACCTTCATGCCTCGAAACTTCAATCCATAATGTTTGATATGATACCCTTAGTTTTGTTGAAGCAATATGGCATGTTTTCTAACAGATATACACAATAAATGTTTTTCTCGCCCCAATAAATATTCAAACCGGCAACTTGTCACTTTCCGTTAAATCATCATGCAAGTCCTGAAAGTTATGGTCTTGAACTATTTGACTGAAGCTTCTGATAAAAGAGTCTTCAGAGCCAGCTTCATGAGATAACCGTTCTGCACGTGCTGAAATCATGATGATTGAACAAATTTCTTCCACAACTTGCCCAGGTAACTCTAGTGTTTTTATCAAACTGTTTCAATATTTGATATAGCAAGCTTTAGGTAACTTCATATTCGACATCCTGAGTAAGTTCAGTCAACATTTTTTACACTTTTTACGATAAAATACACACAGTGGTTTTCTTCGACTCTTTCCAAGAGTTGCTACCTTATGTTCAACAGTGTTGTCTGCATATAAAAGTAAACATATATTAAAGTTGATAACGTTTCATCAATACATATACCTTGACATCTGCATTTTCCGCTTCTTCAATGAGTTCACTCAAGTAAATGATAAATAAGAAGGGCTCAACATTCAACATGGACAGATGCAAACTAAACAAGTGGAAAAAAATTCAATTAATCCTTTAGGTGTCTGCACACAAGATGAAAGTTCACAATACATGCATTTTAGAACTTTAAGCACTCTCCCACAGATTCTTTCATTTATAAGTCTGAACCAGAGAAAAATGGGAAATTGAATCAAACTCCTTTGAAAAATCAATATGAAGACAATAATGTCGACCCCTGGGTCATGATAGAAACCTTTGAGCAGTGGAATAAATGTAAATATATGATCGACTGTTGACTGTGCTTTTTATTGTCATCCTCAGCCCATACTGCAAGCCTTATATTCATAATATTTACTAAGAGTAGACAATAAAGATATTCCTTTATAATTACCTTGGATGTTTGGAGAACTCCTTTAAACAATAATATCAGAATTGCTCTGTACCACTTTTTCTGGTAATTGCATGTGCACAATATAACATTGAATAACATATTAGGGGTATAAACTAATTTTGCATGTTTCACTAAGTCGCTTACAATTCCGTTTGCATCAGGTGATTTATTTGTTGGAAGGTCAGAAATGGCATCCCTCATCTCTTGCTCTGATATGCCTGTGTTTAAATAATCAGGTTACCTGAACATACCTCAAATTGTCTACCATGCCTGTTTTAAAATTCAGTGAAATTTTCTTCGTGAGTTTAATCTACTTCTCGCTTCTGATTTACAAGTAAAGAGAAAAAAATAAAACCAACTTTCCGCTGATAAGCTTAGACAAGAGGCCCAACGGCCCTATTCCCTACCGACTTGCAATAGATTACATGATATAGAGATGCAAATCACGTTAGGTGGTATTTTTGTTGTTTGATTGGGAGGCCAAAAGTTAGTCAAACTGTAAACGGTGCCACCAGTATCAAGCAATCGAGATGTTGATATTCTCCGCAATCCTACCAAATGTCGTTGAGATTCACACATAAAATGATATAACAAAATTAAATCATATTTAAACAAATAAATATAGTAGCGGTACACACGCCAGAGCCCTTACAAGATTTTCACGTTTTGGCTCCTATTTTCGTAGTGGCCAGATTAAAGTATACTCTGTTATTGGAAAGAAAATTGAAAGAAAGAAATGGGCAACAAGTCTGGCTCTCTTCATTACTAAATTACTTCTTTGGGCCTGGTTGACCTGCAAAAACAAGTTAAGAACATCGATGTTGCATAATGTATTAGCATTTGACATTATAATTCCCGTGAATTTAAAATGTCCGTCTTGATTGTTTTTCGAGATATTCAATTTTATCTTGTTCAACAAGTTTAGTTTGGCTCATAATTTCAGTCAAACTGTAGATGCCGCTCCCAGTATCATACAGACATACTAGTACAGAACCGATATTTGGACTTCCTCAACAATCCCACTAGATCGATTTCATGTATATCCATCAAAATTTAAGATGTTGGAAGATTGACAAGGTTTTCACATTCTGTCCCAGATATGTTTTCGTCAAACCGTAGATGGTGCCACTAGTATCCTAATCGAGATGCTGACCTCCCCCACAATCCCGTCAAATTTCATTGCGATTTACATTAAGTGGTGATCGACCTACAAAAAAGGGTCAATGTCAACCATATTACATAATATATTAGCGTTGGATAAATCTATATATCCTATAAATCTGGAACGTTTTTTTTCAAAGGTATTGAATTTGATGTTGTTCAACACATTTTGGCCCTCAATTTCTGTCGACGTGTAGGTGGCACAACTAGTATCCTATGCAACCCAGATTATGACTGACCATTTAAAGCATTTCCACGTCCTGATGTGTCCGATTTCTGAAAATCTTGCTCTTTGTTGTCTTTAATTACAGTTGATAAACCTTTTCCTTTCATACGACAGATTTTAAAGGCCCTCTTAGCAGCTTTAAAAAAGCTGTAAATACATCTCAGTTTTAGATATCCCGAATTTAACAACATATTTTCTTCAACTTGACATTATCGCATTTATCATCCTACCATCTCTCATTCTTTTCACTTTCTTGTCGTTTATGTGACTTGAGATCAACCATACTCTCACTTGCACGATCAAACACATTTTGCGATACCCAAACACATGAATCTGGGTTTTCATTCTCTAATGCTGTATTTAACTTCTCAAACCAGGGAGGTGTATACACCTCCCTGCTCAAACATACCAGCAGACACACGTCGTATTACCATGGAGCTATATTGTTATGGGTCCTTTTCATGAAATGAACATGCCAGTGCAGGCGGATTTTCACCTAAAAACTTCAACAAACAAATACCAGGTGATCTGAAAGATCGTTAATGTTCAATAGATCAAAATGAGAGAGTTTACCAAATAAACCAGTGGACATAAACACCTAATCTATCACACTATATCTGTTTGGCATTATGAAAGGTGGCGTAGACACCCACATTATCATTTCCACATTGGCGACCGTCCATAGGCATGCATATATACTTTTTCATTGCCATCACTTGATTTACTTGGAATATTAAAGTTAATCTGGCTCATACCTTTCTTCCATAAGCAAGTAGCCTAATCACAACTGTCATGCATAATGTGGTGTATTTGAAACTTTCCATGCTTGTGGTATCAAGTTTTGTCAGATGCCCTTGAGACTCAGGAGCCCGCCTTGTATTGTAACTTTGGTGGCTTTTTGACCCATGCGTGGACCTGCCTATATTTAGACCTGTATGGCTGATGTTCGTTTCTATATATTTGTTTTGAGCACTTTATATCTTCTTTCTTTTTTCTTTCTTTCTTTTTTCTTTCTTTCTTTCTTTTTTCTTTTTTTCTTTCTTTTTTCTTTTCTTTTTCTTTTTCTTTTTTTTACATATGAATTGGATGCTCCCCAACTACTGACCCTGTGGCAAGGCTCCCCCGCAGTAAATGAGGGTAAATCTTGTGCAAATTTATATTATTATCAGGGAGGCGGAAAGACGGTCTCTTCCACCTCGTTCATAATCACAATAATAATATAGTCTGGTAATTTCCCTGTTCTTGTATTTAAATAGCCAGTATTATAATTGGTAGATTAGTGATCTCTAAAAGTATTTCAATTGTTTTTTTTTTTTTTTTCTGATAACAAAATTCCGTTATTCTCAGCAAAAGAACAGTAAAATGGTAGGCCTTCAGGAGATCACTATGACACAATAATAAATGGTCAGTGTATAAAAAACTTTATCAATAGTGAAAATAACGCAGATTAGCATTTTCCTTCAATACAGTTTGCAAAGGTCTAAGAAAAAGGCGATTATCGGGGCGATACTTTCTTTTCATTCTTCCGTTTGTGCGGCAATTGAGTTGGTCCCTTGTGAAAATCCATACAAAGTAGTTTCGTCTTATTGCGATTCCAATTTGCTTCTTTCTGTCCTTGTATCAATTTTGATGTGCCAATAAAAGCCTTGTATTTAAGTTCGAGGTTCTCCAACTGAATATTTTGTCTTAAAATTGTAATAAATCTGTTACGTATGGGGCTTGTAGGTCGCCTAGAAATTTTTAACCGGCGAAGTACTTAAATGTGTAAAAATTGCAGTTCTAAGCTTTGCATATTGTACTAGTATTAGGACGTCTCGCTCGTTGTACTCTGTGCACTGTTTGTGGTTGATTTGTGGCATATTTTTACTTCCATATAGTTTAGTGTAAAAAGTCTTTCTTATAAGTAAATCTAGAATTGATCAAATTAAGAAGATTGATAGTGTTAATATTTTCCTATCTACCTACTTTTAGCGAAAATAATCAATTTTATTTTGAATTAAACATCTGTGTATAATAGTCTTATAGATTTCAACATTAAGATCTTAAATTGTGTGTTGGCCTACTTATTAAAAAAGAAAAAAGAAAAGAAAAAAGTCTTTCTTATAAGTGAATCTTGAATTGATCAGATTAAAAGCATCGATAGTGTTCATATCTTCCTCTCTGTCCGCATACAGCTCAAAGTAATCGATTTTATTTTGAATAATCTGTCAATAATTGTCCTATAGATTTTCAACATTGAAATCTTGTGCATTGGCCTCATAAGCATAATACTGCCGTGACTATATTTTTATACATATCATCAGTGAAGGTCAAGATTTTCAATAACGTCCGTGAACTTGAAAATTGTGCCTCTTACATTAGTTGACGTTAACGTGTGCTTAACTCATTCCATACTATGGTCACAGGCCTTGGTGAGTGGTTCTGGCACTGCCTGGCAAGTCATGCTGCAGTTGCCCTTGTGGCAGCTGCAGCATGATTTGCCAGGCAGTGCCAGAACCACTGACTTAGGATAGACAAGTTGGTACTTGAATGAAAGCTCTTTTCATGAAGAATTTAAATATGCAATTGTCATCTTAAATCTAGGTAAATATACGTAAATATCAGGGACTGGTATGGAATGTGTTAACCCGGTCTAGCATCATAATGTCGTGGCCCTGTTTTTCTATCATTTCTTTAATTGGGGAATTTAATTTAGTCGCTTGGCTTCAGGTTACTGTGACGGTCCGAGAAAAAGGACCACGACATTTGTAACTTGTATGAAAGAAAATGGAAAAAAGCTGTAATAGTTTATTTCAACGATGGTAGCGTAACATGTGGAATTAGTCATCCAATGTCTTCACACCTAAGAACACACATACATTTATACGCCACCGACCAAAAAAGTATAAGATAGTTTCATTTACACGCACAAATGAAGGGAAACAGTCTGTCACATTGCATAGAAGATACGAGAAAGATGAAACAACACTGTTACTGATTTCTAGATAAAAACTATATAGTTTTGTCACCCGCTAAACAATACATTTGCTATCAGCTCTCAGTCCCAGCGCTGTCTGAAGATTTTATTCTAAACTTATTCATAAGAAGTACAGCGTAAGGTTTTATCCGAGACGGATGCAGTGTCCAAACTAGAAAAGATGATTTGCTGCATAGCAAATCAGTGTGTGTGTCTTCAAAGCATATTGGTATGGCAAAGTACAACTACTCCATAAAACAGGAGTAGAAGTTGGAATGGCATCTCTATTTATTATCGCTTTGAAGTTATTCAAGATTTAAAATTTCTAATGGTGCTATTTAGCAATTTAAATTGCTACAACTTTTATTTTTAATTCATTAGGTGATTAGGTGCCAATGGTCAACAACCCCCCAGTAGAAGTTGGAATGACATCTCTATTATACTGTTGAAGATATTCAAGATTGAAAATTTCAAATGCCCTTAATTTGCATAATTTGAAACATCTTCATTTCTCTGTATAAAACAGTCAAACTCCTTGTATGGAGGTACAATCATGCCAAGTTTGGACTTTCTATGTATAATAGTGTCCGAGAAAAGTGTCGGGCAAATTTGCTGGTATAGAAGAAAGAAAGAAAGAAAAGTGTGTGTTGACACACACACACACTTTAATGATACAATGCATGAGCAGGGATCTTGAGCATTTCCTGGACTGTGTAATTGTATATGAATAATGTAGCCCAAAATGTTTTCTTTAAGAGCCACTGAACTGACTTGTGTCCAGAAAGAAAACATTAACTTATAATTAAATTACCAAACAGACATAGCTATTCAATCAATGCAGCCAATGTTTATATGACAAAATTAACTCATTCAGTGATGCACCCAAAGGATATGCTCTTTGCTAATTCTTTCAGATTTGCATTGCTAATACAATGTGTGAAACAAATAAAAAAGGTCAGAATATCACAAATCATGAGCACATATTATATTCTATTATGATTGTCAGAAATTTTAAATCAGAACCCCCTCATTTAAAAGATAAGAATACTCAGTATATCCCTTTGATACAAATTCTACTGACAGTAAATGAGGACTTCTGTCCTGAATGAGTCCAGGGATGCCGTATTTTCAAAGGGTCATTTTGATATCAACTCTTGTAAAATATATACCACGATTATAGCTTGTTTGCAGTTTAATTGAGATGTGACACCCCTGTAAAAATGTCCCACAGGTCTTAGATGTTGATAAAGGCTCTGGATTATGAGTGAAATCTATTGGGGGTAACAAAATACACATAAACTTAAGGAGGAAAGGGTAGGGTTTATTTTGATGTGGTTACACTTGCCAGGACTTTGGAATAAGCTGGCCATTTGATACCAATCATTCACTGTCACTGGTCATGTGTGTTTGGTGGGGTGGCAGACACATAGCAGGGCCAGCTCCACAGTAAAACGGTGTCCCATTAGCCGGATAATTTTGTAAAAAATCCAATTATTATTTGACGCTACAAAGGTGAAAATAAAACCCATATAAATGTCTACAGCAGCACCCATGTGAACCTGTTTACAAACACCACTAATTATAGCAGCCGGGTTGAGTGGCAGGGCAAAGAGGTGATTCCGACAAACAATAGGGTCCTTCAATACCTGGTCATGGATCAGAAGAAAAAGGATCATGAGAGACAATGTCAAGCTTGGCTGTGCCGATGTGTCCTTATACTATGTGTGTTTGTGGACTCTGTTACTCTCCGGTCACTTACTTGGTGATCATGATCCACACTGGAATCAATACACCATGGATCTACCACTAAATTGTACTTTTCTGTCTGGGTCACACACCCAGTTGACCCATGCCATTCTCTTGTTTAACACTAGGGTCACAGACATGTTTACAAACATTACAGCTGGACATGTTTTCTCTCATACACAAGACTTGGGCTTCATACATTTAACTGTACGGCTTTCAGAATCTTACCATGCACAACATAATACTATGATTCTGCTTTCTGGAGACATACAGAAAAATCCAGGACCTGTGAGGCGACCCTGTGCAAAGTGCTACAGAGCCATAGCCAGAACACATAGGGCAGTAAGATGCATTGGCTGCTTCCAGGAATTCCACATCCGTTGTGGTGAAGTAAAACCACAATATTACAATTACCTTATGGAGACAAACACTCCATGGATCTGCTTACACTGTGATCTGCCAGCTCATTGTTTTACAGATAGCTTTTTTGACACTACAGGTGGCTCACAGCAAAATGATCTTAGTAGCTCTTCTCCTAAATGTTCACTGCCAAACTTTTCCGACTCCTTCTTTGAGGAACTGATAAACGAGATTATATATGAGCCACAGCAAACTGAGCCTAACAATGGCAACCCACTTGAAGAGCTAGCAAATATAAAGGGAATAAAAATCGGCCATTTAAATATTTGCAGTTTATATCCAAAAATTGACCAGCTCAGGATTATGTTATTCAACAAAGCACTAGATATTTTACTCATATCCGAAACCTGGCTAAATGATACCTACCTTGACGCTGAAGTTGCCATCCTGGGTACAACCATGTGAGACAGGACCGATTACACAAAAAAGGAGGAGGTTTATGCTTTTACATTTCTGAAAAATTCTCATATGAGAGAATTGAACCTGACCAGGATTTTACTCCTGAATCTGCTTTAGAGTTCCTGGGGGTGTCGCTGAAAATACCAAAATCCAAACCTGTATCACAATGTGGCATATACAGACCCCCCCCCCCCCGTCCTCTATACCAGACAGTATAAATGATCTTGAGACTGCCATTGATCATTTCAGTCCGTGTGGTGAGACAATAATCCTGGGAGATTTTAACATGGATTATAGTCCTAATAAAGACACTGCACGCACGTTAAATTATAGACTTGTGAAAAATAGACAATTTTCTCAGCTCATAGATGAACCAACCAGAGTCACTGAACACTCTAAGACAATAATTGACCTTATATTTACAAATTCTACCAACATGATAAATCACTCTGGTGTAATAAGATGTGGGCTAAGTGACCACTCACTCACCTATCTTTCTAGAAAAGGTGTAAGACCAAAAGGCAAAGTAAAAATAATTCAAGCTAGAACATACCGTCATTTCAGTGACACTGCTTTTGAAAATGACATAATAAACTCAAATTGGACACCAGTTTTAAATGAACTAAACCCAACAAAAGCTTCGGATAATTTTATGAATATCTTTTTACCAATTTGTGACAAACATGCTCCTATTGTTAACATCAAAGTGAGAGACGGTGAACCACCGTGGGTTACTACTGAATTAAGGTCCCTATGTTGTGATAGAGACCATTTCAGAATGAAAGCGGAAGACTCTGGAGCACCAGAAGACTGGGCTAAGTTTAAAAACCTGAGAAATAAGGTAAACAACATGGTATGTAATTTGAAAAAAAAATATGTGAAAGATGCTATAAACAACAGTGGCAAAAATCATAAAGATCTGTGGAAAGTTATTAAGAAAATTATCCCATCAAATGCTTCAAAGTCTTCCAACTTTCCTTCAAAACTGGTGAATAACAACACAGAAGTCACTGATGCTGAGGAAATGGCTGAGACTTTCAACAGCTTTTTCGCCAGTATTGGTGATCAACTAGCTTCTAAATACCCAAACAATACTCCCCCTAATATTGGTAACAAAACTGAAGCCACATTCCACTTTTCCCCCATATCTACAGATTTTGTGTCACAACAGTTAAGACACCTAACAATTGGAAAAGCAACGGGCCTTGATAACTTAAGTTCACGTTTGCTAAAAGCAGGCGCCAATAGTTTATCTCTGCCCCTTACTCATATTTTCAACAAATCACTTGTTACTGGCATAGTCCCCGATAAGTGGAAGGTGGCCAAAATCACCCCCATTTTTAAGGATGGTCAACATAGTGATGTGAACAACTACCGTCCGATTTCAGTTTTACCAGTATCAATGAAAATTCTTGAACGTGCTGTGCATGATCAGTTTTACTCTTTCCTAACTAGTCATAATCTTATTCATGAGTCCCAGTCAGGTTTCAGAAAGGGACACTCCACGGCAACGGCCCTTGCCCACTTTGTAGATGTTCTACAGAATGACATTGATCAGGACCGTTGTTGTGGAGTTCTCTTTCTGGATCTGAAAAAGGCGTTCGACACTGTTAACCATCCTATTCTACTTCATAAGCTCAAGAGCTATGGTATCTCTAATGTCGAGCACGAGTGGTTTAAATCATATTTGTCCAACCGAAACCAACATACGGTCATAGATGGTAAAATCTCCAAACCACAGAAGGTCACCTACGGAGTTCCCCAAGGTTCAATTCTGGGCCCGCTCCTCTTTGTACTCTACATAAATGACCTTCCCACTACTATGACCAATTGTAGCATTTCATTATATGCGGATGACACTGCTCTTTATTTTTCAGCAAAAAACACCGTCCAAATTGAAAACGTTCTGAACAATGAAATTGCCCTGGTTTCTGAATGGTTTGGAAGGAACAAATTGACCCTGAACACCAAAAAGACAAAAGTCATGCTCTTTGGGACTCCATACAAAGTTAAACATGCAAACCCTGTTGAAATTAAGGTTAATAATGAAACCATTGAACAAGTTCATGAATTCAAATATCTTGGTGTTATACTTGACAGCTCACTCAAATTTGCTAAACATACTGACTACATCACTCGCAAAGTAAATGCTAAAATAGCTGCTCTGGGTCGAGTGAGAAACTACCTTCCTAATGTTCTGATGCTTACATTATACAAATCCCTATTTCGTCCACATTTTGACTACTGTGATATCGTTTGGGGGTGTTGCCCCAAGTACCTGCAAGACAGACTCCAAATTCTACAGAACAGAGCACTCAGAATCATAAACAAAATGGACCGATATTCTTCAATAGATGACCTACACAATATGAGTCATATTCCCACCCTAAAAGAAAGACGCAAAATCCATCTCCAAATTTTCATGTACAAAGTTTTTCACAATTTGGCCCCAAATACTATCACTTCAAAATTTGAACGAACTAACGATGCCTACTCTCACTCTACCCGAGCAGCCGCCTCAAACTCCTTCTGTATTCCTTCCATAGATAAAGATTATGGCAAAAATAGCTTATCGTACAGAGGAGCTATTTGCTGGAACTCTATTTCCCCTGAAAATAGAAAACTACCTTCCCTTCCCCAATTCAAAAGAGCTGCCAAGTAGATCTTGACTATCTTGTGATAGCTGTATAACTTTTTGTCAAATTTTATTTACCCAGATATAGTTCATATTGTCATATTGATCTACATTATTTGTGGTTATGTACTCCTGCTATCTTATGTTTACTTCTATACTTTTAATTGTCTTTCAAAGCTTTTATCACATTGTATTTAACTGAGTTGTGTTTATTTCAGTCATCATCTCATATTGTCATTTTATGTATCTTCATTGTACCATCCAGGGCCTGGTGGGAGATCAGTGTCTGGTACACTGAACCAGTCCCCCTGGTAAATTAATAAATAAATCAAATCAAATCAGGTCAGCGATAGGCTGTTTGGCCCACCGGCACTGTGGTCACAACTAATGAGACGGCCCCCAGAGCTCAAGTTAGGTGGAATGGACTGTATACTATATAACATATTGAAGATTTAAAACTTTAATTGGCCTTCATTTGTATAATTTTGAAAAGCATGACCTCTCATTATAAAAAGGCCAGACTTTATGTATAGAAGTATAATTGTGCCAAGTTTGGAGTTTCTACGTGTTATACTTTTCAAATGAAATGTCGGACAAATTTGCCTGTAAAGAAAGAAAGAAAGAAAGAAAGAAAGAAAGAAAGAAAGAAAGAATTCCTAGAAAAACAGAAAAGTGTGTGCTGACACACACACTTTAAATATGTAACGCCCATGCAAGTATGGTACGATACAAACAAGTTTTCTTGTGGGCCGAATATTACGTTACAAATACTAATTTATAATCAAATATATTGGGTTCATAAATTAACGTAGCATATTTAACTTTTCTGAAGAGATGACTTTTTGTATCACTTTAAAGTTCATACTGCATTTTACAAGGACGTACATTGTGGCATCTTAACAATGAAAGTATTACTTAAGGTACAGCAACAATTCTGTCCATTGAATGCATGTTTGAACACATAAATTGAAGTTGTAATGGCATCTCTATGATAATTTTATATTCATCGTTATTCAACACTTCTATGTAGTTTTTTGGCCACATTATACGTGAATTAAAATCTTAGAGTTTTCAATTACTGTATATAGAATGTACCTGTAGCACGAATATATAATTAAAAGTTGGAATGACACTTCTGTCTGTAACAGTTTCAAAGATATTAATCATTAATGAACACTTCAATTACTGTATATAGAATGTACCTGTAGCACGAATATATAATTAAAAGTTGGAATGACACTTCTATCTGTAACAGTTTCAAAGATATTAATCATTAATGAACACTTCAATTCTGTATATTGGCTAAAAATGACATAAATCAAAATCTGACAGTTTCCAATCGTTATTTATGGGGTGCGCCCAGAGCGCAAACATATAAATTGAAGTTGCAATGATACCTCTGTCTAGAGTATTTTTTAAAATACTACATTGTATTTCTAAATACTTCCATTTTGTATACTGGCCAAATTTGCATAAATGAAAATCTGACAGTTTCCTGTCATTGTTTATTTATACGCCATATCACAAACATTCAAATTAAAGGTGGCATGGCACCTCTTATCGATGATAGTTTTATAAACATTGTTCTCTGCTTTTGCTATTTTCGTAAGACTTCTTTTCCGACTAAGCGTCTATTGCCACTTTTAAATGTCACACTTTCACCCCTGGGGCAAATTTTGTGGCATGTTTACATGCCTCAATATAAGTTTAGGGGTAAATCACGATTAGGTACATTACCCGGAAAATCAGTTTGCAGAAAAATCAGTTTCTCGTCTTGTTATTGGACAAGCTGCTGCAAGATGAAGTATTCCTTACGTTTCAGGCGTCAGAGACGCAATATGCAAGTGACGGCAGTGATGGTATTGTGTGGATTGGTGCGAGAACGAAGAGTGTGGAGCAAGTTAAGAAGTAGAGTTTGGTGGACTGATATTATTATCATTTGATGGCGTCCAATGGAAAAGAAAATGTGCAGGACCACTTTGGCTCAATCTGTGAAATGCTGTAAGAAGAACTGCACAAGACAGAGTGAGACCAGCCTTGTCTGTGCAGCACCGGGTGGCAGTGACTGTCTATTATCTGACATGCACTTCAGAAAATAGAAAACTTGCCAACCTGTTTGGAGTTGGCATTTCCACAGTGCGTGTCTGTGTTCATGAAGTATGCGACAGCATTGTTAAGAAATTAGTTTTTAGTTTAAACATATTTATTTCAACTGGATCGCCCTATGGTGCATCGATATGTCACTAATCGAGGGGTTGACCAGAACACGGAGTGACACACAAAATGTATTATACCATCTACACGTACGTATGCCAACAGGTAACAACCTGCAAGATATCATAAGTGGTTATATGTGGTCCTTTGGTTTTCCCAACTGCGCAGGAGCTATCGACGGAAGCCACATTCCCGTCATTCCATCTGATCATCACGCTGATTATGCAAATAGAAAAGGATGGTATTCTGTCTCAATTCAAGCTGTTTGTTATGATAACCTGTTCAGATGTCATGCAATATTGGATGGCCTGGTCGAGTTCATGATGCCATGGTCCTGGCTAATTCAAGAATATACAGAGAAGAAGAGCAAAGAACTTTATTTTCAAGCCTCCCTCAGACAAGCTGTGCCTATGGTCCTTGAAAGTGACCCAGCATACCCTATGGAAGCTTGGCTTCTGAATCCATTCAGTGATCGAGACAACCTTACCGCAGGCAACATTACTTTTAACTATCGCCTGAGCAGTGCATGCGGCTATGACTATTAAGGATACATTTGGACGATTTAAGGTAGCAGAGCTATCCTGACAACTGTTAAGGAGTTCCATTTTAAATGCACTATATTTCTGTGTTTACACACACAAAAAAACTGTTTTGTACACATGTGTAGTTTTCTCTCGCGTGAACAGGAAGGTTGCAAGTTATTATGGTCAAACATAAGCGGTGTTTTTGTGAATGGGTCTCATTTACACTTTGCGACACGATTTCTCCAAGCATATAACAGATGCAAGCTTGACAATTAGCTCAATTATACCTTAAATCATAACTTAGGAAGTCGATTCTTGGTTTTTCTTTAGACATGAAAGTTTTTACTTTATGAGCATTCAAAGGATTTTTGGCAGACTCGGACAACTACTTCATTTTTGGAGCTTCAAAAGTCATATCAAGAAATGGAATATCTAAAAACTGAGAAATTACTTCCAAAGTTATTCTTATCTTCCAAATCCCACTGACTTTGTAAGAATTGATAAATTTTTTTTGAGCTGGGCTGCCAAAAAATTTAAGATGTCATGTAAAAACATGTTTCCAAATCTGCAGTGAAAGATGAAAGAAATAATTAGAAAGAGTAACAGGCCATTACATGAAATCTACTGGCTTCCTCACATTGTTTTTCTTTTCTTCTTCTTCTTTTTGGTTTTTGTGTGTTTGCAGTATAATCATGCAAAGGGCTTGCCATTGGATGTGTTGTAATAGTGAAAAAAAAAACAACAACGTTGAAATAAATTGGAAATGACGATTTTTTTTATATTATCTTGCCTTAGCTTGAGCCATTGTGTGGTTTTAGCTTGTTTGTTTCACATGTGAACTATGTCTTTTGGTTAGGAGGACCACTGTGGCTTATATTACTATTATCGGGTACCTAATTAGACCAGTTACCGAGTGCATAATGGAAAATCTTGCCTCATTGCACATATACCCTGGTTGGTGCTCAGGTGGATTAGCATGTCCAAATAAACACTGACACCTGACTTGACTTTTGACAGATGTTTACAGTGATGAACAATTTTAGCCTTAATTTTCTCACAAAAAAAATAAAACGTTACGACAAAGCTACTTGGTATGAAAAGGTAACGACACAGTTACTTGGTGTGATGGAAGATCACCAATATCTTTTACCGAAAATCACATAAAGTCAATTGTCATGGGATGTGATTTTCAGAGCATATTGACCTATGGCTCTGAGTTTTCTTTTGGGGCTTGATGTTGACATATCTCGGGTACCAACATTAGTGGCTGCTGGAGTTGTCTTGCATAACATCTGTGAGCTCCAGCATGCTATATTTGAAATCAACTGGCTGCAAGGTATGGACCAAGAAATGGACAATGAAGCTGCCCCAGGACTTGCCATTTCGAACCCAGAGAGGGTTGCTACTGCTGCTGCTGCTGCTGCTGCTGCTGCTGCTGCTGCTGCTGCTGCTGCTGCTGCTGCTGCTGCTGCTGCTGCTGCTGCTACTGCTGCTGCTCTTCGTGACCGATGATGGAATACTTCTGGGCTCAAAGAGGGCAGCAAATGCAAGCGACTCAACTTGATATAAATGAAAATGCAACCACAAGTCCATAATTTTCCGTGAACTTTGAATCTGGTTTACATTTACTTGACATGCACAAGTATTGTGGGCATGTGCAAACGTAACATACAATCTAATAATAATGTTGGTTATAATTGTTATTTGTCAAATGTGTATACCTTTAATGTACTTGAATATTTAATGGAAGAAAATTATTCAAATGGATAGATGTAAGCATGAGGCAAAAATGTTGGACCAGGTGTAACAAAAGACTTCATAAATACTATGAAATGCATAAATTTGCCGATATATGCCAACTATCTAAATGGACAATGATAATTCAATTTCCTTTAATTTGAAATGGTGATCCAACTAGCGAAAGGACAATTATCATCTGAAAAATGTTATGCAGTTTTGTATGCTTCGGTATAGTCTTTGCTCACTAAACCCTCTTTTGATATTGCCTGATCTACTCAAAGGTGAACAAACAATAAAGCTTACTTTTTAAAAACATATTCTTTTTTCGCTTGAAATGAACACAAAACTAGAACTTCAGTTTGAACCATTGGCCACACCTTCAGATTATATTACTCTGTTAACTAGCACCACTTACTTCTTGTCAACATACTGGTATCATATTTTCTCTTTACTGGACTTTTGTTCAACAGTATAATTCTTCATAGACCACCGGAGGTCCTTCATAGAACAAAACTAGAACAAGAGTATGACACATAAAATTCCTGCATCTATCCCTGACTTTCCCATGTTCTATGTTGTAACTATTCATTGTTTTATATAATGATCTTCTTTTATATAATTGAGCTTGAAAAATACAAAAATCATTAATAATATCTATTATGCAATAAAAGTCTTGGGACGTTTTGTATGTCCTGTCCTGCCCTGTCCTGTCCTTTCCTGTCACGCCATTTATATAAAAATAGCGTTTTAGCTTCCATTACTACAGTTATTACATGTTGTAATAAGAGTTGTCGCCTTCAATGTCTATTGGATTTTGTGATTCTCTTCATAATATTTGACAAGGAACGTCTCTATAGTCTAGTCTTTCTTTCTCTCTTCTTTGGCTTTCTGTCAGTAGGGGCTTCTTTTTTCACTTCTTTATCTGAAATCAAAGGATCTTGCTCTGCTAGCGTTTAATTGGCATCTCCATCAGGTACACTAGTAGTAGTGAGCAAGGGCTTCTCTCTTTCTTCCTCCATGTCGGAAACGTCTGTAACTGAACAAAAAAACGTTCTTGAAGACCAGATTTGCTTCAGGCAACCTACATGCAAGAATGCACTTTTGTTTTCATCACAGTATTATACTCACCAAAAACTCAGATATCACAATATATTGTTCAATATGAATGAGAAATAAAAATTAGGAAAATGTCAATCTGAGAATTTTTCTTTATCTTGTACTGCTTGTTTACTTTGGACATTCAGATAGTATACAATTCAATTTTGCCTAAAATATTATAAAATTAAAATTAACTCCAAACTTATTAATATAAGAAGTTATTATTATTTTACCAAATGAAAGACCTTAATAAATCTTATTACTAGAGTTAGAGTTAGGTAATATGGACTGAAATTTTTGGGCTCTGAAGAAACAGATGCAGTTCATTTTTTTTGACCAAACGATCAGTAAATATTTTCGACAAAGATAATTTACCTGATAAATCAGTCATGCTTTGTGTTTCTCTAGATCCTGTGCTCTTTAATCATCAAATTCATCGCCTGAAATGTTTGGCTTTTCTGTACAACTTTCTACGACTTTCAGAGGTGATGTTGCCGGTCTAGTTCCTAGGATTTGGTAGAGTTGCTGCTGAAACTTCATTTCATGTCTATTCTGTCCACGCCTCGTGGTATTGGTAAGCACATTTCATAGTTTTCATACGTCCTTTGCACTGATTTGTGGTCTTTTCAATGTCCTTTCAGCCAAGAGGGATGCTATCTTCCTATATAATACAGTTTCACTCGTATTTGGCCTAGCATTCTGCTTTTGTATCTCAACATCGATCTATATAGCAAATTACAGGCCCGTCACCAGCTTTTCCTGGAATGGGGTTCGAATTTTTAAGATATTGACATTGCAAGGGAGCGTAGCGTCCGAGCGGGGGTGGGTGGGGGTGGGGATGGCTTGCCCAATGTACGAGCTTTTGGGAAAGTAAAAACCAAAATGACTGTTCTTGCGAGTGTTTGGGTCAAATATCAATACCATATCCAACTCAAATTAGACAGTTGCTAGATGAATATACCATCTTTTTTTCAAGATAGTCATGCAATAAACATGGGCTAAAAACTTCTAAGGTTTTGATGGTTCACAAAATATTTACTGTTCAGAAAATCTTACAAAAGTATGTATTTTTAGAAATTGTCTGGATCTACAGATGACTAGAGATTACAGGGAGGACATTTCTTGTTAAGTATGGGTGATTTTGATGAAAATGGAGTCTCATCTTGTCGTGTTTCACTTGAAAAATGTACTTTTCTTTTAGCCAGAAATTTTTATTTTTGTCCAATCTGTTTCAAACCTGTAAAATCATCAGGTTAATCTGTCTTCCATGGTCCTATAGTTTAAATTTCGATTTGGGTATTTGTTGCATGGAGATTAAACTTCTGTTGTCAAAAGCCCATCACCAAAGTTTGCAAGTCCAAATTTTATCTATACCTCATTGCAGGATAAAACTGCCAAACTCGGTAAAACAGCACGCTTGCCAAGCGTATTAACCTTGATATTTCATAATGTTGAGATAGGGAAAAATAATATTCTCGAGGTTCAACGAAAAGTACATTTTCGAAGAAAAATTTTCAAACAGGGAAAGTTCTCATTTCTCGGAGGGGTTCAAGTTCCCACATATCAAATATACCCTCTTTAATGCATCTAGGAGTTTTAGACCAAAAAAGGTATAAACATAAATATTTTCATAGGGATATTTTGAAAAACGAAAAATTTTGGCACCACCTATTTTGAAACTGAATTGACCTAGCTTGTTTCC
Organism: Hermodice carunculata; assembly: GCA_964020975.1. NCBI lineage: Eukaryota > Metazoa > Annelida > Polychaeta > Eunicida > Amphinomidae > Hermodice > Hermodice carunculata. The sequence continues at coordinate 11,899,971 of OZ026629.1, forward strand.
CTCGTTTACCAGAAGGGCTTCCCTCAAGCCACCTTAAAAGCAATTCGTGTCATGACAATAGTGTTTCACTGAAAAGTGCACTTTGAAAAATCCAATACCCACGACATATTTTCAACTGAAGGTAAAAGTTAAACAGAATAGACTCTTTTCAATTTAAACAACCAGTTATCGACATGTTGATCGCTGGAAACACACGCAGATTACACTCTTAGGAGTTGCGAAATCAGTAATGGTGATTTTTAATGACGATTATGATAGCTACTGGGTTTCTGCTTTATAAAATGTATACCCCATGATCATGTACATTTAAAGCATGGCTGACGCAGCGCAGGTTCTATCCCGCCAGCGGCAGCCCCTGTTGAAAAGGGGTAGATTCAGAGAATAAATTATCATTAATTATTAAGCTTAGAAACGTTAAGATGCAGTCCATGAGATGAATGTGTCAACGACGTACATATTAGGTCATAAAATTGTACAGGGAAAGTGTTCCACGTGGTTAAAACACTTTACACACATTACCGTATCCGATCTGCATTGCCGTCCCCCCCCCTACTTTTTGAGATATGTTTTACTTGTCCAATCACCCTAACTGATCTGCAATGCCATTATTATTATTATTATTATTATTATTATTATTATTAGTAGTAGTAGTAGTAGTAGTAGTAGTAGTAGTAGTAGTAGTAGTAGTAGTAGTAGTAGTAGTAGTAGTAGTAGTAGTAGAAAATCGGTTTGAGAGATGTACTTGGCCAATCACAAGGACTTCTGATCAACAGTGAAACAGTTTTTATGCAGGTACATTAGCCGGACGTATGACATAGTTGCACACAATAACGGATTTGTGGAAAACAAAAGTGAATTATGTAGTTTTTGCCTTGATCTAGTACCATGTAACACTAATCTGCTCATCATAAACAATGTCTCCGCATTGCAAAACATAATTTGAACCGTTTTGCATGAAAAGCTGGTGGAAATTCAAAATAAAATCAAAGCTCAGCATTTTACACATGTACCTAGAATATGCTTTGCTCCCAACAGAAATCACGAAAAAGATGGTCGCTGGATTTGCGAGAATGGAGTGAATGGTATGTTTCTTTAGAAAATAACGTTGTCCATTTCAAATGTACGCGTTTGCATCTTGGCAAACTGGTCCACTGCAAGGTCAAAATCATACCATATAGGGGATATGCGCAAGTGCCAAGTCTGTCAGTTGCTCTTCTCCCATTGTACAGCGCATGCAATTGTGTAGCCTCCCAAGAACGCTTGCATTGCGCTCACACTCGCAAGAAGTGACTGGTATGGTTCACACAATTTTGAAAAGGGTGTGAATATTTGAGAATGTTCTCTCGCTGCATTCTTTGATGACTGCAGCGCATCAGTGTTGGAAGTGTTGTTGTAAGCGCAGACGATTCACAGATACTCGTTTAGAAGTCCAATAAAATGACAAATAGACCTCAATGAGGATGGATTTGTTTGTTTGTTTTGTATTTTTCTTCTTTCTTTCTTTTTAGTCCCCCCCCCCCCCCCCCCGTGTCGGGCCTGCAAAAGGGCCTCTCCATCATTATATTCACGCCCACCTGCAAGTTGTGGGCCTATTTCCCTGTCGGGCTACCTTTCTGGCACCTTTTTTTGTTTTCTGTGTACTATTTTGGAGGCATGTTGTTTGGGGACTTAGCCAATTGATTCTGCTTTTTTTATTTTTTATTATTTTTTTTTAAGAGAGCTGCCTTGTGCCACTTGGAACAATTTCTAGGAAAGTCAAATTTAATGCTGAGCCAACTTTGTTAAGAAATATAAAAAATATGCATGCAGTGATGTTTCGAAGAACAATATTCTGAAACCGAAACTGATCGTGATAACCATTTTGTTAAATTTTGTAAAAAAAAAAAAAAAAAGATAGCATCCAGAGAACGGATTACCCTCGGCTCTCAGAATCTTTTTTCCCCTCAATTCTGCCCCCCCCCCCTTTTTTTTGACACTTCGCAGGTGCCATAATACGGTGTAACTTCCCCAAATATTTGATGAAGCTGTGAGGAATCCTTCTTGAGATATGATGGTAACATCGTCCACTTGTTTGCTACTCAGACAGCCTTCAAATAAATACTTCTAAAGTTTCATGACATGTTTAAAAATAATAAAAGGAATCTGGTTTTCGATAGAAACGTGGTCCGTTATAGTGTACATCTCGGACAAAAATTTGTTGAAGCTGGAATGGATCCTTGCTGAGTTATTACGGTAACATCGTCCCCTTGTGCGCCACTCAGATGGCCTTGAAATAAATACTTTAAAGTTTCATAAAAAGTCAAAGAGGAAGCTGGTTTTAAATAGGAACATGGTCCATCATAAGTGCATCTCTGACAAAAATTTGGTAGAGCTGCGGTCAATTTTTTTTTTAGATACCACAGGGCTGTCCAATTGGAGCATTGTAGCAAACTTTTGCAACAAAGCCCTTCAAAACTGCTACAGATTTTATCCAAAATAAGTGTTTCTTATTAAAGAAGTGGAAAAATGGTAGAAGGAAAGAAAATTTTGCTACAGAGATTTTCAGCTGGACAGCACCGATCCTAACGTCGTTAGGGTTGACGCTACTAAGACGGCCTTCAAATAAATACATTAAATTTTCATAAAAAATAAAAAAATAATCAGAGGAAGCTGGTTTTCAATAGGAACCTGGTCATTCAAAAGGTTTTTCTGTTACAAAAATTTGATAAAGCTACGGTGAATAGTTTTTGAGATATTATGGTAACGTCGTCCACTTATGCGCCACTCATACGGCCTTGAAATAAATACTTGTAAAAGTTTCAAAACAACTTTGAAAACAATAAGAGGATCGAAGCTGGTTTTCAATAGGAACCTGGTCCATTATAGGGTGCATCTTTGATAAAAATTTGGCACAACTACGGCGAGTATTTTTGAGCTATCGCGGTAACGTCGACAAGACGCACGGACGGACGGGCGACGCAGGGGACGACAATACTTCAGGCACTTTTTGTGCATGTTCGAGCGACAAAAAAAAGAGGGGTGGGCAAAACTACACATTCTGCATAACATGCCAAAAATCCCCCCCCCCCCAGCAAATCTGAAAGGGGCAAATAAAATTTGCTCCACTCCCTGAGGTGCGGCAAATTTGTCCCCCCCCCCCCCCCCGCCTCTTGGTATTTTTTACCCCTGTTAAAACTTAGTTCAAATGCCATTGTTATCCCCTGGGGCCAAAAATATACCCCCAAGAATGACATACCCCGGGGGTAAATTATGGCATGCAAAAGTGGCTTATGAAGTTGTTCGGAAACTTCATAAAAATGCAGCTTGTGCAAGGGTCGAAGTTGTTCACTTGCTGTCTATACATCCAGATCCCTGATTTTTAACAAATTTCAATTAATCCATGTACTTGAGGGCTTATACATTAATTTCCTTGCTTAAAAACAACAACAACAACAACAACAACGAGGATTGCAATAGTGATTCACATTTTCCATTTCTTTTCCATATCCATCAGCCAGATTCACTTCAAACTTGGTGAGTATCTATCTCGAGTAGATTTCTACCGATTTTGTTCAAACGGTCATCCTCAAATTATTTTAGATTCGTTAAGCATATTCTTTTCACTTCCTTTTTCGGCAAATTTTTAAAAATCTTCTCCAAAATATTTGCTCAATTGTTTTGAAATTGCACATTGACACTTCTGGATTAATATGTTCAACAGGTGGTGCTGCAAGTTTTCCTATTTGTGATTTTTTTCGCTGCTATTTTCTTGGTTTTCTATAAAAGTGTCTTTCAGATTGTTCTGAAACTTGGTGACGATGCACCTTGTGGGAAGGTTTGGAAAAATTTGTTCTCATTTTGGTTTAACTCTGGATCCCTGATTTTCACATTTTGTTTTTTTTTCAATTCGAGTAATTGTCTGTTACTGCATGCATTCCCATTGACTAATATGGAAGTCAATAGAAATTCACATGTTCGACTTTGACAAAATTGCATAAGAACACTCCTGGGGACTCCTAGACATTAATTTGTCCAAAAAGTGGTGCTGCAACACTTTTTCTATTTTTTTAAAACAAATTTCAGTGCCTTTTCACTATCCTTGCCTTCTTATTCTAAACTAGGTTACTCTTACACATGAATAGGAAAATGCCTATGTGTTGCAAATTTTGATCTTGAGAGACACTGAAAGGTCAGCGAATATATTGGCCAATATCTTGGTAATGGTGAATCCCAGGGCCATGATTAATATTGAGCAGAAATAGGAAAGTACCGAAATGGTTTTGCTTGATGTAAATTTTAAGCTCAAGTGGCCTAGAGAGGTCAACCTGACACACTGGCATTATCTTGGTATGGTAATAGTGGATTCCATTGCCGTACTTTTTATTTAAAAAGAAACTGAATGAGTGAAAACTGAGATTACAGTGATGCATGCAAGGTCAGCTAAGCATAAGACTGTCACAGTCCTCTTGTTTAAATTAATCTTTTGGCTATTTTTCTTAAATAAAAAAAAGTCATCCTTGCCAAAATGACTGGGGCAATTGCTTCAAAAAAAGAGACACACATCTGGCGGCTTCTTGTTTGCAATTTAAGTGCAAATCTTGACCCGATTCCCAAGGTCATCAGGATGTGTGAAAGCTAGCGATTTACGAAATTTCTGTTGAATCACTGTTGAGCTGCAAAAGTTGACTGTGCATCATATCTTACCAAAATAGTTGCACCACCTTCCCCATAAATTGTTTGGAGACAAACTTTTCTGAGCATATTGCGTTCAAAAAGTTGAACCAGATTGGTGAACAAGGTTTCACCCTGGCATCATGTGTGTTGTCATGGCAACCGCATCAGCAGGGTCATAGGGTGGAAAAAACTTGTGCAGCCAACCAAATAAACCTATGGTGGAGCAATTTCTTCAGCTTTGGCAGGAAAATCTCAGGTTTTGATAAATAGACAGTATGCGTTAGCAGAAGGTATGCATATTTAATGACAGGAAACAGATAAAAGTTGCTACCACGTGTTGTGTATCAGGACAAGAGGTGTGGCACAGAAGCAACTTGCATGGTTCAACAGAAATTCCTATGTGCATCTCTAGCTTTAGTCAAAACAATTTGGGTGATAAGTGACAATCCATTTGTTGTCGATCTGTCAAACTGGGTAATATCATGCTTGAAGAGTACCTTTAAAATCATTTGGATGACCATAACACAATCCTAAAGGTCACAGGGAATCTTTCATTAACAAAAATTTAGGTTGTTAATGGGAAAATAATTTGACCTGGGACTTTCATGCTTTTATGTGCATGGTGACAATTCTCTATAATGGTCAAACTAAGACTGCACATGGGCGACCTTTGACCTCATTTCAAGCTTACAGGGCTATTTACTGATAGAGTTCTGATGAAATCTTCAGAACTATTTAAACTTGGACTTAAATATTGCACATTATGATGATCCTTCAAAAGGCCAGAAGTTAAGAAAGGATATAGTCGACCTTGACCGAATTATGAAGATTACAGTACCACTTTTTTCTTTGCTTGCCAGGTCAGCTGAGCATAGCTCCTTTGGAGGAAACCAAGTTGAGGTACATTAACCCTATGTTAGAAGGGAATCCTGTATGGAAAATCAAAGTGCTACGTGTAGAACAAGTTACAGATGTTTGGAGTCCATACAAAATCCAGAGATGGCAGTAACGCCATCTAGTGAACAGTGTTTCCACCATGTCAGAAGATAATCTACCCAGCAGCTTGGGAGCAGGAGGCAAAATTACAAAAATGTAAGAAATTAGAAAATTTGAGACACTTCCATATAAAGCATTGATGGATGGGCACCGTACACATTTGTACATGTATGGCTCCCAGGACCTTCAAAATGAGGTCACCAAAGTGTAATCAAGCGAAGAAATGGTGTCATGAAACAAATGAAATTCACGAGGCAAGTCTGGAGATCATCAAATGGTGGATGAAGGGAACTATGGATGATCAGTCAACCCGAAAGCATAACAGATCCCCCTTTGAAAAATAGTAAAAAAAATTCCAGTGCCAATTTTTTTGATCGAAGTCAGGTCCTGGGATACTTGAGTGTTCCTTTGCAAGTTAGAAGCAATCGGTCATTTAGTTTCGGAGGCATCTCTCAAAATTCCCCCCAAAAAAGAAGAAAAGCCAAAAATTTAATTGGAGCATGACTATTAATCAAACTTGGAGGATCTGGCCCATGGTTTTTGAAAAAACCCCCCAAAAAATGATGACTGTGTATAAAGGACAAGATTCTTTCCATAATATTGTGAGAATTTACATCAAATACAGTGGTCCCCCTTTTATAAGGCCCCTCTCATCAGAGGCCACCCCTCTTGAAATGCCAGCATTGTACAGAAAGTATGTCATTCCCATTATATTCTCCCCCTCAAGAGACAAGGCTATTTTTTGTCTGCATTTGGGGTGGCCTCATAAGAGGGGGGACCACTGTACCCATGATATCTTACAATAATATTATCAAAATGAAAAAATCATGCTTTTGGACACAACCAGTCTTCCTAATGGGCTAACTTCTTTCCAGTAGGTGAGGCCAAGATCAACTGGTTCATGTGGGTTCTTAGTAGAGGGCTCCTGGGGCTGACAGGCCAGGTAGGCATCTTTCCATTGCAATTTGCACCTGTGTAACTTCAAAGCCGCTGTACCTTGAAACACCAATTTTTTATTTTTTTGGGGGGGGGGGGGTGGGGGGTGGTAAATGGTTGTATATAGTTACAATACTCCTGCAAATATACCAACACAGAATCTCACAAGAATACACACTTCTAGCCTGCAAGAATTTTGTGTATTTGGGTTGTGTATTCGGCCAAAAAAAAATGAAACTGGTACGTAATTGGGACCTCTCCTATTGCCCATGCCCACTGAGATGTGAACGTGCCATACTTTACAGGAGACTGTAATCTTTCAAAAAGAATTAAAGCTAACAATTGCCATCATAATTTTACTTCCATATATGTACTTATTTATCATGCTACTTAAACTTTGTTAAGCACTTGAGCCAAATGAAAAAATATCTTGTTCCTCTTCTACCTCTGGAGACAGAAGTGATGAGAGAGGGAGGCTTTTAAAAAAATCTGTTTGGATGCGGAAATACCATGGCAAATATGCTAGGCCATACCCATATTGACTTTCAATACACAAGGTGCCATGTAAACATGGGAACCAGAGTGAACATTTCTCTCTACACCCGACAAAACCAGAAAGTGAGGATCGTCACCGGACTCGAAAAAAAAAAAAAAAAGTGATGCAGCAGAAAAATCTGATGCATGCAGAAATGAGAAATGAGCTTTTTAAAATTTTTTTTACTTGGCCTTACCATCTTGCTTAAATTATGTTTAGCAGTATATATTACCCCCATAGACTTGCAACAAGAGGGCTGTGTGAACAGCCCGTGCTTCAGCTGATCTTGACATTCATCACACTTGCAGCTCTATGAACTTGGGAAAGGATCAAGGACACCATGTTCTGAGTAAGTCTGACCTTTATAGAAAAACACTTACATGTGCAACATCAAAGTTCAAGTAGTTCTCAAGTTATAATGAAGAGTAAAATTCATGTATGTTGCACTGTGACCCCACAAACAAGGTCAAGGACATTCATGTACTGTCTAAGCATGACCTTCATACAGAATAATTAACACGTGTAGCTAACTCAAAACAGATCTCAAGTTATCAAGTTAGCAGTAAATTTCGTGTCAGTTGTCCTGTGAATTAGCATTAGAATGCCCATTGACTTACATAGTAATCAAAAGGAAAGCTGCATTGAACAATAAGTACCCGAATTGAAAATCCTTAAAAATCAGGAATCCAAAGCAGTGCCACTTAGTAAACAACTGTTTCACCCTTCCACAACTACATATCCATCACATTTCAGCTTAATCTGAGGGATGGTTCCGAGAACAAGTGAAAAATAGCAAAACCATACAAAAAATTCATAAAAAAATTGCAGCACCACCTGGTGAACAAATAGGGAACTAGGTGTCCCCGGGAGTGTCTATGTACAATATCAAAGCAATTGAGTGAGCAGTTTCAGAGGAGAAGAATTTTTAAGGTTTGCCCCAAAGAAGAACAAAAAAAAATCATAAAAAGTCCAAAAAATCAACAGAGCGTGACCATTTGAACAAACTTGGTACACATCCACCCAAGGCACATCCCAACCAAGTTTGAAGTAGATCTGGCCAATATTATTTAAGTTATGACCATTACAAGAAATTCCCATGTTAAACTTTCCTGTTAAAACTTTTGTCGAGATTTTTGAAAAAAAATCATAAAAAAATCCAAAATTCATTGGAACATGACCATTGGAACAAACCTGGTAGACACCCACCCAAGGTACATCCCCACCAAGTTTGAAGTAAATCTGGATGACGGTTTTGGAGAAGAAGTCGAAAATGTAAATTAGCATTAGAATGTCCATTGACTTACATGGTAATCAATAGGAAAGGTGCATTGACCGATAAGTACCCGAATTGAAACAAGAGGGCTGTGTGAACAGCCCGTGCCTCAGCTGATCTTGACATTCATCACACTTGCAGCTCTATGAACTTGGGAAAGGATCAAGGACACCATGTTCTGAGTAAGTCTGACCTTTATAGAAAAACACTTACATGTGCAACATCAAAGTTCAAGTAGTTCTCAAGTTATAATGAAGAGTAAAATTCATGTATGTTGCACTGTGACCCCACAAACAAGGTCAAGGACATTCATGTACTGTCTAAGCATGACCTTCATACAGAATAATTAACATGTGTAGCTAACTCAAAACAGATCTCAAGTTATCAAATAAACAGTAAATTTCGTGTCAGTTGTCCTGTGAATTAGCATTAGAATGCCCATTGACTTACACAGTAATCAATAGGAAAGCTCCACTGACTGGTAAGTACCGTAATTGAAAATCCTTAAAAATCAGGAATCCAAAGCAGTGCCACCTACTAAACAACTGTTTGACCCTTCCACAACAACATATCCATCACATTTCAGCTTAATCTGAGGGACAGTTCTGAAAACAAGTGAAAAATAGCAAAACCATACAAAAAAATCATTAAAAAAATTGCAGCGCCACCTGGTGAACAAATTGGGAACTACGTGTCCCCGGGAGTGTCTATGAATGATATCAAAGCAATTGGGTGAGCGGTTTCAGAGGAGAAGAATTTTGAAGGTTTGCCCCAAAAAAGAACAAACAAATTCATAAAAAAATCCAAAAATCAATAGAGCATGACCATTTGAACACACTTGATAGAGATCCACCTAAGGGACATCCCCACCAAGTTTGAAGTAAATCTGGTCAATATTATTAAAGTTATGACCATTACAAGAAATTCCCTATTAAACTTTCCTATTCAAACTTTTGTAGAGATTTTTGAAAAAAAATCACAATTTCTTGGAACATGACCATTGGAACAAACCTGGTAGACACCCACCCAAGGTACATTGCCACCAAGTTTGAAGCAAATCTGGATGATGGTTTTGGAGAAGAAGTCGAAAATGTAAATTAGCATTAGAATGCCCATTGGCTTACATGGTAATCAATAGTAAAGGTGCATTAAAAAAAAATATAAAAATCAATGGAGCGTGACCATTTGAAAAACTTGGTAGAGATCCACTCAAGGTGTATCCCCACCAAGTTTGAAGTCAATCTGGATGACGGTTTTGGAGAAGAAGTCGCAAATGTGAATTGGCATTAGAATGCCCATTGACTTCCATAGTAATCAATAGGAAAGCTGCATTGACCGACAAGGCCCAGAATTGAAAAAATCGTTAAAAATCAGAAATCCGCAGCATTCCCACATAGTGAACAAGTTTGTTTGACCCTTCTACAAGGAACATATCCACTACGTTTCAACTTAATCTGAGTGACGGTTCTAGAGAAGAAGTCGAAAATAGCTATAACACACAAAAATTCATAAAGAATTAGGAAAAAATCGCAGCGCCACCTTGTGAACAAATTAAGAACTAGGAGTCCCAGGGAGTGTTCCTGTGTGATATCAAAGCAATTGGGTAAGCGGTTTCGGAGAAGAAGATTTTTTAAGATTTACCCGAAAAAGAACAAAAAAATTCATTAAAAATCCAAAAATCACTGGACCGTGATCAATTGAACAAACTTGGTAGAGACCCACCCAAGGCACATCTCCACCAAGTTTAAAGTGAATCTGGCTGACAGTTTTTGAGAAGAAGTCGAAAATGTGAATTGTGGACGACGGACGGACGGATGACGGACCCTCAAAAAACCTCAGCTGACTGACAAGTCAGCTGAGGTAAAAATCGTTAAAAATCAGGAAGTTGCAGCATTCCCAAATAGTGAACAACTTTGTTTGACCCTTCTACAAGGAACACATCCACCATGTTTCAGCTTAACCTGAGTGACGCTTCTGAAGAAGTCGAGAATAGTTATAAAACAAAAAAAAAAAACATAAAAAATTAGAAAAAATTTGCAGTGCCACCTGGTGAACAAATAAGGAACAAGGAGTCCCTAGGTGTCTTCCTGTGTGATATTAAAGCAATTGGGTAAGCGGTTTCAGAGAAGAAGATTTTTTAACATGTCCCCAAAAGGGAACAAAAAAATTTATTCAAAATCCAAAAATCACTGGAGCATGAACATTTGAACAAAACTGGTAGAACCCCACCCAAGGTACATTGCCACCAAGTTTGAAGTTAATCTGGACGACAGTTTTGGAGAAGAAGTCGAAAATGTGAATTAGCATTAGAATGCCAATTGACTTCCATAGTAATCAATAGGAAAGCTGCATCGACCGATAAGTACCCGAATTGAAAAAAATCGTTAAAAATCAGGAATCTGCATCATTCCCATATAGTGAACAAGTTTGTTTGACCCTTCTACAAGGAACATATCCACCATATTTCAGCTTAACCTGAGAGACAGTTCTGGAGAAGAAGTCGAAAATAGCTATTACACACACAAATTCACAAAAAATTAGAAAAAAATCGCAGCGCCACCTGGTGAACAAATTAAGAACTAGGAGTCCCAGGGAGTGTTCCTGTGTGATATCAAAGCAATTGGGTGAGCGGTTTCGGAGAAGAAGATTTTTTAAGATTTGCCCCCAAAAAGAACAAGAAAATTCATAAAAAATCCAAAAATCACTGGACCGTGACCACTTGAACAAACTTGGTAGAGACCCACCAAAGGCACATATCCACAAAGTTTGAAGTGGATCTGGCCGATGGTTTTTGCGAAGAAGTCGAAAATGTGAATTGGTGACAGACGGACGATGGACTCTCACAAAACCTCAGCTGACTGACAAGTCAGCTGAGGTAAAAAAGGTAGAAGTTGGTACCAACATACACGATAACATCTTAATCAGAAATGCGGCCATTTTTCGCTGTTATTGGCCGGTGTGGGGGTGGGGGAACCACAATGTGGCAGAATACTGCTAAGTGAGACAAACTTATTAGACTGCATGCTTCCACTCATGCAGCCTTCAAACATACCTCTTCATGTTTAAGGACTCTGTATAAACGTACAAAGCGGTGTCATACGTTTATTCAAATATGTAGGCCTACACTCGCCTCTGGCATACAATGACAACAAACACAAGGGTGACATGTTTTTGATGAATGGATGATATTTATGATCTCAAAACATTCAAGACATAGTCATGATTAGAACTGTACAAAGGTTTTAATGTCTGTATGAAAGTATGAATGAGAGTCTGGTGACATCAGCAGGCCAAGTCATGGCACTGTACTGTCACAATCACGATTGTGTCACTGTACTGTTCATGGTATCTGTTCCAGTCCTTGATGTTGGTGCTGGCCTATCAATTTCCTGTCACCATTGAATGCTGCGGACCTAAAACCAAAAAAAACACAATGTGTTACCACTGTTTTTCTACAATTCTGCTGCCCATAGAGGTTTTTACCAGCCTTGCACAGGGGGACAAGTGCTAATTGAACCCCTGATAAATCCAGAATGGTTACCCACATGCATTTTAGGAAGTTAATATACACCACAAAATTGAGGTAAGGTATGTGAATGCACTTGTATGTAAAATAAATGTCAGCATCTTGTAAGTACATGTATTCTTAAATTGATCTTTCGCATGCATTGCCATAATACAGTGTACAGTGATAATAACATCAAGTGAAGGAGCATTTTAGCCAAGGTTTGTGGAGTTATGAAATTCTGACACAGAGTTGATAAAGCTGCAATCAACCTTTCTTCAAATGTAGCATTGTTTGTCAATACTGACAGCTATACAATGCAGGTGATCAGATGTCACTATCCTTTTGAGCCTTATGTGTCAAGGGTGAAACTACTAATATCTACATGTGACACACCAAAGACATGATACTGTATAATGTATTAATTCCAATAGCAGCATGTGCTCTGATAGAGACAAACCCTCAAGTTCTCCGTTTGTGGACTCCACGTCACTTCAATTTCTTCCCACATTTTTGTTTTAAAATTTGACATCTGTTGAAAAGACGGAAAGTACTTATTGTTGTTTTAGCTTTCCACGCTTAATATGCCTTTTGAAGTCTATAATTACTATTACAGTGGTCTCCCTCTTATAAGGCCACTCTCACCAGAGGCCACCCCTCTTGAAAGGCCAGCATTCTTGTGCAGAAAGTATGGTATTTCCATTATCTTCTCCCCCTCAAGAGAGGCCATCCCTCTTATAAGGCCACTTTTTGGCTGCATTTGGGAAGGCCTTATAAGACGGGGATCACTGTACAGTAGTAGTACCTGCCGTATGTGACCACTGCTGTGAGAGACCACCTGGCATTTGTGACCACATTTTGTGTGACACAAGTCTATATTCTTTGTAAATTTACCTGCGGTGAAAGAACACCTGCTCTATGTGACCACTCTTACCTGGCCGAAGGGGCGGTCACATACAGCAGGTACTACTGTATTTCAAATTGGGAAGAATCTAGGTTGCAAAACTTCACAATCAGCAAGTTTGATCAAGGAACTTTATCTACTGGCATGATGTGCTACTATTTGAATGAATACGGTAGGTGTAGTCTAGTGTTTCAGCAAATACACATGTACTAGGCCATGAACATACTGGTGTACATGTATATTACAATAGCTAACACAAATGCACTACCCTAAATGCAACAGAGATGTTGCCCTTTATGGTGGCCTCCATGGGGGGGGGGGGGGGAGGATACAAAGGAAATATCATGCCTGCTGCATGTGAAAGTGGCCTTTGTGGTGAGGGTGGCCCCTCATACGGGGAGGGGAGGCCTTGAGGTCGGGGCCACTGCATGCATTCACAAAGTTTGCCCCGCTTCTATAATGAGCCTAATTTACTTGTAACAGGCTTTTCAATGATGACCAGCCTTACCATGATGATTGTGAGACGATGTACATGTTAATCTTGCTTCTTGGGATTGTTAACGGACACGTAGTGATAGAGGACCACCAGCAAGAAAAGTGATACCCCCAGTACATTGGCGAAGATGGCCAGTTGCACGTCTGTGATCATCCTGCAGGCAAAAAAAACCCAAAACAAAATGATCTTTAATTTTGATGCGCAAACATGGGTCAATGATTCTGAACTCATTCCATACCAGTCCCTAAGTTTTCCGAATATTTACTGACATGTAAGACAACAATTGCATACTTAAATTCTTCATGAAAAAAGGCTTTCGTTCAAGTACCAACATGCCTATAGTCTTTAAAAGTCAGTGGTTGGCACTGCCTGGCAAGTCATGCTGCAGCTGCCCTTGCGGCAGCTGCAGCATGACTTGCCAGGCAGTGCCAGAACCACCGACCAAGGCCTGTGACCATAGTCTGGAATGGGTTAATACAAGCAAAAAAAACATGAATCTATGCTTATTCAAAATGTAAAAGCTGTGTGAGAACATGTATACTGAACATTCACCTCAACATTTACTCTCCCTTTCAGTTCTTTTAATGTCCCTTAAATGCAATGCTATAGCATGGAGGTATATTCTGTATAATGCCTCCATGGTTATCGGAAACAACAAACAACCATAGACAGTTTGGAATTACTCTGTGATATCATTACATTATCTCAGGTGTCAAACAGCGCCACTCAGTCCCAAGCAATGCTAATTTTCTGTGGTACTGCATGTTTGACCAACAGATGCAGAACAAAGACTTTTTCTGCTTTCGAATTCTGCAAAAACATCATCATTTTTACATGAATGGGTAGCTACTACAACAGGTGAGTGTTTGGGAAAAGTACCAGGTTCCTGTAGAAACAGGCCAGCTCACAGCATGAAGCCCTATCCGACCACTGGTGGCGTGTCATAAGATGACATAATTTGGTGGGCAAGAATGGCCTGCAGTGGTCCATTAGGACATCCCCGACAGATGTCAGGTGTTAATCTGTTTGTGCTGCACAGATACAAACATGGCCAGTCCACGCCCAGCCCTTGCATCACCCCTTAACATGCTTACAGCATTACAATGCAAGCTTACTTAACCTCGTCAACATGCTGTTGCTCTCTGCAGATGTGCAAAACAATTTTTTTTTTTTAACCAAAACACCACTTCAGGCTATTCCCATTGAATTCATTGGCTGGGAATTGAAGTTTTCAAGAGTACCAAAAATCTGGTACCCCTCTAATTAAGAGTGTGTAGAATATGCTGATTAACATGATAGCAAAGAGCCCTATGCTGTACATATACATTTCCGATGCTAACTTACACAAGAAACACATTTGTGATACATTTGGTATCATTGGCTTCTTTCTTTCTCAACATACTGAGTGTCCTTTACTTGAAAAACTGGGCACGGTCATCAAATTTTTTACAAAATTTTGACCGTTCGCCTAACACATATTTTACGTAAATTTTGTAGTTCCATCCCAATTTACTGTCACAGTGATGAACACCCAAGTTCAGGATATGGTTCCCCAGGAAAGTTCATGGCAGGCCGCATCACTCAGAGTACATGAGGAATGAGCTGAACACACTATGAACAAGTCTTTTCCTGGGCAGCCCTATCCTCTGTGAGCTTCGTATATGGTATAAACCCATAGGTTATACGTGCAGCTTTCTAATTTTGCCAGCGGATGTAACCCCTTCATATTTTGCAGCTTCATGAAAAGTACATCGGTAATAACAGGTACAAGGATTACAAGCTACACAACACTGTCCATATTTTGTATTTGTAACGTGTAACAACCAATTATGAGGGTAACAAGCTCCCTACAAGACACTCCATGATACCCAACAAATTTCCAAGGGACATGTAGATGTTTACATTGTAAACATTTACATGTCCCTTGGAAATTTGTTTACCCCACCACATCACACACACACACACACACAGGTGATGTCCATTTATATACCCGTAAGTACCCAAAAGTTACTACTGTTGTAATGTACCCAGTAGATGTGCAGCCCCAAACAAATATATACATGTACCAACATTTGGGCCTCTTGATGGACCTAAAAAAAGCATTATTTTTTTCTACCTATTAACTTTTCTGAATGATATACAAAGCTTGACTATAGGTGCTATGCCCATGACAGTTTGAAGTTCCTGGCTTGTGAGGTGTCTGAATATTAGCTGACACAAATATAAAGTGGACAGATAGGCAAAGGCAAGGAAGGGAAGGAAGGAAGGAGGGAGGGAGGGAGGGAGGGAGGAAGGAAGGAAGGAAGGAAGGAAGGAAGGAAGGAAGGAAGGAAGGAAGGAAGGAAGGAAGGAAGGAAGGAAGGGACTTTTCACTTTTTGACTGCACTGTCTCTCTCTCACACACACACAAACATATGCACATTTCTTTTGGAATAAAATCTATCTTGAAGAGTTTTCATGCATGAAAGCCACCAATTTTTGTTTTTAAAACAGAAAACACCCCTTTAAAATTTCCAGCTCTCATTTTTTGCCAAATTTGCAGGCTTTTCAACATATCTTGATTAAAATATTTTTGTAAAAGTTTCGTTCAAAACAGAATTCCCTTTTAAAACTGAAAATTTAAAAAAAATGCCAAGCTCCATACTCATATAGCGACAACAGATTCAATTAACCCATATAATATCAGGCTCTTGAGCAGCCAAAGGCTGTGAAACCAAAACAGATTTGTCCCGAAAACCATCACAAAATATTGGGTCACAGAAGTTGTGGTATCTCGTCTGAAAATCATATATATCATTATATATAGGTATGGCCTGTATTGAAGCCTTGGTTTCTAAATTACGGGTATAGGCCTTAACTTGAAATGTTTACCCTTACCTTGATGGGCCAAAATATTTTTATACCCTGTCCATACAAAATATCCATTCAAAGTCATCATAAATCCAAATGTGCTGCCATGGTACAAATGCCCAGACAAGGGAGCAAGTAAAGATACAAAATCTGGATATTGGAACTGAAACTACGCATATACACTACATGTATAGTGAAAATTACATTATGTTCATAAATATTATAATATGTTCCCTATTGAATTTATTTGATATATTTCGTAATATAATTGTTCTATTTCAAAGAAACCCACATTGATACGGAACCCTGACCGGTGAGCATATTGTTCCGTTTACCACATTACATGCCAACTTTATCCATTTTTCAAGTTTCAAAATTCTACCACAAGGTGTAAAATGTTGATTCATTTGTGGTATGATCAACTTCAAATGCTTCTCGCAGGTGATTCTTGCTAAAATAAAGAAGCATCCGTCAATGTGAGCACTAATTAGTGAAGATTATAACTCTAGCTTATGAAATGCACCAATATCTGTGATGTCTCATGTGATATCACACATTCCACGTGAACAGACCGCAGTCTAAAAGAGCATGTAGGCATGCAGGTGGCATAGCCATATTAGTCAAAAAAGAACTTCATAAAGAAGAAAAACTTTACATGGGACCCAGTTAAGATATTGTATGGACAAAACTGTGCAAAGATTTCTTTAAACTACAACAAGATATTTTTCTGGGTTGTATATATTTACCGCCCGCAAATTTCTCTTACCATATTACGAATCTCATCAACTAGATATGTATGATATTTTAGAAACTGTTGTAGAACACCATAGTCCATTGGGCCAGGTCTTGTTAGTTGGTGACTTTAACTCTAGAACAGGTATTAAGAATGACCATGTAGTTAATGACCCTCATCGATGTGTACCAGCAGCTGAATTTAATAGTGAGGGCAATAATGTAGATGCAAACCAAGATAACAAAGTTTGTACATTTGAAAGAGGCTATTACAACTGTGTATCGGTTCTGGTCTTCACATACTGAATGGTTGTACGATAGGGGATCTGAGAGGCAGGTTTCTTTGCCACAAACCATGGGGATAGAGCACTGTGGACCATGCCATAGCCCACAACCAGCTGCTCGACCACATTAGATACTTCACTGTTCATGAATGGGAGGGAGATAAACCAGATCACTGCATGATATCACTGGTGCTCCAAGTAAATAATAGAGGTGAAAAAAAAATTCAAACACTAGATAATTTTCTGGCCAGGTTTAAATGGAACGAAAACAATAAAGCCCCGCTTGAAAAGGAAATGAGCAGTATATGTGCCCAAGATAAACTTGGAAAGTTTACAATGTTTGGATGATCAGTACATGTAGATCAATGTGTAGACTATTTGAATGATGTTTATCACACAGTGACACAAAGATGTCTAGTACGCAAACAAAATGGTAAGTATGACAAAGGTAAATGCTTGCCCAAGAGATGGTACAGCAAGGATTGCAGAAAAAAGGAAAGCTGTTTGAATGCTCCAGCCAAAAAGATGAGAGCCAAACCAGATGACCAGGATGCTTGCAAGCTATATTTCAGTAAACTCAAATTATATGTTAAATTATGTAAAGGTGTCAAGTGGCAAAAAAGCTCTTGTAACAAGGTTTAAAAAAAAAAAAAAACATGAAAAGAATTCTCAAGAATATTGCAAACTTTAAAAGAACTGAAAAACATAGATAGTATACCAAGTGACTGTGATATAAGTGATGCACATGAATGGGTGATTCATTATAAACAACTGTATAGGAATCCATACACTTTTAGTTCAGACATCAAGGATGTTCTAGAAACCTGGGAACAAGACATGATATACAATAAATTAAATAACTTGATCAAGGGTGATGACATTACGAGAGATGTTAAGCAGGTCAAAAATAAGAAAACCCCGGGGTTAGATTGTTTCAGCAATGAAATGATAAACTGCAACATAGAACTAATGAAGAACCCACTACATGCTTTTTAAGAAAATACGGAGTGCCAGTGTATATATACCCTTCCTGTTGGTTGGAAAGATATATAGTGTCACTTTTTAAATCTGGCTGCATGAGTGATCCCAACAATTATAGAGGAATAACAATAGGTAGCTGTATTGGTAAGGTCCCCAGTGCCATACTTAACAACCGATTTATAAATTTTTTAAAAGATAGGAATATGATGCATGATACATGGATAGGATCCTGCAAGGGATCAAGGACCTTGAACCATATATTTGTCTTGAAAATTTTAATTGATAAGTACACTAAGGAAAAAAACGAGATAAATAGGAAATTGTATGCAGCTTTTGTTGATTTCCGAAAAGCTTTTGATACAGTATGGAGAGATACACTGTATCTCAAATTACTCCAAGACGGAGTGGGCTCCAAATTTTATACAGTAATAAAAAACATGTAAATGTATTCTGATGTGTAATCACGCATCAAGTTGGGACATTACATAACTCGACCATTTAACAGGTACCTGAGCACGACTTTGTTCAACTTCTTTACTAATGATATTCCGGATTTGTTTCAGGATGGTTCATCATTTTAAAATTTGTATTTACAGTAATGATACAAAGTATAGTAAACTTTGTGATCAGGAGTTTCCGAGCAGAAGCACACACACATGTAAGTTATTTTCTTGGAAGAAGTCCAAGTGATGCATCAATGTTTATACATCACAACAAAACCTGTGGCACGAAAAGAATTAAAATTCCATCATACAAGATTTGCGAAAAAGTGTACGTGTACAAGACAGGTGGCAGTCATTCCACTGACGTCTTCGGAGTTTAAGCTGCAAAAGTTTGTCCCCTTCGTCAACAGCATGTCATTTTTTGTTTGATGGTAATTCAATGAAACTGCAGCGTGAATGTTTCAATAGACAAAAGGGATGTTATTTCTCTTAACTTCCTAAGCGTAAGGACTACCTACTGTTTGGCATTTCGTGACACAGATAATACACGGATGTTATTTCTCTTACTTCCTAAGCGTAAGGAGTACTTGCTATTTGGCATTTCATGACACAGATAATACAGGGATGTTATTTCTCTTACTTCCTAAGCGTAAGGAGTACTTGCTATTTGGCATTTCATGACACAGATAATACAGGGATGTTATTTCTCTTACTTCCTAAGCGTAAGGAGTACTTGCTATTTGGCATTTCGTGACACAGATAATACAGGGATGTTATTTCTCTTACTTCCTAAGCGCAAGGAGTACCTACTATTTGGCATTTCTTGACACAGGTAATACATATCCTTGATTGGATTATTTTCCAAACAATGGTGTGGATCCTCTTTACTACCAGGTCTAGATTAGGATAATTATGACCCGTCTTTTGTTTCCACAGCTCTTTCTTGGCAGATAAGGACCCGCAACAAAAGACTGTGTATAAAACTATTTCACAATGCAACCTGAGGAGTCTTCTATGTAGCACAGGACCTTATTACATACTTAATAATAATACTCCTGTGGCTCTCCGCTTTTCTGCCAGACTCCAATGTGACACAGGTTGCCTAGCAAACAAAGGGAGATGCGGTGGACGAAACCATGGTAATCCTCATCCCAGTCATCAGCTTGTGCTGCCATGTTTTCCAGGACCAGAGCCCACTACACACTCTCTCACAGCTGTGGTGAGCTCCTGGTCCTGGATATATCCCCCTACAACGATTTGATTTACAATGAAACCACCAGAAGCTTGTAGGAAACTGTCCCATTTACTGGTGGTTTTCACCTAAGCTTTGGGACCTAAGCTGTTCTTAAAACTGTTCACCGAATTGGCATTTACAATATCATCTGCTAAATTGTTGCACTCATCCACAACTCTTTGTGAAAAGAAGAATTTTCTTATGTCTCATTTAGCTTTTTGTTTAAAAAAAATTAATTTGTGCCCACTGGTCATTACATTTGGGTGATTCATGACAAAGAAGTCCTCTCTCTGTAACCCTTCTAAATAGGAGATATGCATATTAATTTCCCGTCACAACTGCATACCTGATTGCCTGGTCTCGCTTGGTGGGATATGGCGAGATACGGGTCGGTACCAGGTGGGACAAGTGGGATATTATTAATATTTTGGAAATAAAGTTTATTATTATTATCATTAAAGACAGACGGAAATTTTTCTTTTGTATGGCTTGGGAAATACTAGATGAATACCAGTTTGACATTTGTGATTTTAAGTTTCTCAACGAAAGCTAATTTTTTGAGAAATGAACATGTGGTCCTGTCTGTGACAGTGATGTGACCCGCACGTCCCCAGTGATAGCCTGGAGTCAAACTCATGCTTTGTGGTGGGAAATTAATATGTATACGGCATATTGTTCATTATTTTGAATACTTCAATCAGGTCAGCCCTCTGTCTCTGTCACTCTAATGGCATTAAGTTTGTTTTTTTTAGTCATTTTCATGACATAGTCCAGCTGGCCACGACCACTTTTTCATTCTAGTTGCCATCCTTTGTGCTTTTTCTATATTGTCAATGTCCTTTTGATAATATGGTCTCCATAATTGTACACAGTCTAACAGTACTCTAAATGAAGCCTAACGGTCAACCAATGATTTGTAGAGCTGCACAATGTTCTCTTCGGATTTGTCTTCATAATTAATACAGCACACAAACTTGCACTCAGCGACTCGTCGCATGTGCTTTCTTCGCCCTGGGAGGGGCCAAAAAAAACCAACACTTTCCCTGACACACCCTATCCTCAACTCTAAGGCTCAGGTATTTCCCATGGCAGACCCTTTCCCTCTTGTACTCTGAAATTCTAAATTTACCTGTTACTGTCTAACTTTACCATTTCATTTCAAGGTTCATTTCATTTCTTTTCTCCCAGCATCATACCTACCTAAAATGCCTTATTACATACTGATGTGTGAACATAAACTTTGGACAGGTTTTAAAAGTATCTTGGACAATGTATTAATCTTGTACTATGCGTGTGGCCACATGACATTGCATGTCTTGTCTGAGTGAGAGGGTGTCCCCACACTAGATTCCAACATGGGTCGGACTGACACCTTGACACGTTGAGGTTGACACAGTCACACTGTGTTCATGCGCACATCTTCGTCACTTTGAAAAGCAATTGCGTCTATTTGAAAGTCGCAGCAAACTTAAACATGTTACCTGGATGGTAAGCTGGTAGCTGTTTTGCACAAATAAAAGGTAAATGATCTCGATTTGTGCGAAGTCGACGTGTCCAAGTTTACAACATGGATTCCGAGACAAACCGTGAAGGAACAGGAAGGTGCGAGAGGTCACGCTCCACCAATCGCAGTCCAAGTTTCACAACCGCGACCTTGAAATGAAGGACAAAGAACATGGCGGGAGTGTCATTCTTCGAAAGGTTACTCCTTTGTTCATAGTTTACAACTTAACTTACGATACACTGACAGGGGTGTCTACTGCGTTGTTGGAGAAATATGCAGTATACAATTGTTATATGCATCGGAGACTAAAATGGATTATACTGGAAGTTCCGACATGACATGTGTATTCGGTGTACCGCCCCGAACCCACTTTGTTGTGGTTTTGATGAGCCGTCAACTTTGTAAACTGAATTGTGAATGCGATTACTACAAGTGTGTCACGGAGCATGTGGTACCCAAAAGGAGAACCCTCCCACTCACAGAATACCGTACCCGCAACGTCCAAGTTGCCCCTTTGAGATCATCACCTAACTTAGGAGAGAAATGAACGGATGTTTACATTTTCTGGAGTATGAAGACAAAGTACAACGACTTGTTTCTTATGAAAGTGGGAAGTTCCTTTTGGGACGATCTCAGCATAAGACTTCCGGGTTTTAATGCTGCATTACCACATGGCACTTGAAGAGATCCTGGAAGAAGTTATTGGAAGCAACAGGAGATTACAGGCGCAAGGGGTTCCTATCATAACGGGTAGAACAGGTATGCACATTCTTGTCCTAGGCCGTATCATTGAAAGAGAAAGGGTGTCTTCCAAGTTTGATGACATGCACTGTTACGCACGTGTTGGGAATTGACAATGACCTTTGTTCTAAGTGTCTGGTTGTCTTTGTTTGTAATTAACACAGCACACAAACGTGCAATACCATCACAACATCTCTCAGATGCAAAATCAGTTCCCACGTAAGGCAACTAACAATAATAAGGCTGAATATACCCATAAAGCTACATGTAAACACGACTACTGTCAGTACGTAATAGTTTGTTGTCGGTCCATGTTGTGTTTGTTTCTTTGTCTAATTAGACCTAAGTTCCTTTGTTGATATACTTTTATTGTCTGTATCTCAAATGTGTTACCTTGAAAGGATAGTTGTGTTAGCAAGATTCAAAAATAGAAGCAACTGAGGAAAAACAGAGGTAGTGTATAACAGAAAACATAACCACTGACAATGATGGAAATGCGTAGAAAGGGGTGTATTATGTTGCACCCATGTGCTTTATGCTGTTAGATTTGGCGGGAGTGGAACATGTGCGCAGGGGGAGTGGTTACTTTGGGAAACTACATGACTCATATCTGCTGGGATTACGATGTTTTTTACTAATTTTTACGTGTTTCATATACTTGTTCAGAATTAATGAATTTATACTTATTTAATGAAGTTTGGAAAATCAACTTCAGAAGTTGTGTAAGGTTTTAAGTTATAATTGATCATTATGGTTGCTTAGCAGCATATCAGTTTTGCAGCATGGCCAGGGACACAGACTCGACCCTTTGTCACTCTTACATTATCCCTTGCTTGCAAGTTAATGTTCACCTCTTTTATTTCTGAACTCCATGACTTTAAATAAGTTTAAAAACATGCAGATATGTTGTTTGTGTGTACAATTGTATTATCAGGTCGTAATATTTGTTATTTTGAAGACTGTTGAGTAGAATTGTATCTGATTTATCCTTTGTCCCACACAGTCATGTTCATGTAGTTTTACTGCATGTCAAAATTCTTCTTTCTCAATATTTATAGAATAAGTCAAAACATAAAATGCTGCAAACAAATATTGTATATATCTCCATGCACATTGGTTTTCACTTTTTTAGCATTTTAACTTGAAAATTGAATGTTTGGAAATAATTCCATTTAAACCAAATGTTTTAGTTTGTATTGTTTAATGCCTTTTGGAAAGAATGGGAAAAATATATAAAAAAAGAAGAAACAACAAACAATTAAGCATAAATGCATTCTTAGGATCTCTTAGTTTTGCAATACTTGTACAGTAGTGAATATACAAATTGAACTGCTATTGAAAGGTCATTATAAGGGAAAAGGCACATGTGCATTTTTCAGACCAAGAGTGAGGCTGACACAACAAAAAGAAATGATCATAAGTAATTAGCCATTTATTGTGGTAAGCTTTTTGTCATTGTTTAGATTGTGACAATTATAAATGAAAAAAAGTGTTTGTATGCTGTTCAGATGGACTTGCTGATGTGAACAGCAAATTTTGCGAGATGTACAAAACTAAGGGGAAAAAAAAACTTAAGTTACCTAATCATTAGAATTCAAATGGTTCAGTTTTAAGAAAATACAAATGAATAACTATAATATTATGAGGTGTTCGATTATTATATCATTTGTGGCACACAAGTGCAAAAAGCTTGTTTTTAAGATAATTCTTCATGAAAGATACCTTAATGTACAGAGCTTCTCAAGTTTTTGTCGTTGTATTTTACAAAAATCTAACAAGACTTAAGACACAAAACACCAAATTTAAAATACAGACAATAGGACTATAGAACATTTTAGAAATTATAACCATGCAGGTGACATGTTAATGAGCCTATTTCTCTTATTGTGTTAACATCAACTGAGACCATCCCCCCCCCCCCAAAAAAATGTGGAAGAGAATGACTTGAGCCCACTTCGCAGGAAGACAAAGGTGAAGATGTATGAGTGGTGTGTGGTAATCTACTAGACACTGGCATTGTGTGTGCTGACATAAACTGCCAAGTGGCCAATTAAGCTGTCTTTATTGTGGCGCAACAGATTTTCCACATTATGTCATGATTGGCATGGTGGATTATGGGTGTTTAATAGCATTCCCGGTGATGACATGAACATCCGGTTTGCTGAAGCGCTCAATGTAACTTTTAACAGTTTCCTTTGATGTGGTACAGAAATGAATATAGATAGTTATTTACATGTCACACCAGCAAACTGCGGATACATTTAACCTGTATGGGATGAGTTTGCAACAGTCAAATGAAAGTTAGAGTTGTAATAATCAATCTACTGATCTCATCTGACTTCTTGTTCAGCCAGAGCAGTACCTGAAACAATCTTGATGTTAATGAATTAATTGTCTTGTTTTCTGTTAAGTAAATTGGAGTGCACAGATGCAGTGTTGTCAGGTAGCCATTGATGGGTTAGATCAATTTGTCTGGCTGTAAACTGGAGATGTACTGTTTTCTTTGTCTGGGCCAGGTGATGATGTCTCTTTGTTTCAAGCTGCAGTTGTGCCACCATGTTGCTATGGAAACTGCAGCAGCAGCAACCTGGGCAGTCAGTTGTGTTGCCTCATCAGTTATTAATTATTGGCCTGTGCTTTACTACAAAGGCGCTTCAGGATGGGTATGTCCAAGTGATGCTCACACCTTTGTCCAAGATAAGTTTTTTGTTTGTTGATGGTTACTTATGCACTGTTCTCTGGTCAGAATCTGGCATTCTGAATTTCAGGTTTTAGTTTCCACCACATGAAAACACTGGATGTGTATTTTAAATTTGATGACCATTTTAGTTTTGTGAAGCCATCTGGTTTTTTGTTCCATGGATTACAGATCTGCAAAAAAAAAAAAAAAAAGACAGTGGAACCCCCCCCCCCCCCCCCCCCCCCCCCCCAAGAAAATTAGAATGAAAAATTATAATCTGCGGATCTGGGCTATTCCCCCTCCCCCCAATATTTTGCTGATTTCTAAAACGCATCCTCAAATAGGTGTACATGCATGTACATATCTAAAGACCACCTCCAGTATTAGACCATGTCTTCTTAAAGACCATCCTCAAATAGGTGTACATGCATGTACATATCTAAAGACCACCTCCAATATTAGACCATGTCTTCCTAAAGACCATTCTTTGAACACCCTTTGCTGTATTTCTATTTTATATATGCCTTTATATTAAGGCCCCCTGCAGTATAAGGGCACTTTATGCTGGCAGTAGGGACAATCTTAAATGGCAGGTATCACTGTTCTGTACTACATTGCAGTACACATTGAAAGTGGTGCTTGTATGACTGCTCTTGGCTTATATCTTGATATTTTGGGGGTAGGGTAACATGCCTTTTAACTTGTTTGTTTTGATGGCACAAGAATCAGCGAACATGGATTATGGACAAGTGTAACAAGAACTTCTGTCGGTGGATGACCTGTATTTTTCAGTTCTACTTCAAAATGGTGACTTTTATTTTTACCTTTTTTCTTTCTTCCAACATTGAAATTTGCCTTTATAGTGAAAGAGACAGTTATGTTTTTATTTAGACCCCCATTCTCGCACTCTGTCCAAAATATGTGTATATACCACAGGGCCAGAATTTCCATTCTCGTAAAGATTCTCCTAAAGTTGCCTTTCTTTAATAAGAAAACTAATTGACACAAATCCAAATAGATTCTCGCAAAATTTTGCAAAATTCTGGCCCTGTACCGAATAATTAAAAACATGGTCCTCTGCACGTGTGTACAACACAGTGGTTGTTAAACTCCCAACATTCAAGAACATAATTTGTGAAAGAAGTGAGTAAAAGTGGAAGCACAGGACACAGCTGAGGTAAGATTGGACTGCATTGTGCCCAGTAACCACCTCTTTTGTGTTAATTTACAGGTAAATAATGTGGACACATTTTTGTTAGCGACATAGAATTGCGCACAATCGCCTGCACCGTTCTGTACAGGAATGGAAACCTCAACAAAGGGGAATCTTTACAATTTGCCATCGGTATTGGCGTAGCCTTTGTGCAGAAAGGTATTCTCGGCAAATGGGTAAATACTGGCGTGCAGTAGATGTGATGATCGAGTGTACTGGTAAATACTCTTGCAGAGATCAAGTTTTATTGGAAGGTGATGTCGATTTCTTGCGTGATTTGTGGTTTTGCTCATTATGCACACCTTGGATAACACGCTACCTGATTGTGAGTTGAGTGGTGGCTGCAGGTCACATTTTCCCTTTGTCATCACTTACATCAGGCCCAGTAATCATTCTACTGTGGCATAAAGACAGGTGCCTTATTTTACTCCTTCCCTTTCACTTGAGGGCGTCTGCACAAAAGAAATTGGTAGGCTTACAGAGATATTGGGTAAGGGGATCACTTTTGTCGCAGAAAGGTTCAGACCTTTAAATCCAGGTCTCTCTTGTGGTTTGTGCCAGGAAGTGTGGACAGCTTGTTGGTCTCCTCGCATGTTTGCGTCTGAACCTCAGCAGGTAGGTGTCTGACAGTTTCTCTCCCGGGCATGTGTAGGTATGTTCATCTGTTTGTTTTCAGCTTGATCTGTGGTCGTCAGCACCCCCTCACTTTCTTCTGAAGCAACTTTTCGAAAGGCAGGAGTTGGTGCTGCCACACTTTGTTGTTACCTAAATGGCTTTCATTGCTGTCGTCAAAAACATTTTGTTGTTTGAGGAACTTTTGCGTCACAGGGTTGACACTACAAGGGCTGTCCAGCTGCCCGGGACAACCGAACTTTCTTGCATGCAAGTTCTTCTGAGTTGTGGTGGCCCATTGGGCAAGTTTACAATAGACCTGTTGCTGAAAACTGGGGAAAACACTTACCGGCAATGACAATTCTGTACGTCATAATAATTCATTGGGGCAAGTCCTGGTAAGGAGGTAATATTGCGAGAAAATTATTCACCAGTTTGTGTTAGGTTGAAGTGGCACAACAAACAAAACAGGTAACAATGTGTGTCAAGGGACAATGAAGTAGAAGTCCCGTAGATCTGTAATAATGGCAGGAAAATGACATGGAGATTGCTCCATGGCTTTCTGCAAAGGATACAGGACAAAGGACAGCATGTTTCATTAAAAGAAAGGACTTCTACGAGTAAAGATGCTGTACATAACAAAAGGTCAAAGAAAACGCCATTCATACGGTTTGTTTTGGATTTCACAAGGAGCAATTTTAGATATATAGGGCCCTATATACCTTAACATGTAGCATTGACTTGACAAGTAAGCCTGTCTAAGCCTTTACTTGGGCTCCAAAGCAGACAGTGCTGCATATTATATCTGCAATTGAAGTGGAGAAAACACACACAGACTGGTCTGTTTAGCAGGCAAAACTGTTTTGTCTTTGCTGATGATTTTATCCTCATTGGTGAGTCAAATTGGGCATTAGAGAGAAGTTCACATGTCTGCAAGTGTATTGATATCGGAATACATACAGCTGAGAGTAGAGTGCAGCCCCCCCCCCCCCCCGTGTTGTTAAATTTCCATTTTATACAATATTTTACTCATTCATTACAAGTTACTCTTATATCAGTATCCCATAAAAAGCCAGAAAATATATGTACATGCATTCAACCAACATAACTGATTGTTAAATCTTGTTTTTACTTACAGGTGTATATACATGTATATAAAACAGGGATGAGCCTGTTCAGGGAATTTTGTGTCAGAGACTTACAGAAATTCCTGGATTTCTGGTTGAACCTCTAAAGAAAGTTACATTTTTCTCCCTCTCAAATGTTGTTTTTTACTGAGGATGAGTACTGTATATGTTACTTTCAGGGAATTTTTTTCCTTGGTCAGGCTCATGTCTGATAAAATAAAACATAGATTCAGAACCAAGGTGTCAGGTATATTCCTTGAAAGGCTATTATAGCCAATTTTACCCAACATGTGTATGTAGCAGTTAGTGATTTGCATATTGTTGCAGGTATGAACAGCTGTCAGTACACTACTACACTGGTGCAGTTGTAGCCAATACTTTGCCTACAGGTCAATTACTACACATTCGCACTTGTGAGCTGGCCTTTAGAAATAATCTGCACTTAGTTCAATGGGGAGTTGAAAACTTTCCCAATCCGAATGGAAATTTATAGTATATTCTGCAAGTTTGTGCAGTGGAAAAAAATGAACATCTTTGTAAAAGAATGGCAGGACTGTCTTAATTCTAAATTGTATGATAATCTGCTGCAAACAAAAGTTGCAAGCAGCATCGTGTAGGTCTCCAAATAGGTTATCAACAAGTGTCAAACCTAGTCTTAGCTTCCCAGAAATATCAAGAGTGTGGCCTGGTAAGTTGTCAGCAGCTTCCTTTTTTTTTTTTTAATTCATTTTTTTGTTTGTTTGTTTTTGTTTTTGTTTTTTTTTTTGTAGGTAAAATTTAAAGGGATGCTTACATTATTGTTATTATGTAGAATGCAGATTTGTTTCCGCCGGGATTAATGGAAAGCAAACCTCCTTGTATCCCAAAGAGCCATTACGGTATATTGCGAGATACTGTCCTGGGCAGGTTCTGGAAATGTCGAGGAAGGATGAACTTGCCAGCAAGCTCTCGCAGCACAATTTAAAATGAAAGCAAATGTCTCCATCTGCTTGCATAATACAGATGAGGGGAAAAAAAGTCATTTGTCATTGAAGCAGATGAAATCTGGTGAAAAAAGAGGGGATGGGTTTTAACTTTCACATGCATGTTTGTTTTGGAACAGTGCAGCTTTTTTTTTCTACGGAAGGTGTCATGCAGCATTATATAATGTGTGCGTGTGAATGTTTGGAAAGGTATGATTGAACTATTCACATACATGTTTATTTATAAACATTGCAGCCTTTTTTTCCCCACCATAGTCAGTGGCATCTGGTAATGCATGTAGTTACAATGGTGCCGTGCAACATTGTATAATGTGTGCATGCATGCAAGTGTTTGGAAAGGTTTAAGTATTTGAACTTGGGAAGTGTTTTGAAAAACATGATTCACGCAAAGCCCATGGAATCTGATCATGTGTGTTGCATGACTTTTGAATGTTGGGTAACAATTGATGGTTTTGTAAAAAGAAGTACGTACCCTTTACGGAGCCATGTAATCTTAGATGTCAAAATATGGTGTATTGTCATGCAATTTTGTGATGAAGGACAGATGTATACTAATCTCCCACAACACGGGTGCTAGGGAGAAAACCTCCTCTAAAATGGGTCCTCGAGGCCTTTTTTTAATGCCTTCTCCAGTAATGGGGGGTGGTGGTGGAGGTGGTGAGTGAAGGATTATAAATGTTTTATTGGTAGTCTGTTTGTCTGTATGTCCGTACTTCTGTACATCCATGCCAATCTTTGTTCCCCCAATATCTTCTTCAAAAGGACTAAAAGGGTTTTTTTTGTTGTTTTTTTTTTTTGGTGATAAAAGCAATAAAGTTCTGGTGAGTATTGTTTATACATGAATGGCATGGGAGGGAAACTAAATGCATGCAGAATACACAACCAGCACAAAGACTCGTTGTAGTGTGTGACTGTCTTAGTCATGCCAGTCAACATCCATCGGGAGATATTCTTGCTGCTGTGGGAGACGTTTTTCGAACTTTGTAACAAAAATGAAGGAAGAAGACAAATTGATTTTCAGTGGGTTGACAACCAGAAACAAGAATAGATTTATTTCAATTGAAGAGTCTAAAAAGTAGGACCAAAATAGCAGAGAGTCAACAGGTGTGGTCAGGGGTAGGACCCTTTTTTTTTTTTTTGTTGTTGTTCAGATGTCCGGAATTGGGTAAGTGGACCACTTTGCACTGAGAAAGTGTTGAACTCATGAATGAGGGGAAGTGGAATGAGGGTAGTGTGTCAGTGCTGTTGTTGAGCTGATCCAGTTGACTGGGGCATTTTTATAACTTCCATCTTTTGAGGGGAACGTTTGAGGTGTACCGCTGTTTGGGATACGTGGATGCCCATCTGTGGTAAGATTGACCATCTTACATGCAGGTATACGTTTTGAAGTGTTTTGCTTAACGAATACACAGGTCTATAAATATTACAATTTGATAATAGTAAGGTGCATTCAGAATTGACAATAAGGCAAGTAAATTTTCACAAAGGACAAGTGAAAATTTTGAGCATAATGAAAATTGAGCCCTCTTCTTGTCGGAATTTTAGGTAAAGAGTGCTATGGGGCATGAAACAAAAGCAGTTAATGGCCAACCCTCTGCATAGTTTTTCCCATACCTACGGGTTCAAAGTGGGGTGGGGGTGGGGGTGGGGGGTAAAGTAAGTGCTAAAATTTTAACATGCATTTGTAAGTTTTCCTTTACCCTCTTTGCACAACAGCTGCCATTGTGATCGTGATTCCGGACTCTTTACCTCCAACAGCAAAAGTCACATGTAAGAAAGCAGAGGTACAAAACTCCAGTTGTAATTTGCAAGAAAATGACATGCCTGAGTTAATGGTTGCTTCTTTTTTTCCAGTCAGCTGGCGTAATGCTATACAAGCAGACCAATAGTGTGTGTGACAGGCAAAGCCTCTTATGAGAATACTAGTAGTATTACTTATTTCGTCAGTCAACATTCTGCTGGACTTTCTTTCTTTCTTTCTTTCTTTCTTTCTTTCTTTCTTTCTTTCTTTCTTTCTTTCTTTCTTTCTTTCTTTCTTTCTTTCTTTCTCTCTCTCTCTCTCTCTCTCTCTCTCGCTTTCTCTCTTCCTTCATTCCTTTCCTATATATTATTCACTCTCATTTCTACCATAATCCATAGTTGTCCTTGTATGGTCATCAAGGAAGTCCAGTCTGATGGTTGCAAAATTCAATTCACACCTGTAAATCCAGTCACGCTTTGTTTGGTTCAGGTGTGACCACAGGTAAATTTGTGCATGGGACTTATACCCACAGAAAGACCAGTAGCCTATTGACTCTCCCATGGGGTTACCCACACCACCTCAGGCCTCATAGCTGAGATAGGGATCCTCTTGTTTGCCCCTGGGAATACCTTTGCATGCTTAGTTATACACAGTGTCCACGTGGGAGCAGCCAGTTTATCCCAGATTGCCTTTTCATATGTACTGATGGGAAGCACTAAGGTGTTTTACAGGAGAGTATGCTCCCCTATACCTTGGCTATCACGATAAGTAGACCCAAGGCTCAATGAGGTAACTTGGCAACCTCTTTGGTCACATAATTAAGTGTAATCTCGGAGTTTTGTAATTCCAGAGAACGAGGTATAAATTTATGTTTATTAGCAGCAGTCACTTTTGAACAATTTAGCTGCTACATGTATATTGAAACTTGTACTGCAGAAGCATCTGTTTGTAGGCTTTGCTGAGTTCAAAGTTCAGTGACCTTCACATATTTTTCAAGGTCACCAGGGGTCATATTTTTACCTTTGGGGATATGATGACTTTTGAACAAATTGAGGCATTAATTACTGATTAAAGTTGATTTAACACACACCAATTTAGTGGACATTTCTATTTAATAGACTTCTATCAATTCATGTCTTCCCAAACTGAAAAAAACACCCCACTGATTATTGAAGGTAACTTTACCACAAGATCAATATTTATATAACAGACGTTTTGGTTGTCTCCCTTCCAGTCAATTTTAAAAATTCACTTATTACTGTAGAAGTATCTCATTGAAAACTTGGCTGAATCTGACATTCAGTGATCTTGACTTATTTTCCCGGTAACCAGGGGTCATCATAAACTTGAACAGTAAAAGCATTTGATTGGAAGCTTGGCTAAGTTTGACATTCATTGACCTTGACCTACTTTCAAGGTCACCAGGGTCATATTTCTACGCTTTTTGAGGGGAGGTTTCAAGGTTGTTCTGACTGTTATATTTCTTCATGTAAGAAAAGGAACGAAGCCAGGTAGTTTTGTATTAGATGTGTTATTAAATACAGTCACAGCCATAGTACCCAAAAGTACTGATCCTATTTGGAATGGGCACCCCCATACAGTGCCATTGGGCAGTTTTCCCAGTCTCAAGGGTATCTCAGTGAATAGGAATACAAATATTTTTATTGCATCATTCAACATGAGAACATAGCAATTGTACAACAGTGCAAGCATGAAGAAGGAGTAGTACATACATAGCATATAAATACTAAGATGATCTTAACTAATCAAACTACAATAATTCAGTCAAAGATACTCGGAGGGTAACTTTAGAGGATATTAAACTGTTAAAATGCGAAGTGCCTCTAATCAGCATGATTTCAAATGCCACAAATTTGGTATCCTTCATCGTGTGTACTATATACTAATACCAGCACAGTGATCGCTCTCTAATAAGACCATCCATAATGCAACCGAAATGTGCCCACATAAAAGGGGTGGCCTCTCTTGAGAGGGACAATACAATGGAAATACCACTTTTGTGGCATGGAGAAGTGGCCTTAGTAGAGATGGTGGTCTCTCTTGGGGGGGGGGGGTTATTAGAGGGGACCACTGTAGCAGTTAGTTCAGAGGATGTTCAAGATTTAAAGTTTGAGGTAGGGCCAGTATTCAATGAAGACAAAGTAGCATTACCTTTCAGGCCACATTATACTGTATTGATAAAATAGGTATTGAAGTCAAACTTTCTTTATTACAGATAAAGGTGTCAATCCAACTTCAATTCTTTGTTCGGTGCTATGTGGATATCTCCAATATAATGAAAATAAAAGTTGTTGAATTTAAAAATAAAAGTTGTTGAATTTGAATTTGTGATAATTGAGCATATTTCAGAAAGTTCTTGAAATGTTAACTATATTCAAGTGTATTCTAGATAGAGGTGTCAGTAGCATCTTATATTCATTGGTTTGTGATATAGGTTTATCCAATGATAAAATGAAAATGAAAGTTCCAAAATGTGAATAAATGCTGATAAGGGACACTTGGAAGATTTTGATTCTTGATGATTTAAGAATATGAAAGATAGAAAGGGTAATGTTAATTCAAAGAATTGTGTTCAAGATACATTTGATAATCAGTGAACAAATTTTAAAGCTATGCAAGTTTTCAAATTTTAAAGGCACACTTGTAGACAGATTTCCCTTCAGGCAAACTTAGTTTTACTGGTTTGTTTTTCTGGTTTTGTATATCTCTTGTGGCCTGTCAAATCCCAGTCTGGTCTTTTTGGATCCTAGCCTAAGTTAGTAAGGCAGTGACATATAGAGAGAACCAGTGGAATATTAAATGGGTGGCTTGCATGTGTATGATTTACCATGCACAAAGGCATCTGTAGTTTGTTCTGTCGTCATCATGGTCATGTTTTGTTTTTGTTTTTTGTTTTATTTTGTATGTGTGTTTTTTTTTTTTTTGTCTTGTTTTATAAAAACCACAGGGACTGCTGGCGCCCTTAGCCAAATGCTTATGTTTGATTCATTTGGCTAAAGAAATTTGTAAATGGCTAATTTGTTTTAACATGAATGATATAAGAGTCAGGTCAAATTCTGCAGTGATTACTCTTTATTTCCTGAGTTGGCCACGCATTTTGAAGGCACAGATCCATCCCTGAAACTATTTCCATATCATTTAACCCAAGGACCTAACATTGACAAATTAGTGTGTTACTTTTCCCCACAACTACTTCTCTCTTTTTTTTTTTTCTCAAGTATTTGCTTATTTGTTTATTTTTTTTCATCGTAAAAATAATGTATGTCATCAGTCAACAGCTTTCCTGGGCACACTGTGGAAGACTTCTAGAGTGCAGCGAGGCAAGCTGTTGCCTTGGTTTCCAGAGAGTTCACTACAGGTGGTGGTGTCACAGCATTTTACCAAAATCTTTGAGAATACATGTCTGCTGTTTAACACATATAGATACTGGATAATGTGTCCCTCCCCCCCCCCCCCACACACACACACACACTATCTGGGCATCAGGAAAAAAGAAAAGAGAAAGGGAAAATTTGAGTAACGTGCAATATCCTGGTATGAGTGATTCATGCAGTGGTACCACTGGAGTAGGGTCATTGGCTTTCTGAGAAATTACAACAGTCGGTGAAAGTTACTTTCGTCTGCCAGCATGTTCAAGACTCAACACAAAACTGATTGTGTTGGTAGCTGGCTGAATTCTGAGCTTACTAGTTTAGTTGTTCGTCAACTCAGATGTGTAGGCCCAGAAGCGTTCTGCGTAACTGCAAAGAGAAGCCGATACTGACGACACTATCATAGGTAATGGATTGCATATTTTTTCCCCAAAAGAATTTTAAAATACTTGGGAATTTTATCATATAATGAAGCAAAAACTTGACTGATGGGAAGGCTTCGTTTAATTTAACAGTTGCATGTAAGTTAAGTTTTTTAGACTTGTATTCAAAATATATTTTTTGAATACCACCCCAGGTTTCTCATTAAGTTTGTCTTTTTTTTTTTTTTGTTCATTTGGACGATATGTGGAAAAGCTGTTGACTAAGACTACATTTTGCTTTAGACTAGGCCTGTTGGTATTTGAATGGAATGTATCTTCATGAGGAATTTGAATCTTTTAACCATTACATGTTTAACGGTAATGTGAAAATGACTATAGCCAGGATTAGCACTTTAAGGGACCTCCATAAAGAGACCATTAAATTTCCTATATTAAGACCACCAATTTACAGACCCGTTTTTGTTTATGATCCTTAATTAAATATTATATTCCCCATTTAGATCACTTCTCTATGAAAACCACATTTTCTCAGTTCCTAGGGAGATTCCACTCAGTCCCTAGGGAGATTGCACTATCTATCTATATATATATATATATATATATATATATATATATATATATATATATATATATATATATATATATATATATACACACACATACACATATACAGTGGAACCCCAACCTAGTGGTCACTCTGCAAAAGTGAAAAGCAGGTCTGAATTCAAGTGACCTTTGAATGTAACCGATTTAAATCTGCTTGAAGTTTGAGAATTGTGGTCATTCCCAAATTACAGTCTTCTCTAGAGTTGTGACCATAGGTGAGCCTTATTGTGGTATTCCACTGTACATACCACTAACAGAGTTCCTGGCGCGTGTAAACGTATTAGAAACAGTACCATTTTAGTGCCCCTGTTGACCGTTACAGTTTAACGTAAGGGTAAATAGAATTTGACACCTTACTTTGGTAAATAGTTTTTCCTGACTCAGTGACAGTGGAACACCAGTCTACATACGGAGTGGATGATAATTTCTTTTAATAAATGATCGAACAATTGAATGTATAGAGGTGTGAATAAGGTCAATTTTAAGGTGTTGATGGGAAGGAGTTAGGATGCAAAGCAACATCTACTGGCAGGTTGAGAATTTACCTGAATATTGATTGTTTTGTTTAAAAAGGTGCAAACCTTCCCAGGAAAAAGTAGTGGAAAATGGCAAAAAATGTGTGGTCATTTATATGTATTGGTTACCCGGTATTTTTACCCATAAAAAGACATGACTTTCTGGACAGATTGGGAATAAGTGAGAAACAGTCGTGAATTATTAACAAAAAACGGAAGACTTTCTTGTGAAAAAAACTGATGTGTTTACATAAGTACACTTATGTCAAGGTCGGGAGAGTGAATTTAAACTGTGGATATATTATTCATTACCAAAGGTGAGAGTTGCATGCATTTTATGTAGTTTTCTTGATTAGATCATCTGTTGCTATGTATCCTGACAGCATCACACATGTATCTTCCACGATCTACTTTTCAAACGATTGTACTCAAGCACATGGATCTCTGACTAGACTGGAAACTCCCGGTTGTACATGTGGGATATAACAGGAAGGGTGACAATGGGGAAGGCCCTGCCATTTACAGAAGCCAGTTTGAACTAGCCGGCTAAAGGTGATGTTTGACAGGTATACATGTAGCATTATGGTAGAAAATAGTCCCTGCTCCAAACACATTACTTTTTCATGGTAGATCTGAAGTATTTTCGACATTTTTGAAGATTTGGTAGGATTTTGGGGTCACATTGAAAGGCATACAGTTAGTGCAGGTTTTCTGTTTTTTATTTTTGTTTTTAATTTGTTTGGTGACAACATGAATATAAATTAAAATAAATTCTAATTTAACCATTTTAATGTATTCTTAGAGTGTTTAAGTGAAGTCCTGACAACAATAGCAAACATGACTGGCCACAGTCACTCATCTGGCAGGGATTCAGTATCAGGTGTCACAAAATTACAGAATGAGGGAGAAACGCTTTCGATTTGTGAGATTTGGATCATGCATCAATTTCATTGTTTCCGTTAAGAATTTTTTCAGGGGGTCACAAGAAGGGAAATTCAGGGGAGAAGACTAGATTTTTACCAATTTTACATGTAAATGAACAAGACATGTAACCCTTTAGAATTTTTCTACAGGGTTTTTAAAGTTTTGAAAGGGTAATATACCCCCATTTGGGGGGTAATGGAAACACTGATCATTCAAAATACCGTGACACATACATGCAGACCTAAGAATGTATTTTATTTTTTTGGAAACATTTTACAGGCACTGCTTACATTATAAATTAGATTAATTATTATACATGTGTTGAATTGACTGGACTATATATCAGAAGGCAGCACTCCAGAGTCATATATAAAATGCTATAAACTCAACGCTTTTTGGGAAGTTCACACTTAAGATTCACTTTATGACTGCATGATAATGGTTGTAAACTTCAGTGCTGCCTCGGCAATTACAGAAACGTACCAAAATGATCACTATTATTGCTGCTGGATGTCAAATCGACTTTTACAGTTTAATGTGTTCGACATCAAACTCATGCGGCAAATATGCTGTGAACCCTGAAAGCAGATATGCTTCTGGTTCGTTCCTGAGGTACGGTCTGTTGAGCTAAAATGATGACACATCTGAGACAGGCTACATGTACCTTTGACAGACTCTGGTGACAAAATGGAGGAAAATGTGGAAGGGAAAACAAAATGGAGGAAAATGTGGAAGGGAAAAAAAATGGAGACATGGTTTTCTAGTTTATACCTTACCCATGACTGTGTTTCATATTTTGGGTCATTATATCTAAAACAAAACAAAAAATACATGTGTATATTTGTCAAATTACGGTGTTCACTTGGGTAAATTGTTTTGTGAACATCATGGTTTTGTTGTGTATGGTGGGGCTATCAATTAAATGTGGAGTTTGTTAGCATTTGGAAATTGTACTCGTTTCAACACTTTGAAACGTAATGTAGACTCCTCTTGGCGCATTAACCCTTAAAGTGCTGATCACAGCTTTAGTCATTTTCTCATTACCATAAACATATGATGGTTAAAAAATTCAAATTCCACGTGAAGCTACCTTTCATTCAAATACGTGCAAGCCTAGTCTAAAGCAAAAAGTTGTCTTATTCAACAGCTTTCCTCGGGACACTTTGCGCATTCCAGGCAAAGTGCCTCATGGAAAGCTGTTGACTCAGTCTTAAATCAGTGCTTTAAGGGTTAACATAAGTCATCAGTGATAACCTGTGATATAAGCGCTTGGTTAAAATAATATAAACAATTGTGAAGGAAACTTAGATTGGAGTTTAAACACTTTGTCGTCGGATAAAATCTGAATTATGTAGTGGTCTTTCCAGGGAGGTGGGAATAAGATGACAAATACCAAAAGAAAGTATCTCAAACAGGTGGTCCTTTGAGACAGGAGTTCTTTCATTGTATTGGTCCCATAAGACAGGGACCTCAGAACATATACATGAAACACAGGCACTCAGGTGAGTGGTTGTGAGCAGCATTTTTCAAGTTAGCCATCAAATTTTAACTGAGAGATGAAGCATACAAAATTCCTGAATAATCCTCATGCACCTGAAGGGGTTTTTTTGGGGGGGGGATTGTAGGGTGAGTGGGTGGGTGGGGAGGAGAATGCAGAGCCAAGTGGTTTATGCCCAACGTGTGGCAAGAATGTTAAATATGCAACTTTGTATCTGTTTATTATTCCTAATGGTTGATATGTTTAGTATATATATATATATATATTCTTTTTACACTCCTGCCTTCAGGGCAAGTTGATGTGAAATATAATTACTTGGCTTCAGGACCAGTTGGCCCAGGGGCCAGTTATTTTTTTGTCATGGTCCTTACAATGGTGCAGCTTCTGAAAAGAACCCATCTACATGTCTACACTGTGTGTGAAACCAGTCTGTCATACACAGGAAATTTTTAAAGCAATACATGGAAACTTAAGATCGAGTTCCCGAAAGATGTGGGGACATAGATGACGGAGGCAGGGGGCGGGGAAGAAAGTTTTTAACAACCGTTTATTGATGGTGGTGTGTCAAATGCTGGATCATTTGTGTACCAATTACCAAGTCTGTGACACGCTTTTTCAACAGGTCACTTGCAGTCTCATGCGACAGGTGAAAATACATGTGATCTGATAAATGTACTGTAAATTCACTGAAATTTGCTTTGTTTTAATACTTTTTGTTTATTTCTCTGAAGGCATAAAAAACTATGAAAACAGGAACAGTGAACTAACATCTTAACACAGAAACAGAAGAAAGTACATGTAAGTTACATTACACATAAGGCCAAAATAGTGCCATGAAAAACCGAGTGAAATGCCTGAAATGGAAAAACTGTGAAAAGATATATGTCTATACATGTGTGTGTATATATATATATATATATATATATATATATATATATATATATATATATATATATATATGTATGAAAATAATTTCATTTAAAGTAATCTGCCAACCCATGCCAAGGAAAGCTGTTGACCTAAGGCATGCCATCAGCAGGGGAATAAACGATTCTCAACAACACAAATTTACATGGAATTTAAGTTCAAGCTGACTGTGCTTTACGTCCTGTGCTTCTGGGCAATTGGAGCAGGAAAAGGATTAAGGCGTTCCAGAAAGCAGTCCCTGAGATGACCCACTTCAAATTTCCAAGTTAAAGTCTCTGCAGGGGGACTTTGTTTGGAAGGGTGCCTTGAAAGAGGGTCTACTGTTGTGCAAAATGGGGGGATTTCGTTCTGTGGACTAACAAGGAACCTTCTTCAATGTTCTCCTTCCCCTAGGTCAACAGGGCCCAGGGTGGCGGGTCCATGCTGATGTTCAGTGCTGCATGTTCTCCGTGAACTCTATCTTCTTTTGATCCTCACCTACATCAAACAGGCAGAAATTGAAGTTATTAAATACGCTATAACTGGAACAGCTATGCAACATCTACAGAGAGATTGGATTGTGATTTTTTTCTCTTTTTTGGTTCAGGACGACACAGAAGATGAGGCACTGTTGCTCCTGTTTGTATTAAGTTACTTAGGTTTCTGGATGGTTTTGAGTGAAACTGCACAAAAATATAGGAACATTGTTTCCCTGTGTGTTGAATAAGAGTAAAGGGAGCTGTGTGAAGTCAGAGACAGGCACTTCATGTATGAAGGAGAACCTGACTTCAAAGACCACCCTCAGGGTTAGCAAATTATGGTCTTTCAAGATGGGTGGTCTTTCATAAGAGGTACAGTAGTATTTCTCTTGAAAGACCACTCCAATCTGAGGCCACATGGCTTCACAGACCATACAGAAGTGGTCCCTTGTGCTGTCTCGTCCATTATAATGAAATTCCTATGAGAGACCACCTGTTTTGAAAGAGCACTTTTGGGCCTCCCTTGAGGTGGTCTCTCAAGAGAGAGGGACTACTGTATAGATATTAAAATGAAAAGTATAAAGCAAAGCATGTCAAGTAGGTGGTCTTTTAAGGCAGGTGGTCTCTTACGACAGGGATCACTGTACATAGCGAACTGAGAGTGACACTGAAACAGTGCAAACTTGTTTTTGTGAAGGACTTTTCCCTTTAAATTTTGCTTTAATCTCTTAATATACAGCAAAATTGACTTGAAAAACTGGCCTCGGGGGATGACCAAATTGTGGTCTGTCAAAAAGGTGGTCTTTTATAGGAGGTATAAATATGTGTAAAATGTAAAGTGCCAAGCTAAGTATCCTGATAAGGTGGTCGTTCAAGACAGGTGGTCATGCAATAGAGTGACCTCTCAAAACAAGGGGTCCCTATGCAGCAAAACCTGGCTTGAAAACAACTCTAGGGGAGGACTATGTCG
This sequence comes from Hermodice carunculata, assembly GCA_964020975.1. NCBI lineage: Eukaryota > Metazoa > Annelida > Polychaeta > Eunicida > Amphinomidae > Hermodice > Hermodice carunculata. Next base: position 11,940,067 of record OZ026629.1, read on the forward strand.
CAGCCTTTGAAGACAGGTGGTCTTTCATAGAGGTAAATATGTAAATACATATATACAGTGGTCCCCCTCTTATAAGGCCACCCCAAATGCACCAGAGATGTGGCCTTATAAGAGGGGTGGCCTCTCTTGAGGGTGAGTATATTATGGAAACCCCATACTTACTGCATGGAGAAGTGGCCTTTCTAGAGGGGGTGGCCTCTCTTCAGGGGGGCCTTTTAAGAGGGGGACGACCGTATATATAGAAAGAATGAAAATACTGAGCAAGTCCTGCAATCTGTTAAGCCAGGTCATCTCTCATTGGAGCGGTCTCTAAAGACAGGGCACCACAGTAAACAAGAGTTACAGTATACCAACATATATAGTCATTGGTCAGTGGGGAAGGTTTCACTTTATCTCTGAGGACTTGCACAACCACAATGAAAGATCCTGCCCGTGGTATCCTGAGCTGGTGATCTTTCATTTAAGTGGTGTATCAAATTAAATCCGGGAGCATGGGAATTATTTTTCAGTCAAAGAATGTGTGTCATAGTTCAGGAATGTTTTGTGTATGGAAGGTGTACACACTCTATTATCCAATCAGTGCCTTCTTATGTCACCACATAAAAATGGTATTCCTTGGACTGCCAGGGGAACAGGAAGAGATGCAGACCTGAGGGATGATGGGCTGTCAGCTAGGAACGAAGCTGAGCTCAGACAATCTGTTCCCGAGATTAGCGATTCTGTCTGTTCCTCAGAGCCAAGGATACCAGTTGTTTTATTACGCCCAACAGCAGTGAATCAATTAAAGTATTTGCGGTCAACAAAGTACAGTGGTTCCCCTTTAATAAGGCCACCTGAAAATGCAACCAAGAAGTGGCCACATCAGGAGGATTGAGCCCTCTTGACAGGGAAAAAAATACAATGGTAATACCACTTTTGTGGCATGGAGGAGTGGCCTTTGTAGAGAGGGGGTCTTATTGGAGGGGGACCACTGTAAAGCATTTCTATACTGTTTCTTCAAGGTATGGTAAAAGACTGTATTGTATTACACCAGTTTACAGCTCTAGATTTTTTCTCATTTTTATTTTATTTTTGGTTTTGTTTTGTTGTCCATGTGTGTGTGAAAAACTAATTTATTTTATTTGATACAATGTAGGTTTTGTCGCACAGTTTACATTGCAAATTCATCTGTTCAGTTGTTGTAGACCGGTGTGTGGGAGCGTGTGCATGCATCTTTGTATCCATTCAATTGCGACTTCTATGGTAGATAAATTAGTACCTGAGGGATTGCTGTCCTTTAACCAAATATTGTGAAACTACTATAATGATTACATTTACAAAAAAAAAAAAAAAAAAAAAAAAAAAAAAAAAAAAAAAAAAAATCAGCATGCCATGTAGATTCGATTTTTATGGATCAACCTCAACAGAAAAAAAGAACACTTAGATTAGTTGCAGGAGGAATTGGTCCCATCATATTAACAATTTGGTCACCAAAGATGTGAAGATGGTAAAAAAACCAAGCAAGATCTGTACAGTTGAGATCTGGAAATCAGTGAGGGAAGCAGTAAAAGTCAATACCAGCTTCATATTTCAGCACAGTATCAATTTAAGCCTACCATTAGGTCCACTTGAATACACAACAATCAACAGGGCACATTGTGAAAGACTCCTTGACATCCACCATACAAAAATGAAGACTCTTAAAACAAGTGCTGTTTCAATGGAGATACAAATAACATGAAAAGTACTAAATAAAGTGCAGGGGCTGCTGGTGCTGTTAGCCAATTAGCCAAGTGCTAATACTTCATTCATCTGGCTAAAAAATGCAAATGGCTACTTTATTTTAACATGTCTTATACACAAGTCAGGTTGAATTCTGCAGCAATTGCCGTTTTATTTCCCAAGTTGGCTATCAAGTTTGAAGGTCTAGATCTGACCCTGATTGTTCTGAAAAGTTAGAGGAGGTCACTTTGGAACCGGCGGTCTCTTGTACAAAAGGTTTCTGAAGACAGGAATGACTGTATCGTGCCCAGCTCTGTGCAGATTGTGTTGCTTACATGTTAGTCCTGCATGTAGCGTCAATTATCGTAAATGATATTTTAACAAATTGACCCTTCAAGTGAAAGTTACAGCTTCAGATCCGTGGCGATAGCCGTGAGTGTGCAGCTGTATATTATCTTAAATGAAACATTAGCACGACATTAAGCAAACACGACAAGATGAGACAAGGCACCAGGTGTGAAGTATGCCATTTGCTGAACACACCACCACGCAGCATACATACAAGGTGTCTGATCCGGGAGTTGCCACCACGAAGAGACAACTACCGTACAAAGCCAGTTTAGCTATGTGTGATTGAGTTGTGGCTGTGGAAGTGAAATGTCTCCTTCATGACACGTGAAAGTTCCAAGTCCATGACGTACAACAGGAAGGAATTGCCATCTGATAGCAAGGCATGGACTTAACATCTGTCTAAAGAAATGGGCTAATTTTAAAATATCTTGTGCCCAACGTGAGAGCTTAGCAGCGATACACATATTCCAAGCAGAAGGAACATTAGCTGAAGGCGTTGAGCCTGCACAAATGACGCTGAAAACTGTTTGCGGTAAGCCGTGCACACTCTGTTTTCACTCGTGTTGACTTGACATTAAAATTTTAAAATATTAGTTTGACTCTTGTGAGGTTGCACAAGTAAGTTTCAAAGTCAGGGTTTGCAACTTGTAGGCAAGAGAAAGCGTCCTTGGTCATCACTTGGGAATTATAAAAAATATGTTTCTCAGCTGTAACCACAAATTATAAAGTGTACTATACACTTATTTTTGGTGTGTATAAAATGTTGTGTTTTGTACATTTGAGGCTTTTAACTGATTTTACTTTAACTGTTTTTGGACACAGTTCCTGTTAAAACTATGTTTAAAATGATATCGTATTGTGGTTTTATTTTCACAGTCAAGTGCTACCAGTTTGAGAACAAGCATAAATAAAAAATGTGGCAAAATACGAGTGAATTCACAGTACATGTATAGTGAAACCTGGCTATTCTGGACACCTCTGGGACTGGCAAAAAGTGTCCACAGTTGGCAGGTGTCCACAACAGACAGGGTGTTTTTAACAGGAAAATTGACCTTTTAATCCTGGACATAACTGTCCACATTATACAGGTGTCCACATTATAGAGGTGTCCATATGGGCAGGTTTTACTGTATTTGTTTTTTTTTGACATGGGGCAGTTAGGTCTTGAACCAGTAGCCTTTGGCACCAATGTGTGACAGCAGCTTCTGGGTTCTGCCGTGTATGTACTAGCAGTGGCCACAGACATTTCAATATGATTTAAGAAAATAGGAATGTGTAAAAAGAAAGAAAATAAAATAAATGAAGAAGGAAGGAATGAAAGAAAAAGATGGAAGGAAAGCTAGAAAGGGAGGATGAGAGAGAGAGAGAGAGAGAGAGAGAGAGAGAGAGAGAGAGAGAGAGAGAGAGAGAGAGAGAGAGAGAGAGAGAGAGAGAGAGAGAGAGAGAGAGAGAGAGAGAGAGAGAGAGAGAGAGAGAGAGAGAGAGAGAGAGAGAGAGAGAGAGAGAGAGAGAGAGAGAGAGAGAGGAGAGAGAGAGAGAGAGAGAGAGAGAGAGAGAGAGAGAGAGAGAGAGAGAGAGAGAGAGAATTTCAGTCAGGGCAACCAAAAATTTAAAGCTCAATTTAAATTTATTGCACTAGTTGTCCCAAAATGTGAGAAAAAAAAAAAACATACAAAACCCCCCAGATAACTGGGGGCATTCAGCTGAAAACCCTTAATGTTGACCCCTGGATGTTGCACATATCATTAGAAAGCATATAGACTGTGAAGTGTAATGTTTACATATATCATATGTATATATAAGCAACTAGCCCTCAGGTACATTGTATGTCTGTTCTGGGGACACTGAGGTGTCCAGTGCATAAGTGGAGGCAAAAGCTGCACCATCTTTGTGTTCCTAGCCAGACATGTGGAAAGTTAAAAGTTTAATATGTTCCAACTTCTCACTCTACTTGAACTGAAGGGTGTACTGGCAACAGGGCATTAATGGGACATTATGAAGCCAGGTAGTAACCTGAACAATTGGCTGCACATTTTCTGCCAGCGTCAGCAGTGATTGTACAGCCGGCTGTGTCTACAGATGCTCATATAACTGCTGCTCATTGGGACACAAAGAACTCTTTTTATGAATATTGTTAACCTTTTCACTGGTTAGAACAATGCAGAGTCAAGAGCTGTGGTGACAGGCTTTTTCTGCCAGCCTCCTTCAGACAGTTTGTCCCTTACAGCAAATGAAAGCACGACCGTAGATGCAGATGTTGTTGTTTGACATCCAGTGCTTTTTTTTTTTTTTTTTTGGGGGGGGGGGGGACGGGGAGGGGGAGGGCAATGTTTATAGAGAGACTGGATATTAAATTTACACAGTGCTGATCAACACCTTTTTAATTTTATTATCAGGTCATTAGATCGGCTCATTGCTGTTGTTTGTATGTTTCACATTGACAGGGTTAATACAGAGAATTGGAGGGTGCGGATGAGGTTGGAAAGTTAGTACCCTGTTATCCCTTTTAAGTATCCCTGCCTTTATGGGGGCTGGCCCGTACCCCCTCCCTCATTTTTCTGGCATAAAACTTCTGAGATATTGGAAAATTACATATTTTTATGATGATTTACCAATTAATACAGCTAAAATGTTGCAAACTTAGGTCAACAATGGGAATGGATTTCAATGAAAGTTCCTTTCACTTTGTACTTTGGCATATGTAGCTGTACTGACTGTTGGGCAGCCCTAGATGATATTTAGTTTGTGACCAATATTGATTGTCAGTTTGTAGAGGTTAAATTGACAGTTTAAACAGGTGTCACAGAGTAGCTTGCTACAAATGTAATATAGAAGAATCCATTGCATGAAATTTCTTGCAACACCTCCCTACCATCAATGGCCCTTGTCTCTCGGCCAAGTTCTATCTCCACGCTTTGTCTTTGTAAAATTTGCGACTTTGAAACTGTGCAAGTTTATAAAATTTTGATGAGCATTAATATATATATATATATATATATATATATATATATATATATATATATATATATATATATATATATATATATATATATATATATGTATATATTCAAATGTACTTGCAAAACTGAAATACTTCAGTCTTCAGTCATTCATGGCAGAAGAAAAGGGAAACTTGGGAAGAATTTGATTGTAATTTTTGAAATTTTAAGTGTATTGTGGAAAGTATGTACCCAGTTATAGAGCTTTTCAAACTGCCGTCGTATAAGGGAAATCGTGCAGTGTGAGCTCATAGTGTTGGGGACTGATGCGGCTGATTTAAAAGGGAAAGGGTCATATATAACATCCATGAAGCAAGTCCCAAAAGTTGGGTTGCCAGGCTTTTAGGTTTCATTTTATGACTCAGGGGATTCAATGAAAAAAAGATGTCACTGTTTTGGCTTAAAAAAAAAAAAAACGGGCATGCTCGCCACTGTTTTTCCCAAACCAAGATGTATTCAGGTGTGCCAGGATACAAAATTATTGCTGGCTGAAATGAGTGTGCCACTCTGGTTCTTCCCATTCACATTCACATGTGCTCCTGTATCTTTTGTGGTTTTTTTTCCAGTCACATTCACATGTGCTGGTTTTATTGTGTTTCTTCCCAGTCACATTCACCTGTCAGTCTGTGCGGAACGTTTATTCTCTTATCGGTCATTTTGCTCAAATTTCAAAAGTCCCAATACTTTAACATGTAACTTGCTAGCATTTTCTATTGGTCCGGACAATTTTTTATCGTTAAAAGCCGACGGACTGGTACTTTTTTGCATGGACTGACATGTGCTCCTGATGCTTTTTTCAAATACCCAGTTAAAGTGTGAACGGGTTGCACCTGAAAACCACTGGAAGTGGGCCCTGTCTGTTTCCACCTGGCCATTCCTGGGTGTATTTGGCAGAGACTCTATTTCTAAACGGTACCATACCTGTAGAAAATGCAGTCTCTTGGTAGGGGTTTTTTAGAGAGGTCTCTACCTGTAGAGAATAACAATCTCATGGGAGTGGTCAGGTGGGTCGCTTGACCTATGGAATTGTGATCTCGTGGTAGGGTTCTTCAGATGCTTCACTTTGCCAATGGAGAGTACAGTCTCAGAACATTTTCCATCCTTGCCTTGCCTTGTCTTGCCTTTTCTGTATTTTTTTTAGCGTGTATATGTGTGAGACAATGTGAAATTTATACAGTTCCCTGATGTGACGACTGCATATTTGATGTGTTATCTGAGTTGTTGACTCAAGTGTCAATTCAAGGGGGAAAGGGTTAATGAGAGGGACGTTGTTAGACACAGACCACAGTTCACATGCTTTTGGAGAGTTTCCACACATTTTCAAGGGTCACAGCTGAAAAAAAATTAGGATTTTTGTAAGTTGACTGTCTGTAGGTCTATTAGGCATGTATGGCAACGTATTGAAGATTTTATGGTGCAAAACGAATAACTTTAAGATAGTTAAGATATTGACATGTATGTCAGTAGATTCCTAGGTACATGTACATATATGCAGATGTTTGTTTCCGTGTTCATGCTATTACTCTGTTGAGGTATAGGTATGTGTGTTCATGTTATTATTCTGTTAAGGTATAGATATGTGTGTTCATGTTATTATTCTGTTAAGGTATAGATATGTGTGTTCATGTTATTATTCTGTTAAAGTATAGATATGTGTGTTCATGTTATTATTCTGGTAAAGTATATATATGTGTTTCTTGTTGAAATTCTGTTAAGGTATAGATACATACTGTTCTGACTTCCAAGTGAAGCGAAGAAGAAGTTGGTGTTCAGGGTGTGTATATGGTTTTGAAGGGGTAGTTTATTCTTATCCAGTAGATGTCTCTACCAGCTGGCCATAGATTTTTCTTTAGTGCAAACTTTCCCCACCAGATGTCTTGTTTCTAGTTCAACAGGCAACCAACAGTGGGCAGCACATGATGGTAATGAACCAGGCAGTGCTTTGCACTGGCTCAGTCATATTCAAAGCTTTCTGGAATGCAAATGACCAGTGTGGTCAGGTGCAGTGCATGCTGAACAATCGATATTTTGCAGGGTCAAGATGACCAGTATAGCAAGACCAGTATAGCAAGCATCACATAGACTCCAGATCTGTCCTTTCACGTGGAGATCCCCCACTTTCAAGGGCAGCTGTACATTACTCGGTCATCTAGAGGTAAACAGTGGTTCAAGTGTCAACTCAAAAATGAGCCAGACTCCCATGTCAGCTTTAAACTGACAGCAATGCTGTAGTTTTAGCACCAAAATGCATCAGAATACACAGTTGAAACCCAGCCCCGGTCAGAATATGATTGAGTTAAAAGCTCCCCTTGGCACGGGTTGAGCCCAATACGCCCAACCTGCTCCAAGGAAAGATATTGCCGAGGGCATGCCATCATAAGTGGCCGTACATAGTGATATAAATCTTAGAAAAAATGTTCTCTAGTCAGTGTTTCTGTTGGGATTTTTTTTCAGAGGGTCGCAACCTCTAAGAGAGTAAAAATTTTTAGCTGTATTTTGCAAAATTAACAAAGAAAATATAAAAAAAGTTGGGACCCTTTTGAAATTTGCTGAGGGGGTATTTCATGATTTGAAAGGGTAATATACTCCTATTTGGGGGTTAACAGAAACCCTGTCTAGTAATAAAAGATAAGAGTAAAAACTTCAAAGGCAAATGACAATTTGCATCTTGGTGATTTGGGCAGCAAAGGGTTAATCCTTTCCTAAGACCGCCCAAATATAAATTGTGGTTGGCTTTATTGTTTCTACATAACAATATTGTTAATAGAAAACATTTTAGATGAAAATTCTAGGTATGATCTGTTTTGCATTTTTGCCTTGGATTTACTGCAGTTCACAATTTTTTTTCAGTTTTTTTTTTTTTTTTTTTTTCCGAGTACGTGTATTATCACAAGCTTTGCTGTTGGGGAAGGCAGCCGTGGCAATGTCTGCAACTTAAGCCACATGGGGCCGGTAACTGCTCATTACCCTGCTCACTGTTATGTACCTGATAAAATTGGTTCCAGACAGCTGCTTTGGAGAAGGGAAATATGAGATATGCATATTAATTTCCCACCCCAACTGCATACCTGACTGCCTAGTCTCGCTTGGTGAGATATGGCGAGATACGGGTCGCTACCTGTGGGGACCAGCAGGATATTACTAATATTTTGGAAATACAGAATACTTATCAGAGGCAGATGGAAATTTTTTCTTATATATGGCTGGGGAAGTACTAGAAGAATAAGAGTTTGGAATTTGTAAACTTAAATTACTCAAAAAAAAAAAAAAAAATGCTAATTTTGTGAGAAATGAGCATATGGCCTGTCTGTAACAGTGATGCAACCCGCATGTTCCCTGTGATCGCCAGGCTCAAACCCGTGCTTTGTGGCGGGAAATTAATATGCATACTGCGTATTGTGATTGCCTGAAAAATATAGTATGCAGAGCAAATTTGATCTGAAATAAATTTTCAGTCCTGTGAAGACAAGAATAAACCTTGAACACATATGAAAGTGTATGTGCAATCTGGGTAACTGTACTGATCATGTTTCAGATATAGTTTTCTTTGCTGCTTTAAGTTTTCACTGATAAATCTTGAAGTAAGGCATCGTCATGATCTTGGAGCTGCTGCCATCTAGTGGTTTTTTGTTTGTTTGTGGGAAACATGGTTTTACATCTATGGGATTGTTATCGCTTTGAACAGCAAGAAGGGTGTTTTTTTTTGCACAAAGGTGGAATGGGAGAGCAGCAAAGCAGGATGGTAAGTAGCTGCTGCCCTCTGGTTTGTAATGGAGGAACTGTGCACTGGACTGATTGTGGTATGGTAGCTGCTGCCCTCTGTGGTAGAAGAGTGGTACTACACCATCACATCAGATTGACGATGAGACCTCAGCCAGTGCTGTACTGTGTTTCCAAGTGACATGAGAGTAAATATACAGAAGTTGGAAAATTGTGAGGAAAGATACTCTGTTTCCAAGTGACATGAGAGTAAAATATACAGTGGGTTGGAAAATTTGGGGAAAAATAGAGAAAGTCACAGAAAACATGTAACATTGACAAATGTGACCTCAATCTCTCTGTCATTCAGACTGATTTTTTTCAGAATGTTCACCTAAAAATTATGATTCATAGCTGTATAAGCATGACAAATACTTAATCTATAATAGTCAACAGGAAACACTTCGGGTAATTTACAAATTTGTGTTCATTTGCTTGTGTTGGGCACACCATCTCACATATGTCAGTCTGGTGCTGCCCTCTGGTGACCAAACCAATTACACATTCTGTTACTTTTTCTTGGATCACATGGGCCAGATTGGTCACTGATCTCTCTGATTCATGTGAACAGGTAAAGCTTAAACGGGAATCCTGGTCTGATACAGGTCTTATGAATGCAATGAGGATGTGACATGACATGGTGTGATATAAGGCCCTTAAGTCATCACCGGCAGTGATTCATATATGAAAACAAGCCACTTGATGTTACGGTGGTCATTGTATATCAATAAACAATGTAGATAAACATGTCATCCTTGACTGCAGTTGTTACTAGTAATTGTAGAAAGGGAAAAACAACAGGTGATCACCCTTTATATACGTGTATACGAAATGTATGTGACCTGACTATGTTGAGTTACTGTCAAAGATTTTGTACATACATAGCACCAAAGCCTCAGCCCAGTGCATGTGTTCGGTAGTTCTGAACTCTCGACTGCATACTTGCCTGACTGGCATATGTCAATAAGATGTAGATCTTGTTTTGTACCAATTTTGAATTTAACCCAACTTTATTTTATTTATTATTTGTTTGCTGATCACAGCAGGATATACTTTAGTGTTCAGAGTCGTTTTTGATGATATTAGAACAGAAATGTAGTCACGAGTTCATCCTGGGTGGAGATAAAAATATAAATAGCAGGTAAAAATGCTGCATGTAGACCTGAGTGTAGAATGTGAAATTGCCATTAAAAAGTGAAACAAACAAGGAAACCCTAGATTGTGAATGGCACATATATCCCCATGATTTTATTGGAATCCGTTTTATGCCAGTAATCAGCAATGCTGCAAATGTATCGTAATCTTTATGAGCATCCCCGGAACATCCACTCTCACGTGTGTATCGGTAACGTGTTACGCTGAACTCATATCCAGAGGGACCCGGCAAATGGAAAGTGTATTAGTGGGCAGCGTTTTGAGCTCCGCCAATATCATGTGGGCATCTCTAGACAGGTGGAAATGACATTGAAACTACGGGGGTCACCTTTCTGGAACGCCAGTGCCTGGTTGAGGAAGTGGGGCATCAATCCATTCTAATAAGCAGCTTTTGGAATTATTGTATGGGGGCATGTTTTTATGAAAACATGTACTTTTTGTGTTTTTAATATACATATAGTGGCAATTATGTAGCTGCACGCTCTTTTCTTCTTAGGTCGTTGGTGAATGCGGTATTTAACTGTCATTGATCGTTGAATACATTGGCCTAGTAGTATCCTGGTTCATCTGACAGAGTGCAAGATTGATTTATATTTGTACGCTTTTATCTGTACCTAATCTTCTTTGGATGCACGGACAAAAAAAAATATAATAAAATTGTCAACAAAGGAGCTACAGAATGAGGAAAAGGTACAAAATGTTGGCTGTATCTAGTTCTATTTATGTACTCAAAGGCACATGATCACCAGTTAAACCTGTCATCTCAGTTTCCTCGTAATTTTGCTGTCCCTACAGAAATAACATTAAAATGGTATTAGCCCTTGTAGAAATAAAGGACTTGGCAACAGCGTTCCTCGGCACAATCCAGGGGAAACTCATACAGAGGGTGCTGATTCAAACTGTTGACTGAACACATGCTGTCAATATAGTTATTTTCTTATGAAATCCGTATTGGAGCACTATTTCAATGTCCTATCATTTTGACGGTTAAATGCCATCGGTGAAATATGCAAAATTCAGCCAAATTAAATGACTTTGGAGTGCATTGTATGTCTCTTTGATTTAAAAAAAATGCTGTCAGGTTTTTAGTGGGGAAAAGTAGCATGCAGTTATTTTGGTTATAGGTCCCACAATGTTAAATTTAACACATCTTACACTGATTCAACTCCCAAAAAGTCGAAAGAGAGAAGAGAAAATCTCATGTTAAAATGATGACACACGCGTTTACAGTTGTTTTGTGTTAGCCCACAGTACATTCGGTCGAGCTGTAGAGTTCAAGCTTGAAGTGTCGCCAGCTTTGTATGAATAGAGATCCATCAATGAAAGTAGTATCATCTGCCAATGTAATCCTGCGCATGGCTGGTCATTGGTTCACCACTGTAGGAGTTCTGTGAATAGGATATGTATATTGTTACTGTTATGCCGGTCAATATAACACAGCACACAGCCACTGAATTAAAAGCAACGAAAATAACTTGAACAAGTATTATATCACATATAATTCTCTTTTATCTGTGCTGTGTCAGAATTATTATTATTATTATTATTATTATTATTATTATTATTATTATTATTATTATTATTATTATTATTTTTTTTTTTTGATTTACAGAAAAATGAGAAATGAAGTCTGCAACTCTTTTCATGTTACTATTTTGTTCTACAGAGATGCCACTTTACAAGTTTTGCGTGAAGTCAGGTTTTGGTAGTTTCTTCAAAACTTCAGGGGAAAAAATCATCTGCATTTTGGTCTGAACAGTTCAAATCTGCTGAAGAAGATTGGTGTGGGATACAAGTTTCCGATGTTCTTTGTCAAAGTTCAGGTTATCTGTGTCATTTTTCAATGACATCTCTGGTTCTACAAAACAGATCAGTCGAACACAAAGTTAGTCTGTGCAGTTTGTAAATTATTTATTTATTTATCTATTTGATTATTATTATTTTATTGTATTTATTTATTTTTTGGGGGGGGGGCTACTTTTTTTATTCTCTGCCCTGAGACTATTTTTGGTATATAGCTAGGCAAATCTGATTGCAAAATTTGCAGAGGAAGGCAATGTTTCTGATTGCTGACACAGAATTTTGTTTCAAAGTTAGTTATTTTGAACACATCTTTTGCGGCACCAAACATTTTTCAGTTGATCTAAGCATGTTAGGATTTCATATATGCGTATCTATGCACATCGTGATACAAAACCTGTTTGTATTTGAGTGCTGAAAAAGCTACCAGCAAGTAGTTTCCAGATGGGCATTAGAAATTGATAATGATATAGTTAAGTACACAGGAATTAACACTTTAATGAAATGTGCAAGGAAAAAAACTGCTGGATGGATTGTTAATTTGGAGCTTGTTTGATGGTTCAGAGTGCAGTTCGAGGGATATTCAAACATCAATTTCCTCATCAGCTGGGCAAATGAAGCAGTGGCCAAGTTGCAACATGTTGTGCTGCAATTGGCCACAGGGGGCAGCACCTACCAAGGATGTTCTAATTTGTCCATGCCCCGTGCCAGACAGATTGGGCATCATGCGCAGGGCTGTGTGCATGGCTGGCAGACACAATTGTATTGATCAATGACCAGACTAAGACCCAGGGAATTAGGCCTGATTTGTCTGGGAAATGGGAGATCTAGCTTCTTAGCTCAGCAAGGGTATGGACATATTCTTTCTGCGGGATATATATATATATATCCAGTCCCCATGTCCCAAGTGCACGGCTGTGGATGTGGAGCACTGTCAATAGATTGGTGTCATAGGGAGGCCAGGGTGGCCAATATTTACGACTCCGATCTGTGCATCCTGAAGCAGGATGTTTTCTTCGTACAAGTTGTACGTGAATTTGAGTATATGGAGGGGTACAGGTACAGGCCAAGGCCTACGCATTGTGGAGCTTCAAATGCTCCTTGTATTTGTTCTTTACAAGTTTGGCACAAACTAATGAAAATATTAAGCCCCAGTGGGCCCTGTGGGTTTTGCAGCTTGAATCTGGGATTATGCTAATGAAGGCAGGGCACTTGTGCGAGGGTGATATCTACAGTCTGATTGGGTGTGGGCTGCCTCGCCATCTGTTGGGCAAATTGTCAAGGTTTTGAGTGGAAGAGACCATATAATTCAGCTGTACAATAGAGCTTTTCCCAACAGGATTGTTGAGTCTATGAATTATTAACATCTATCTGTACCCAACATCTGTAGTTCACAAAGATTGAAAAAAAAAAAAAAAAAAAAACAGAAAAAAGAGGAGTGTAATTTGTTCAACTTTACTAAATATTAACTGAAGGCAAGTGACGTATGATATACATACATATATATATACATATATATATTTTTTTTTTGGTGGGGGGGAGGGATTATTCAGCATGTTGTATTAAAATTCACAATTGTGCAGGACTGACTTTTTTTGGAGGCAAGGCGTCGACCAGAGTTGCAAACTAAAGTGGAAAATAAGTAGTTCATTTGCATGGGTGGTATCCCTACTCAAACGAGGCGGTGTCATCTAATCTATAGCTGTGACTCACTCATCACACAAGATTGAGAGAGTTGCAGGGAAAAAAAAATAGAATTTTAATTTTTTGGGGTGAAAGTCAGTAGAAAACAAGATTGGATCAATAGATGGCACTGGGAAATCAATGGTGCACATTTTGAGTGGCTCAGAGGCAATTGTTCTCTTTGCATGGAAAGTGTGCATTCAGGCGAGGCATATTATTCAGAAACATGACTAGCGGGAGATTGAAACGGCTATCTCATGTTTACAGAGTCCAAACATCTGGTAACTAGATATTTTTGTCAAAGTTTGTCCCAAACAAAAATAAATGGTCTGTGGGGGCCTTTTTTATGTCTTTTAGAAATGTCAAAAATATACAGTATGTTAAATATCGTGAAAAGGTATACAAAAGAAAATGTAAAGTTGATGCATTTGAAAATTTGTATCCATGGCAACCAAATTAATACATTAATGAGGTATTATACTCTGGCTCAAAATGTGGGAAATTTATTCAGGTAACAGTTTGTGAATAAATTTGCATATGTGTCAGTTTGATTTATCTATGCCTTTTGTTCAATTATAAAGAACATACGGCCTTTTATTGTAGACTTGGAAATGCTTGGCTAACTTAAGCTATCTGTGGCAGCTTTAAATTAACTGGGGTAAAAACGGCCAGTCTAACAAATGAGTGGAAACATGTGATAGAAGCAATGTCGTAATTCATGTTGGGGGCTGCACGTTGGTGATGTTCCGAGAAATGAGTTTTAATCTATGCAGATATGCAAAGTGTAGAGTTATGGACCAACCATTTGGAAACTTGGCAGACTGGTTAAAGTGTGCATTGAATAATCTAAAAAAATTGAAGCACGTTCTGTATGGATTTTTTTTTTAATGTAAATATTTTTGCCAATTTCATTATTAGGGAGCAAATGCAAATGTTATTTGTTTAGTTGTCATATTGTACTTGTTATAATTCTAGGAGTATATATATAGTCCAAGGAGGAGTTCATTCAGGAAAGACATCTGTAATCCAAATTTTTGTTATGTAAATTAGTTGACATGGATTTTGCTGTATAAAAACATCTGTCACAAGTACATTTCTGTGGAGCAACGACAACTCAATTCTTTCTAGATACACAAATTCTCAACACAAAAATAAATTTTGAAGAAATGATTGAATTAAAAAAAAAAAAAAATAGGCAGGAGACTCCACCCCTTTGGAAAGCATTAATATTTAGTACATAAAATTTGTGGGGTTTAATAACCAGAATAGCTTTACATGGAAAAATGAAATGCATTGCAGCATTGAAACAAGAGCAATACAGCTCCCCCCCCCCCCCCCCGACTACTCTGTGATCTGACCCTTCTTTGTCAGTGTCAAAGGTCATCTGCTTCAATGTTAACATTAAAAAAGGGGTAAAAATAAAGATAAATATGCTGAAGATTGAAAAAAAAAATGTTAAAGATTATAGATCTATGAAAGCTAAAGTAATAGCTATCATTAAAGGCAGTAGTTTTCTTGGCTGCAGACATTTAGTGTCAATCCAAGATGAAAACTAAAATAACAACTGTCTTTAAAGGCAATGGTTTTCGTGACTATAGACATTTAATGTCAACCCAAGACAGAGAATGCTGTTGACTCAATCTTCATCCGGAGCACAATGGGTTAATGGTCAATTGATCATGTAAAGTCAATAAGTATTTGTGACCTGTAAAGTCAATAAAACTTTATGATCCTTACCGGAAATTGGTTCTATGTGTCTTTGCCCTTTTTTGTTCCCAGCATTTTATAGATGAGTCAAACAGTTAGAAAAGAAATAAATTGGGGATGCAGTATGGGAGGAGGAACAGTGATAGTTGTGACAGTGTATCAGGTATGGAGATAGCATGGGCCGGGAAGGGGGGGGGCGGGGCGGGGTGGAGGAGAGCTGAAATGGAGGTTGGGGGATAGGGGGCTACTCAAGGCCCCCAATGGGGTCCAGTGGTAGTGCCTTGGTGGGGGGTCCAAGGAGCCAAAGTGCCCCCACCCCCACCCAAACGCTTCAGTATCTTTCCCCTGCTGAAAAAAGCAAAATTCATTATTTTCACAGCTGAAAAAAAGAGAGATCCACCAAAACACAAATTTAAAAAGAAAAAGTGAAGTAAATCACATATATGCACATCAAGTTTATTTGGGCTATATTATATGATAAAAGGGAACTTTTGAAATTACTTATAATTGTTTATTAGAACAATGTTATGCCACGGTCATTAAACAAAATGATGATTCTAAAGAGCATTAAACCACCAGTTGTCAAAATCAAAATGACAAAAGCATCAAGTAATATTAGTTTCCACATGTTTAGGGTGCACGTTTTGTGTTGCAACATTTTCAATTGCAGATGAATTATTGCATATAAAATGAGTTAATTTTGCATCACTTATTTGCGATACCAGATCTATACCAAACCGTGTAATGGTCGGAGTGGTCTGTGGGTCGTCTGGATTATATTTGCTGCCAGGAAGCCCTGGGGGTGAGGGGTGGAGTAGGGACAGTGGTGCTGGCATAAACGGGTGACCATGGCTCAGTTTTCAAAGTCACTGCTGTTTTCTGTCTTTTTTTTTCATTTTTTTTTTCATTTTTTGGTCTGAATTTTGGAGTGATTAATTGATAATCAAAGGATCACATTTGAAGGCCTTTGTTTCAAGATCATAAGCTGAAAGGAATATTTTCAGATGTAGCAACCTGGACAGAAAGTGGTGTTTTTAGGAATCCAGGCGTTAGTTTTTGGTTGGGAGTTTTCAAGAAACAAGGCTGATATGAAGACAGGAAGTCACAAAACAGAATGACGGAGGTATAGAGAAAAATATATTCTGAACCCAGGCATCAGCTGAAGTAACATAAAACAGTTTTATTCATTTATTGTAGGACGTTGCACTGAAACTGTGACAGATCAAGTGTAGGAGTAAATAAAATGCTTTGATGTGTGATTCATCATGGGGGGGGGGGAGGGGAGGGTTGAGGAACAAGCAAAAAAATAAGTTACAAGAACTTTTCTTGTCCATGTTGACACGGTTACTTTTCAGATCTGATTCGGTCTCAGTGAACAAGTTCATGTATGCAGGAACGGACATTTATATAAGTCTTAATTCTGATAATGTGATATAGAGGTATACATATATTGAATCTAGTGTCATTTAGTTCGTAATGTTCTAAATAATCTCTGCAATTTTTGATGGTTAAATTTCCAGTGCAAGAACACAAGAGTGTGGACATCTGGGCTAGTGCTAGCCACTAGCCGAATAGCCATATGCTAATGATTGTGAAATGTGGCTAAAGGAATTTACAATCTTTAGCCAAATTGGCTAAAGAAAGTGTTGTTATTGTGCAGCTTTAAAATAAGATTTACTGTTGTATCATCAAACATCTGTCTATTAGACATTAAATGTTTGAAGATGTGAGCTGAGTTTGGCTAACGAGATTCCGTTTGGCTAAAAGATTTAAGTGATTTTAGCCAATTTGGCCAACAAAATGAAATCTCTAGCGTTAGCCCAGGGTGACATGTAGGTAAAAAATATTTCGTTTGGATGTTAGCCCACCTCCAGGTCTGTCAAATAAGTCTGAGGCTGTAGACTTTTTAAGGGTGCTCCCGTTTCAAGATGAAGCACAGGTACTTCAGAGAGTACGTTATGCCACCTGTCAGCTGGCAACGACAACAGCCACAAATTACCATATGCCAGCCAGATCAGAGAATTTTACTGGTATACATATGAAATGTGATACATGTATTCAGCCAGTTCCATTAGAATGCAAACAAATAACTTAATTTTACCATAGTGCTGTGTATAAAAAAGAGAGGGGGAAAAAAGGTACCCACTGGTCGATGGATTTCTGAGAATGTCTGCAGATCGTACATTAGCTGAAGTCAAGTCGTGTTATATCCTGCATAATCTAGTTTTACATCAGTGCTAAAATTTCATGTTTTGTTCTCAATGGCTCCAATGGTAAAGTGCTGTTCAAGGACTGTTTGTATGCTTTCAAACATGCACATGCAATTTTAAAATATACCACATGAAGTAAAAAAAAAAAGTCTGTACTTGAAAACGCGTCCAAAAAGGATATGAAAATCTTGAATATTCGCGTGGTTTCATTTGATTGGCTTTACGTGAAGTGGATGGGAATTGAAATTAATTTATAATTTCAGAGTACACAAATAATTCCACTGTATTTTTCTTTGCACAATTTTAAGAAAGCAGCACTAGTCACTAAGTCACTGAATGATATGCTACCAGAATACATGTATAGGGAAAATATAGTTTTTGTCCGAAGTACATAGTGTAAATTTGAGATCTGCCGCCAATGACTCTGTATTTGGAGAAAACGAGGTCTATATATATATAACAACGGCTGAGTTACTCGGGGTCCTGCATATGGAACTATTTGCAAAAGAAAACATTGAAAGCAAAAACTTTCCCTGAATTAATGAACTAAGTATATTTAGGATTAAGAAAAGTAATTTGTCTTGGGCAGTATGATTCTCACTGCGACATTGCCAACTGTGAAAATTATGAAGTGTAGCATTATCTTGTATCTTTTCCTTTAATTTTAGCATTATGGTTTTGTTTTTGTCATATATACTGATTTTATAGAGGGCCCTGGGGTAGATTAGTGCTCTTAGCACAAACCAGGACACCCTCTGAAAATAAAGTTATAAATATATATATATAAATATATACATACATACATACATACATACATACATACATACATACATACATATATATATATATATATATATATAGCATTGGTCAGAGTTGTTGAAGCACAAATTTTCTGCTTCCTACAGAATCTCGCATGTGTGACACCTGCATCTCTGTTATCTAGAGGCATGTTACAAGTCACAGTGTGTGTGTATATGTGAGAAATGCTAGTCAGTGCAAGACCACATTGCTGTTTAGTGCAGTTTAAAATTCTTCACAGTGTAACACCTGACGTATCCAAGTTTTTTTTTTCTTTTTTTCTGAAACTGTATCTTTATTAACAGTGAAGTCAGTTGTCCCTGAACAGTGCTGAAGTCAAGTTCAATTGTAAAATTCCATTTGTGCCAAGCAAAGGAAAAATAATGATAATGTGAGTATGTGTCCATTTTTGGTCATATAAGGCACTTGCTGTGGTGACAATTGAGGAGCAGATCAAACCGTGAGCGTTTTGTGTCGAAAATGTGAAAAGAAAGTGGTACAAATTAAAGCAAGCATTTCGAAAAGGTGTGACAGATAAAATTTACAGCATGTCCATATCCAACAAGAGCTGACCACCTCAACCCTCATCGCCAGAATCTGATTATTTAAACCGTTAAAATCAACAGCGAAAACACTTTCGCAGAAGAAAGAGAAAGAGATAGAGACTGATATGTAAACTTTCAGGCAAACAACTAGGCAGAAAATATGTGTTTGTCAGCATTGAGAGAGAGAGAGAGAGAGAGGTTGTCCACAAACAGAACCAGGCCAGAGAGCGTACAATACACTGGCAGGTGACCCAGACAGCTGACGTGAGACGTGGGGCAAGCCTGGGCCCGTCTGCTGTCACCTGGGGTGGGGGCAGGCGATTAATGGGCTGTATTAAG
The DNA here is from genome assembly GCA_964020975.1 of Hermodice carunculata. NCBI lineage: Eukaryota > Metazoa > Annelida > Polychaeta > Eunicida > Amphinomidae > Hermodice > Hermodice carunculata. The sequence continues at coordinate 11,959,114 of OZ026629.1, forward strand.
GAGGGGGGGAGGGAACTGACCTAGTCAGGTCTCAAGGTCGTCAGGTTTTTGAGCGACTAATGCTTTTTTTTTTTTTCAATAAAGTTAACCCTTCAAGTTTTGAGCATGTGAGAATAGTTTAAAAGTAGTTCAGTCGGGGCTTCTGCACACTTGAGGTGGGGCAATGTTCGGCGGGTCGGCCATCATGCCGGAGCCCTGGGGGTAGGGGTATACAGACATTGCGTCAGGTTTGCATTGAGGGCACAGGGCATCCACACTCCCAGATGTAAAGTACCCCACTCAGTTGGCAGTCTTTGGGGTCAGTGAGTTGAACATTAGATAGGGCACCCTAGAATTGGCTATTAACATAGAGCAGCTGCTGGTTCCTATGCTATGGAACCAGTTGACAAATAGGGGCTATTAAACTGAAAGGTGAAAGCGTGGCATTCAGCCTTTTGAATAGCACTGGATAGTGGAAGGATTTATTTTGGTAGTTTGTCAAACATGCAGTATTTAGCTGCCTCCTTGCATGCATATACACCTGGGCTCAGACGCACTTGGAAGATGGTTTCTTGGCAGGGTCTTCTCTTGCTGGGACTGCGGAGGTGGACCAAGGTCTGTTAGTATGTCTGCCTGATGTGGCGTTGAAAACGATGATGAGGGGCCAGTGGGCATTCTCAATGCACGGCTAGGTTTGCGTGCAGGTCGTGTGCCAAACTGATATGTCCCGTGTGCACGCCACTCAGCTGCCCCCCCTCTCCCCCCCCCCCCATGTGCCACTTGATGAAGGTGGTCCAAGGTGGCAGCTGTTCGCCCAGGTACAATTGAAGGAGCTGGGTACACAGGATTTGAGGAAAGCGTCCAACAGACAATTGGCTTGGTGTGGACAAATGTTGTATTTTGTGTGCTTATGCAAGGGGAACCGGTCAGCTGCCATTCTCCAAAAGAAGAAAAAAAAATTAAACTTGCAGTTGTGGTCAGCTGTGACAATACGTGGGCTTTAGGTGGGTGAATATTGCCGTCGCAGAAACCGCGTCAGGTGGCCAGTACTTTCTTCAGGCAGCCAGTACTTTCTTTACAAAATTATGCCACTACGTGCCACGGGGATTAGTTTTGGACAGATCACGGAGCGCTCATTATGAGCATTATGTAAATGGTCTGCTTTTTCTCCACTCTGAACGACCACTTGAGATCAGAGCAAAGCTTGGCCAGATATACAGACGCTTTTCTCCAGGTTCAAGAACTATGCTGCTTGCATCACAAGTTACTTTTCAAGTATCCCAAGCCACACTCCCCCTCCAGCTGTCGGCAGAATTAATAATTGATACTAGCTCTACAGGGGGTTACTGTTTTTAATTGATGCCTGTTAACGATTTTCCTTGGTGTTTGAGAAATAAATGGCCAGTTAGCTTGATGTAATGGGTGTAAAGTTTTAAATTGGATACCAAGGTAAATGAAAAAAAAAAAAAAACCTTTGAAGTCAGCAACTTTGCTGTAATGTGGGAGCAGCAGCAATCATTTCATGGGCCCCAGGGATGGGGAGAGGGGGGTAAGGGTGGGAGGTGTGCATATCGTGTCGGAAATAGGTTTGATATTAATTAGAAGTACAATTTAACATGGTAGCACCACAGACCAAGCAACAGCAGTTTCAAAAACTAACCACTTGTCAGATATACTTGTGTGTGTGTGTGTGTGTGTGTGTGTGTCAAAAGTTTTCAGTGGGAGGAGTGTATTGCTCTGACCCTTGTTTTTCTAATGGGTATGGGTTAAAAGTGTGCCTCCCTACCCACCCACCCACCCACCTGCCGTGCCCAAACCCCATGCAGGACGGAGGTGGTGATGGTAAAGATAACAGCACAGTTTGTCACGGGCGAGGTTGGTTGACAGCAGGACGCAAGGTACAGTCCACCTGGTTGACACAAGTCAGGGATTAGCCAGTGACGCCCGTGTCCCCTGTCACCACATCTGACAAGGTGTAATACTCTTCCCTGCCCCCCCCCCCCCCACCTGGGGATCCCCAAAGTCTTGATGGCCAAAGTAACCCATTGACACCTTCCCACATGTTTTTAGCAGTTGGGTGAGAATGGTGTTTTGTGCTTTCGGTCCTGTGCACTAATTATTAAAACATTCTATAGCCAACCAACAGCTTGGTAGAAAGTGTGAGATTTTTTGGCCACATTGGGATATTTTTCTAAGGTAACTAGTCCCAATAGCCAGTGAGTGCCATCTGTTGCCACATCTACACTGTTTGTCGCCCAAAATGTCAGTTCACTGCTGCTGATTGTTTGGTTGATACCTTAAGTGCTGGTCCACGGGACACGAGCTTGATCCCTCGATTGGTTGTAACAATGTCTTTGGTGGTTAAGTAACCCGTAGTGGGCAAATAGTTTTCTTTCTTTCTTTTCTTTTTTTCTTCTTCTTTTGCATGGCTCACTGTCAATCGGGTATTGCATTAGTAGGCTTTGCCGTACTTCTGAGTTTACCACAGCTTTTGACACCTGTTTTACCTCCTCCCGCTGCAAGTTAAGACCTGAATGAGTCCTAGCTGTACACCCCCCCCCCCCCATTCTGATGTGTCTTATTTGACTTTGGGGGCAATTCAGCTCGAATCAAGTTGACAGTAGAGCATTTAGTGGGAGTTAGCAGATCAAAGGCCTCCTGTTATGTAACAGATCAATACGGAGAGTGCACGCGCCGCCGTGGAAGGGGAATGGAAAAGCATTCTTCAGTTGTCCCAATTGATGAAACTTGCCGCTTGCCGCCAAATGCTGCACAACAATTTCTCCAAATGACCTATTGTTTGGGTAATTGGACAAGGTGATGATAGGGGGGAGGGTGAGGAGGGTTAGTAAGGAGAAAGTGAACGGACTGTCTGTACATTTTGTTCTTTGGGGGTAAAGGTATTCTGTTATACCCGGCTTTGATCTTAAAAAAAAAAAAGAAAAAGAAAACACTTCAATGACAAGACACAACTGTTTTAAACATCAAAGTTGGCAGTGGCTTGTTGTGTGCTCACTTCACTGTGAAGACCAAGTGTTATAATAAATATCATTCTGCAGCTTTGTACTCGGGCATTTCTTGTTTTGCTGATAACCTGTGGTCCTGCAGTTTGACTGCGTCCAGTAATTGCTAGGGTAAGACCTGCGCATTAACACCTCTGGAAGTTTGAATTGCAAGGAAGCTGGCCATCGGGCTTGTGGCCGAGGGCGAGACCCCGCCTCGCATGGTGTGACAGGGCAAGGACTCGTGTGACCAGGACTGCAGGCAGGCGTGTGCCGTTGGGGGGTCACAGGAGGTCACCTCAATCTGCAGCAGCAAAAGACAGCCCCATCAGGATATTTACAAGTGCATCTACAGGTTGAACTCTTTCAGTGCCAAGTGCGACTTAAGTCGATCTTCTTAAGTCAAACTAGTCTGAATTATCACAAGGATCGCAGATTTGTACCCTGCATGACAAGACCTTTCATTCAAGCACCAGTATGCCCATAGTTCCAGAGAGAACATCCCCAGGTCAACAGTTCTTCTCAGCATGCATTGGGAGCATTGCGCCCAATGTATGCCGCGAAAATCTGTTGACTCAGTCCAAAATTTTGCACTGAAGGATTTAATTGCTGAAGTGTTTTTTTTTTTTGTTTTGTTTTATTTTTGTTTGTGCTGGGTCCATATCACATTTTTTTTCAACGCGACAGGCTCCACAAAATTTTAGATATTTTCCTGTATGTGTTTGCATCATTCACTTTAAATGCAGAAGGTGTAGCTTTGCATAGCAATGTCACATTGGCATGGACAGATGCCTTCCTGAGGTAGCATCTGTAGCAACTGTCTTCTTGGAACAGTTGCAAAGAACCAAGTCTCATCTCAAAGGAACTGTAATGGCATTTTTGGAACAAGCAGATTGAATTGTATAGGGGAGGATCCAGGATTTGCGGGGGACTGAAGCAGTTGGCTCTGGGGTTCTGGGGGCTGCTTAGGCTCTCATGGGGGGGGGGGGGGCAGGGCAGCACTCCGGTGGGGGTTCCAGGGGGCAAAGCTTCATCCATCAAAACAAGTTCCTGTGAAATACATAGGTAGCTAACTGTCAGTTAAAAAATCTGCTGGTAAGTATGACCTGCTGTGTCTGGCCAAAAATTTAGGCACACAAGAGCAGTTTTGTCTGTGGCCCCATGGCATGGGCTTGCCCAGTCTCCTTTAGTTACTTTACATGCAGTAGAATTCCTGCCACTATATTGGAGCTTCATTTTCTAGTATTTTTTAAAAATTATTTTATGCTATTTATTTATTTATTTTATTTATTTATTTGTTTATTCGTTTGTTTGTTTGTGATATTTACTTACTTACTTACCTTTTATGTTTTCTGTTGTGGTGGCCTCATATAACAGGTACCACTGTATGTAGACACTGGCATGAAGAGTGATAAAGTGATAAACCGGAAAATTAAACGCTGAGATTTTGACAGAATATAATATCTACAATTGTCCAGAGAGTTACCAGGCTGCGCACATACTGCTCACATGGATATATCACCTTTTTAGCTGCGCTGAACAAAGGTCGCAGAGCTTATGCGATCACTTGTGTCTGTCGGTTATTCTGTCCGTCGGTATCTCGGTAAACTTTTTGCTTGTGAGCAGTTTTTCTAGGATATCCCCTTATAACTTTCACCACTTATGAAGTGTATGAAAATCTAGGTTTAGTTTGATATTGGTGGTGCCACCTGCAATTTAGAGGTCAAAATGTGGAAATCTTGTGACTGCTCTAGCATTCTTTACGTTTAGTAGATCTTCATGAAATTTAGTGGGATTATGGAGGAGGGCAAGGTCCCACTTGCCTCTGATACTAGTGGTGCCATCTATAATTTGATGAAAAATTATGAGCCAAAATGTGTTTAAAGATATAAAATTCCATATATCGAAAAGGAATTAGATTAGACTTGCCAAATTTATAGGATACTAGTATATAGACCATATGCAATGCTAGCATGGCATGTGCTATCAGTGACATTGACTTATTTTTGTGAGGTCGTCAGACCTGTAAAGTTGAAAGACCATGTATGGAAAGCTGGGAGGGGAGGGGAGGGCGGGGCAGGTGTCACACATTTTGAGCAATAACAATTTTTTTATCGGAGTTGAAGGTCAAGGTCAAATTGCCAGTTTGAATGCAGGGGTCAGTCATCTTGTGAATGCTCTGCACCTCATCGTTTTTTTTTTTTAGGTGAGCCCATATAACTTTGGGACTTATGAAGTGTATGAAAATATGTCAACGTCAATGTTTGTGGCGCCACCTATAGTATTATGTAATTTTGGGTCACCATGACCCAATGACTTTGACCCTTGACCTATTTTTCAAGGCCATTGAATACTTAAGAAAAGGACATTTAATTCAATATCTTGATAAAGAATAAGGCAAATGATACCAAGTGTACTACAAATTTGTATCATATGGAATTTTGATATTGTATAATATGGATTACCTTGATTGGCACGTGATATCAGTGACATTGACCTATTTTTGTGAGGTCATGGAGCGAATACATTTCAGGAAATTATTCTTTGGTGATGGTGGTAAGCAGAGCATTAGGCTCATGGATCTCTAGTTTGAATGTGGCATACTAGTACATGTACTCTCTACGTGTTGAGCCCTTTGTTAGCTTTCCTGGATAATGTGCACCAGTTGCAATGATTTATCTACCCTTTAGTCTTATGATCAATCAAAACATGCTGAGTATAAAATACTTTGTCTAATGCATTGATAAATAGGGTACTGTTCTAGCATTTAAAGAAAACGAAAACAAAAACAAAAAATAAACCATTGGTCTGGCTTTCTGGACATTGGATCACTGCCAATCCATACAAATAATCTTCATTCTCTCTATCATTGCTTGAGCGTCAGTAATAGTTATCAAAGTGCTCTGTACCATCAGGCTGTACAAGTACAGTGGTCCCTGTCTTGAGAGACCTCCCCTAGGGCAGGTGAAAATGTGGTCTTTCAAAACAGGTAGTCTTTCATTAGAAGTAGTATAATAACATGGAAAAGATAGCACAGTGTTTTGAGACAGTGGTCTTAAAAAGATATGCGGTCTCTCATTGGAAGGGTCTCTCAAGACAGGTTCCACTGTACAGGTCAAATGGATACCACCTTCATTAGGAACGGTATACGTGACAAATGTGTTGAACCTTACTTGGATTTCCTGAGTGATACACGCGCGTTGCAAAAATTAATCTGCACTTCAGGTTTATAATGAATATAATGATGCGGAGTGTGAAATACTCTTGTTTTACACACACACACATACACAAAAAGGTACTGTTCTAATATTTCGGGGGGGGGGGGGGGGAAACCTTTGGTGTGGCTTTCTAGATGATAAATACAATGTTCAGGTACACACAGTTCCTTTGTGGATGTTGGATCACCAGCAATCCATGCCAATTATAGCCTTCATTTGCTTCATCACTATGACATCACCAGTTAGTCATTATCAAAATGATATCTGTAAAAAGGATTAAAAGTAGAAGAAAAAAATGTGGATTTTCATGAATAAATGTATGTTCTGTGCATCAACTTGAGAGCATCTGATGGGAGCTTTGTGAACAACACATGCTATAGCTCCTCAGTCACTGAGGGCCAACTCACCATAAATAAATTCATTATTGAAAGCACCCTGAGATGATCAAATAGACAAAATGCATAATATACGTGTGTGAGTACATATCATTCATTACTCATGGACTTGTAACTTTTCAAATGATGCCCTGATTTCAGCTGAACAAGTGCTACATATCACATACCACTCAGGATACCTGAGCAACAACTTATGACTTAACGCCATCTGAAACTTGGAAACAATAAACAGGTTTTAGTGCCAATTGCAAATCATATCAAGTAATGTCCTAACAGTATTTATGCAAGTAATATGCTGTTTTGCACAATTCCTTTCTCGTCAACTGTAATCATTAATTGTGCCATTTGATGTAATGCTAGCTGGCTGGAACAAGTCTGTCTGTCTGTCTGACATGTTGGACTCCTCCTTGGAGCAGATGCAAGATGTGGGCCAGGATCACCTCCTGTACTTTGAGGGTTGAGTGGTAGTGACCCTCCCTTCCGAGCAGGGACTGTTTTTTTTTCTTCATTTTTTTCATTTTTTGGGGGGTGGGGTGCACGTTTCCAGCACTTCCCCCTGAATCTGTGTCTGTTGTATAGTTTTAAAGAGCAATTGGTTACATGGAATAAAATGCCATGTTGAAGTAATATTTGAATCTGAATCATTCTTGGAGCAGTGATAGAATCTGATGCCATCTTGCAGCAATAATTGAATCTGATGCCTCCTTGGGACAATACATGCAGTTGAATCTGATACCTACTTGGAGCGATAGGTGAATCTTATGCCTTCTTGGAGTAACAAATTGATATGATGCTGTCTTGTAGCTATTATTGAATCTGATGCCCCCCCCCACCCCCCGATCAATCAGACAGAACTAGATATCCTCTTGAAGTGTCTTTTATTAGTTGAGATGACTTCTAAGACCAATGACATTGAGATAGATGCCACTACATCGTATCTTGGGGCAATCACATTCAATAAGAAGCCCAGTTATTAAAGCAGTCATTATGACTAATGAACGCCTCCTTGATGGCGAGATGTTGACTTGCCAATACTTTTTTGAAGCATTCATATTAACTCATTCCATACTATGGTCACAGGCCTTGGTCAGTGGTTCTTGCACTGCCTGGCAAGTCATGGTGCAGCTGGCCTTGCGGCAGCTGCACCATGACTTGCCAGGCAGTGCCAGAACCACTGACTTAAGACTATAGGCATGTTGGTACTTGAAGGAAAGCTCTTTTCATGAAGAATTTAAATATGCAATTGTCGTCTTAAATCTAGGTAAATATACGGAAAAATTAGGGACTGGTATGGAATGAGTTAAGCTGCATGTCTTCTTGAAGCAGTCATTTTGATGTAGCAACTTTCTAGAGGCAGTCGTATTGAGTTACATACTTTCTTGAAGTAGGTATATAGTCAGATACCTTCTTGAATCATTCGTATTAAAGTTATCTTCTGAAGAGGCCAGTCAAGGATGCCACGTGGACTTTGTCCACACAAGTCTCTGGAGCACTTCATCTGAAGGCAGCATGAAGACTGGGCTTTAAGGAAGTGAGACCAGCATCCTCCCTGTTGATGGGGAGGGACAGGTTCCGGGTTCCTTATCCGTCAAAATAGTGACAAAGAACCTGGCAGAGTGGGCACAAGGCTCTCTGTCCACAACCAGGGAAAACTGAGGACTCTTTCTGTAACCTGGACAGGATTAAAGGGTTAAAGAACTTGCTTGTATTTTGATACTATACGCAACCCCCCTCCCCTCCCCCCCCACCGGCAGCTTTTTGTAAGCGAGAAGCCATTCGACGACAAAGGAACTCTAATTAATGATCGTATCGTACTGTGTTGCTGGAGAAAGTGAAAAAGTTCAAAGGAGTGATTTCCGTTTGGCTGAATTAACTTGGACTGATTAATATTCAGGTTTATCCGTGTCTTCTTAGCATTGTGATTTTTGGTGTTAGAAGTTTAGAAACAACACAACAGTTATCAAACATAACAAAGTCATAATACTTGCAATGCAGTTAAAATCCAGGGCTAAACCTGGGATATGTGTGTGTGTGTTGGGGGGGGGGGGGAGGGAGAGAGGGAGGAACCCTGTATGAATGAGTGTTTACTTAAGGTTGATGAAACATGAACAGTGGATAGTAAACTTGCAAAGTACCAGATCCATTATTATCATTATAAAAATCACAGCTGCCATTGATCGGACTTGTTAATATGCATGCAATTAGTGATATCCATATGTTGAGTCCGGGCAAGAAGGGAACACCCTCCGTCAGTGCCAGCGCGCCAGCGATACAGTGACAGAATCACTCTGCTACCAATCCATATATAGACGTAATTTTCCTTTCCTGTCAACAAGGCATAGCTTCTGACAATTAAAGCTGCAAGTCTCGACAGACACATCAGATGCAGTTTTGATTTTTATGAGAAAACAGTTTCTATGGCACATGACTGGTATTGTGCAGAAGACAATCCATGTTGCGTTTATGAATAATACATACAAAAGAGACCAATGGCACACATATGCCTTTTGGGGAAGGCATGGCTGTATCTTTGATCTGCAGGCTTGGTTCAGATGCACAATTGTATTTTTTTTGTTGGCAAATGTCTGCAAATAATATTATTGAGATGCTGAGTGGATGTTTGCCTTCAGGTGCATTTGGCACCACTGAAAGCCGGGGGAGCGAGAAGAATCCCTTGTAGATGTGCTGGATGAAAGAGACCCGTCTCAGTGTTCCCAGGTGTATACTTTGTGACATATGCACTACAATATATCATGATAACTTTCCCAGGTCACCGTCTCCAAATTGCATTATTACACAGATATGTTATTAGAAAAATATCTCATTCCCTCATAAAGCGTTCCCCCTCGTGCCAGAATTTGGTACCAGGTCCCAAACTAATATGTAATAATGTATTGAAACTTGATTAATTCGGTTCTGGTAAACATTCAATAAATGTGTCCGAATTGAACTTGTGCAATCAAATATGGAGAAGGAAAAAGGTGAGATTTGTGTGATATTCAAGGTTTGCCACCAGATGATGCGATAGCAGCGTGTTCGTCCGTTCGAAATTACAATATCCCAATCCAAATGAAACTACATTTCATCGTGCGTGTGCGAGAAGAACTTTGTAATTTACAATTTTGTTTATTTTCAATCATCTTGATTTTGACTGCTGGTAAGTCATATTCAGGGCCGTGACATTTCTACGTTTGAAATCAAGAAGCTGGAAGTAAATGGTTCATATGATAGGCATTGTAATGTTACATGGACTTTCATCAGCCTCAACCCCCCAGTATATTGTGCATATAGGCCTAGTGGGTCTTTATTACGGCTGCATAATTACTGTCACTGTCAGGACTGGACGTTGTTCTGGGCGACTAATGCCAAGCCTACCAACAGCGCTTCCGTAGCTGCCCATTTTTGTCTTAAAATGAAACAAATCAATGATAATTACAGTTTGATAAAAGCAGCACTTTTCCCCGGGCAGGAGATGCTATTGAAATTAATGTCGCTGACTATGACGGCCAGATAATGTTACATGTATCAAGGCCTGGTGTAGGGACAGACATATGTTCAATGGAGAATTGATCAGGTAATGTGGGACTTCAATGGCCCAGCCTGGCTACCTGTTCGCTCTGTGACAAGCTGCCTGATGAGTAATGCACACTATTGCAGTGTGCAGTAGCAACAATATGCCCCTAGGCTGAGATTAACAAGGCTTCCACAGTAGCTCCCCCCCCCCCCCCCCATTTGTGAGATGGAACACACTTGACAGACTTCACCACGTGCCGCTTGTGTGAATTGAATGTAAAATGAGACCCGAGGAAGCCTTTTAAACTATCGTAGCCATTTTGGCCTGCAAGTTGGTTGAAATCCCGTGTGGCTTTGAGGGTCAAAATGAAATATGCAAATTGAAGACTGAACCAACAGGTATAAGGGGTTATAAAATTGATCAGCAAATAACTGTAAATGGTCCTTTCATTATCTGCACATATACAATATTGACATATAGGTAATTGATTGGGTTTTTTGTATTAAATTTGCATAAATCTCTTCTTTGCTGTTAAGGGATGAATGTAATATGATTTGCATTTCAGCCCAGAGAGTGCTTTCATAATTAGTCTACACAGTTTGTTCCAGCCTAGGTGATGGGACGCAGAGATGCCCAAACACCGTCACCCAGATGGGACTGTGTTTGAGCTGTGTTCCACTTCCGCCTGTATATTGTGGCCAAACAGAGTCAACGCTACGGCATTGATATATTCCTATCACTTTTTAAATGACTTTCTCTCCAAAAACCAACCCGTGTAATATGTTTACACATTTTTAACAAGGTAAAATTATCATTTGGCTCAGCAAATCACGAGGTTCTGTATTAATTCATGGGCAGGAGTGCGGTCAAGTTTTTATCTCAATTGACACATGCACCATTTTTTTTTTCTTCAGCGCTAGAATAATTTCCATCTATCTTGTGACCAAGAGAGTTCACCACTTGACTCTCTATATCACTTGGCTAATTGACCAATTACTACTTTCCCAATGTCAAAGCTCCCCTGCTGGGGCAAGGAGGTAAAAAAAAAGGTGAGTCACGCAGGCAAGGAACCAGCTGAGCCCCTGTATGGACCACGGGCCCAGCATGGACACCACTGGAATAACTGGAAGGGTAAAGGAGTTAATCCAATGTCAGATGGAAATCCATTTGATCTGACTCTGTTGTTTGTTGTGATATTTGTTGGGACCAGCATCACGTTTGATGGAATCGAGCAGATTGCAGGTTGATTTAATTTGGACCAAGTGGAATCTCGTCTTTACAGATGAAGCTAAACCTCTTACGCAACCAAGAAATGAAACTAGAATGTGTAAGACCAACAAATCTTTTTCAAGTCAGTGGCCATTTTTCAAAGAGGTTCAGGAGACTGATAAAGTGAGGTGGAACACGCCCTTGTATTGGTCAGTCTTTCGGCAAGGCTGCGGCTTATTTTCTGATATGATAGGGTGTTAGGTCATCCTCTCGAAATGGCGTGGGCTGAAATGGGATGGAAGGATGACACCTGACATTCCTCCTGGCTGCTATTGATTCTGATCTAATTCTGGGCCACTCATTAAAATCCCCAGCACCACATCACTGTGGTATTACACACTGGCGGCAGAGTTTGTATGTCACCGATTACAAGTTCTGATCTTGTTGCGTCTCAGCTGGCAGCTTGGCTGAGGCCGCTGTCCACTCAATTGGTGGCACTCCGACAAGAGAAGGAGCCAATGGAAGCCGTGTGGTCTCTGGGAAGAGGTGTGGGGTTGGCTCGTGCCACCTGCCCCACAATTAATAGGCCCTGGCACATCAAAGAAGATAAACTCTGCAGAGTCCAGTTACACTTCACACTCCAGTGTGTTTACCCGCTACATTTTGTCTTTGGACTCACCAGGCTAGATACGCATAGTTAAAGAGTGAACAATGGAAATCTCATTTGATCCTAGGGTTCTCTTGCCCCCAGACTCCCTAATCAGGTATGCTTATTTGATGTCAGTGCCTCGGTTATATTTGGACAGGGGCACATGATGTAAGATTTTGTGGCCCCTAATTCCTGACAGCTGATAGCACAGGAGGTGCCAATCGTTCTACCGTGCCACTTCACATGGTCAACAAGAAAGTATTTCAGCTAAGTGCATTTGTATGTTTTCCTGTGGAGATAAAAAATGCCAAGGGATGCTGACTCACTAGATTAATACACTGTCTTCCTTATCTTTCTTTTGTTATCCAAAAAAAAAAAAAAAAAAAAAAAAAGAAAAATAAAAATTTATACTGGTGTTGTATCTAAAATTCATCAACCCCTGCCCACCCAAAATAAAAACAAAACTCTATAAACAGTTTTTGAATGGGTTCAATATTGTTGCCATATGCAACAAATCTTGGTTTCTTTCACGAGCAAAATAATTCACGTGTTTAAAAGAAAAAAAAAAGGTTCTGAAAAGTGAGAAAGTGAAATTGAATAATCTGATGTTGACACAGGTCAGTAGGCGGGTGACCGGGGGCCATGTAAGATGGGAGCAGATGTGATTTATCCATTGAGTAATCACCCAGACTGATTACCAAATATAGAAGATGCATAAGCTCTTATTGAGCAGCTCTTTGGGCTATTTGGGGCGATATAGTGTCAAAAGTTTAACATTTATAAATTTGCTGGTTTTTGGATAAAGAATGTCGACGAAAGGTCAGGCTTAGTTTCCCACGGTGTAAAAATGGCTTTTAAGACCTGCTTGTATGCATGTGGTTCCACTGAAAGTTTGAAGGAATACTGATCAGTTTTCATTCGCTGTGTTGTGTATTTAACATCTCTTCTGTATAATTTGATTTTGTCATCATGTTATGGATCAGATGAAATTGGATTCATCATATGGATGCTTTTTATTTTCAAAAAGGAGAAAAAAAATTATAGGTTTTTGTACTGATAATCATGTAAGCTCCCATCCATTGATTGGAACTTGCATTACTTCATATTTAATTTAAATTTAATTATAATATATCCGAGGCACTTAAGAATGGATTTGCAACATTTCCTTGCTTTTATCCCCTTGCCAACTTGTAAGCTGATTCAGCAGAATTTTTCTGTCTCCGTTTCAATATTGATTGGGGTTATTTCATACAAGTGTCAGTTTTGACGATGCATCTCTGTGATATTTGCCTGCAAGACTGAAAGTATCTGCACAAACAGAGAACATTGCTTGCTGATACTTCTTCTATAAATATTTGTCCCTTTCCAATACGTACTTCGAAACATTTGTGAAATAAAACGCTGCCGCGCGGTGCCAAAGTAGTTGTCAGAAATCTGCTGTTTTTGGTCACGTTATATATTGACGTGTAGGTGGATTCCCAGAGAGAGTTCTTTGAAAATTGATTGTTGTAAATGCTCGCTGTTTTAAACACCAAGTGTGGGGATTTTGGTTGTGTTGACTTTTGACTTAACATGTTACTGGTGGACGGTTCACCGTTGGAAATTTCAGAAAAGTGATCTTTGTTGCTGATTTTGCATCAGTCATGTTGGTGCTCAAGTGGGATCTTGAGTCAACAGCTTTCCTGAGCATGCCAAAGAAAGCTGTTGATCTGGACCTTGGTTTTCTCTCCGTAAATACAGTACGTGCTGGTACTTGAGAAAAAGGTCTCTGTGGCAAGGAATTTGTGAATCTGGATGATTATTAAAATTCTGATGAACTTGACATGTTGTGACAAGGTCTGAAAACAGCCTGCGTGTTATTTAAATGACCATAGTGCTCATTGGTGGCTCAGCTGTTCAATTCAACAGCTTCCTATACATGTATTATATTTTTACAATCCCCCCCCCCTGGAAAAAAAGTTCCTCATTTGGCAGTTATAAAAATTGGAAGAGGAAGAGGTGCATCATTTTGCTCAGGATTATGTGGATGTGTACAAACTTCACCTCAAATTTTATTTCTTTATGATATGATTCACACTTGAAACTTGCTGGTTAATGGACGGGGGCATGGGCCTGAGGTTTTATGAGGAGTGTTTGTAAACATATACTGATAGGGACCAGGTGTTACGTGGGGACTGGTATTCTAATACAGCCTGGTTTGGTCTCTGGGCCCGGCCTCTGTCATCGTGCTTCAGCAGTGCCTTCTTGGGCTTTTTTCCTTTTCTTTTCTTTTTTTTTTCTGATTGTTGGTGTTTATTTTTTTTCTGCCTCTCAGATCAATTTGCCTCCCAGAGGGCTGGCAGGACTGGGAGGTGGGTGGGTGGGTGGGTGGGGGAGGGTGAGTTCTGCTCTTTTACTGTTTCCAAAAAAAAAAAAAAAAGCTTATCTACTAATTACTTAGTTTCCCAGGGACCTTGGTTAACCAAAGAAAGACAAGAAAAGAAAAGAAAGAAAAAACCAAGCCATATGGGACTGCAAACAGGATTGATTAGTAAAGTCGGAATGCTTGTATGGGATAGTCAGCGAAAACTTTTTTGGTGTGGAAACTTTTAGCACATGTGGTGACAATGTTCACTGAGGAAAAAGAAAAGAAGACATTTTAGGTCCTCTAAGGACAGTGTCAACTCTACCAAAACCCCATAAGAATCTCTTACAGGGTTTTGACTATACTTTTTAAAGACCAGTCTGGGTGTCTTTGGGTGGGTAAAATAATAGGCAATTTCCATGTGGATGATTACAGATGTGCTTGTCATGCGATCAAGGTAAATCAATGGGCCAGCGAGTGGGATTAGCCCCCTGGGGTCTTGGGCTGTGTCCCCTTGTTGGGGGGACGCCAGCTTTACCCCATTGTCCTGGGCACGTGCCCTTCATGGTCAGTTAAGCAATCACTGTCGCATACAATTTGTGAATAGTTTTCCCCAAAAAGAACACACCCCTTGCAGCAGTCATGCAGGCTTAGGCTGCGAACCACAGTTTTTCTTTCTTCATTCAAAACTTTTTAAGCTTCAGCTGTTCATCAAAATTTCTTAGAACTCTTTTGAGGGATTTTTTTTTCTTTTTTTATCCATCAGGGAATTAGTTACAAGATGGGCAGCAGCGATTGGTCCCAGACTCAGGTCAGGTGAGAAGCAGGGGCCAGGGGAGGGAGATGGCAATCAACAAAATCTGCTGCCCCCCTGTGACACGATCCTTTGTGCTGTCGCAAGCTGCCACGTGCCGTGTTATTGTACAGGAGGCCCTTGTGAACAATATAAAAGATTTGCCGAAAAAGCTGAGCAAATATATTTGACTTGGCAATATTTGTGTGCACATAATCAGGTAAAGAGAAGGCTTTTATGGCAGGGTTTTTGTCCCCGGATTGCTCAACTTGTAATATTCGTGTTTCGGCAGATGACAGACCTCCACGTGGCAGCCCGGAATGTTTTTATCCCCTTTTATTATGGCATGTTAGTCCAATTTGGAGGCCCACTGAGGCCAAATGGAACACACACCAGAGGCCGCAAAAGTTTGACAAAACAATGTGGGACTTGAAATCATAAGTGGCCCAAGTCAAATACCGCTTTGTGTCCGCACATGGCACGTGGATTTGATTAAAGTTTTCTCATCAGCTTTACAAAAGCCACTCCACATGGCTTTGCCACTGGTTAAACAATCCCACACGCTCAGTTTCGTCATTTTTGGCCATTAAAGGCAACATGCTTTGAATACTTCATTTACAGGGTGGATTTGTCCGGGAGATTAGTATCTTTGAGAGCGAGCTAATTTTAAAGGGATATCAAACCTAAACAGACCAGTGCTAAAAGCCTGCAGGAAGCATAATAACACCCTTTATCACTCATTAACCTGGGCTGCTATTTTGTCCTTCAGGTTGCGGAAGACTGTTTATGTTTACTTTTAAGTATTTGTTTTCTCTCTTAAGAATACGTTATTTCAACACATTTGATGAAGTAATTGATTCTTTCATGGCTGTAGAGACTTTTCAGTAATTGACAGGTGCTTCAAACTGCAGGAAAAGTAGAAAATGAAGCAAAAATACCTGACCCCCCAAGGCAAGGCAGCGGAGTGAAAATACGGGCGTTTCCTGCGTCAGCACCTGCTGGCTGTCAGGAGAAAAAAGTGATCGGGTGATGATAAGTTACGTTTTATGTTTCTGGGAATCCCACGTTAGCCATGATTTCAGGAATTTACGGTTTGATGGGAGAAAAAAAGAAATAATGACAATAATACACACAAAAGAGTGCAGTATGCCTTATCAGTATGAACATAATACCAGCGCTGATCCCTCCCGGAGAGAACAGCCGCCTTTGAAGACCACACTAGTCAGGTCCTTGGTGCTACCTTTTTTCCCGTTTCCATGCGGTTGAGGGTGGTTGGGCAGTTGATGACTAGCTTTTAACCCTTTCCCGCTCAGGTCACCCAAAAAGGCCCGGATGCAAATTGTTGTCTCCCTTAACATTTTTTACTGAAGTTTCTTGTCACTAAAAAACAACTTTGCTGAGATTTGTATGTAAACCGGTCATGGTGACATGCCCTTGGTCAATAGCTTTCCTTGGTGTGAGTTGGGCAACCCCTGCCAAGAAAAGCTACTGACTCAGCTATGCTCTGACCAGGAGTGAGTTAACATTGCATGACATCATGCTGCAGCTGCTGTGAAGGCAGCTGGAGCTACCGACTTTAGATTATGCATATTGGTACTTGTATGAAAGTCCCCTTTGCTAGGAATTGGAATACATGTGCAATTTTTCAAGGCACAATTTACTTTTAAAATTTTGAACAGCAACAGTGTTCATGAATTCTAAATATGAGGAGTAGGTTATACCTGGGGCAGCAGCAAATGATTTTTTCTGTGCTGCAGTTATGCTGCTCAATTTAAAATGTGAGGAGCAACAGCCGAAAAATTAGGAAGCAAATTGCAATGTAAAATCGGTTAAACTGTACACCACATGTCTCTGATTGGAGCTGAATGTGCAAAGCAAAGTCTCTTGCAACTTCTTACCCGACTGCACTCACAAACTAAATTTGCCCCTTGGTCATGCATATTCCACAACATCAGATAAATACCATGCTTGGATGATCTGAAAAGACAATCTTACTAGACGTGAGTTTGTTTGGGGGGGGGGGGGAGAATTATGTCACCAGGCTCCATCCACATCATTGTATTGTTGACAATTGTGGCAGTAGTTACTATGTCTCATCACCGACGCCAGCTTGCAATTTTGGCTTCAAATTTTCCTATTAACATTTCCACAATTGGCGAAAGTATGTAATATGTCTGCAAAGTTTGTTGCACAATATGATTGATTCCAAGCAGCAAATTAAAGTGATGCTGAAAATGTGCCAAAATATTTTTAATTTGTATTTTTTTCAAAAAAATATGAAAAAAATGACTGCAGGCTGGTAGGAGCCCCAAGCGTTGAAGATGTTGGCTTGTAAATTTGGGCACAGATGTTTGCTTGTGCTATGATTCATTCAGTCATATCAACTGGCTACAGATTTCCCTGTGTTCTATCAGTTTGTTTAAAATCCAGAATCATGAATTTCCTTTCATGTTTTTGTGCATCTAGAGGTTTATTACAACACAGCAGCTGTGATGTTTATACCAAGGCTTTATCTTCCTACGATTGCTGCAGTTGTTCAGCATTACCTCCGAGATCCTGACTTCTGTTCATCTATCATTACCAGAAAGAGAAATACATTTTGTTCCTGGTCAGCAGACCATGCAGGTAAACATTATTGGATGGAAATGCCACAAAATGGCCGTTGTATGGGTTAATTACATTATGGGGACACGGTGAGTCCAGTGATGTCCATCTTGTCTGTCAAACACATTGACCCTCTCTGCCTGAAACCAGTCAAAATGAGCCGCAGGGAAAAATGAAGTCGGTTCCGATGATTTTTTGAACAATTTTCATTCAGCGAAAAAAAATCTGAGAATTGTTGAAGGGCTGTATCAGCATAGCAGGCTGAAGGTCAGCAGCATTCCTTGGGGCAGGGTCGGATGGGGTGGGGTGGGAAGGGTGGGCATGTTGTTTGCTAGGGAAAGCTGCTGACTCAGCCTTTATAAGATGGAAAAGGGTTAAACAGACGGAAACATCACAGACTTTTGCTCCAGATGAGTTACAGTTTGTCCCATGCAATATCGTTAAAACAGGAAAGTTGAAAACTGGCAGTGGAGGGGCTCTGAAAGGTGGTGAAATGGTGGGGATGTCTTAGGAATAATCATGTAGTTTTTGGCCTGAAGGGGTTAAGTGATGCAGTCTTTATAATGCAGGAAGACTGGTAGAGACTGTGATAGATGGATCGGGAGCTTATCAGTGTCCTCCATGACATGGCTTCACTGCTGTTTGCAAGTCCCATCCACTGATAAATGCTTATTTCAGCGTTTTTTTTATCAGTCACTTTTGCCCTGTTTAACAAGACAATGGTACAAAATGCTGATGTTACATTATTGGAGCGTCACATCACACAGTGTCACATTGAGCAAACAGGCAACACATGTGTACATGCAACTATTGATCAGTCGCTGTTCTCCACCTTTCATGGAGGCCGAGGGAAGTGGGCTGCCATGTTGACCATGTCATTACCCACAGAATAGCTGCCACTCTTGGTGTCGTGGCACGTGGTCCCGATCCATATGCACCACCAAAAGCCCCGATAAAAATGATCAAAATCCATCAGGCCAAGCTGTGGTGGAAATGAAGGCCATCAATTGGGTCTTTGGGACACTGTTAGGAGTTTCCTGAGCTGGTGACAATGGTATCACAGCTGCAGGCTATAGCTTCCTCCGCCTCGTGTTTATGTTTCCAGCCCAGTCATTGCATGTTCCTCTTGCCTCCCTTTCATATGACGCTGCTCCACAGAGTTCCGCAGCTGCGTGAAACTCGACCAAATACTGGCTATCGCTTGCTGTATCATCTTTCACGTATTGGCCTGTTTTGGTCTTTTGGTGCCCAGATTCGACTCAAGTCCTGAAACAAAAAGTGGAACGAAAAAAAAATGTTAAAAAGAGTCATGTATTCCTGGTGAATGTAAAATTGTTCCTGGCGTTGATGTCAGGTGGTGCTGCAGTCAGTTACACTTTTCACCAAACGTTGATCAGGATTGAGTCAGAAGGCAGCGAAAACATTGACAAGAAATCAGACTGAACAAATGCAGCATTGTTGGGGGGGGGGGGGAAGGGTAGGCAGGCTTGCCTTATTTATACAAATGAATGAAATGGTCATATGCCAATTAAGAATAAGCAGTTTCTGGGGAAAATAAATAACTGTAATACAGATCAAAGTAAAAATAAATATGAACTTAATGATTTGACCAAATTTACCCCGTTCTGCCTTGAGCCCTTGTTAAAGTTTAGACTAAGACTGATATCAAAGAAAAAATATTATTTTAGATAGGTAGGTCACAACAGGAAAATTGATCAAGGACAACTTGCAATTGACAGTTTGAAGACAAAGTGTTCTGAACCACAAGCTGTCAAGGAAACTAAGTGTCATTAATATCAGATTAAAACTTTTCAACTTGTCAGGAAAAATGTGTTCTCCATTAAATAGGCTGTGACCTGTAAAAGTAGGTCAAGATTGCTGACACAATACCAGGTGTGCAAATTAATTATGGGTGTATCATTAGAATGCAAATTAATTTTGAAGGACCAAAAAGTGGTGTTTGATTCAGCAGTGCTCTGAGAAGGTAGGGTTCAGATAAGTAGGCCATGACTCCTAAAAGTAGGTCATGACCCGTATGTCAATCAGTAAAAGGTCACTGTCCATGAGTGATCCAGAGAACAAAATTTGACTAAAATCAGATTTAATCTTTTCAAGTTGTGATTAAATATACTTAGCACTCTCATGTTATTTATGCACCTTTTGTGACAGACAGTCCGTCTCAAGAGATCACGATAGGGTCATCCCAGGGTGGTCTTTTAGGAAGGGTTTCACTGAGTTTTAGGTCTAATCCTGTTAAACCTATGATAAATTACTGTTTCGTTGTGTTTTTGTTTCCAAATCTTGGGCCAGCAAGGAAATAAGCCAAAATGAAAATACGGTAGAATCTCCCTATTAACCCTTTGAGTGCCAGTCACGGCTTAAGCTGTGCTGATGAAGCTGGATTACTGTAATGATTCCAGATTCATATTCCTCATTAAAAGACCTTTCATTCAAGTACCAGCATACCTATGTTCCCAGTGAAAAATTTGGTCCAGGTCACCAGCTTTCCTTGGGGCACTTTCCGCGCAATGCGCAGAAAGTGCCCCAAGGAAAGCTGTTGACTCAGTTTCTAAATTGGCTCTGTAAGAGTTAAGACCACCTAAAGGACTGAAAAATGTGGTCTTCATAGGGGAGCGGTCTTAATGGGGATATAATTTAAGTATTTACAAACAAAAATGTATGTGAAAATTGGTGGTCTTAATGTGGAAATGGTGCCTTTATGGAGGTGGTCTTCATTGAAGATTCTACTGTAGGTCGACATTACATGAATTGACAGTAATGTCAAAAAGTTACAAGTGCTGACAAGCAGCCTTGAACTTGACAACCTTCGATCAACCAATGCTTTATCTTGTTATCAAAATTTCAGGACATCAGTGTCACAGTTGAATGAATAATTTGCATTTCACCTGTTCATGTGTTTATCATTGTAGATGCTGGAGTTGATGAATCAATGATATGATGTATAAAAATAGGATACAAGGACAATAGTGACATAGCAAAAATATTATACAAATACAGTAAGGATTGTGACAAATTATATGTATATGTAAATTAATTTTTTTTGTCATGATGCACTTGGTCTTATCTGCTTGGCAGTTGAATAAGTCATGCTGTGCCCATGTTATATACAATGTATATCACAGATAGTTGATCCTGATTAATATGCCTATCAATGCACAGATCACAAGAAGATTTCTCCGAATAAATTTGACATCAACCAACATCGATAATCAATCTGGTATGAGATCCTGAGGCAATTTTCACGTATACAGTCAGTTTACATTCACATTAACATTTAAACACACTAAGACACATAAATGATAAATGTATGACAGAACAGAAAGTTTGGAATGGAGATGCTATTGCCGTTGATTGGGTACCAAATCATAGGTTGTGAATTTTAATTTTCTGTTGGGACCTTGTCCTTCCCTCAGTCTCTCTGTCTGTCTGTGCTTTTGAAAAAGCTCGTTTGGGCTTCATTTTCCATAGCGTAACAACTCACACCTACCAAATATGGTGTGCAGACATTTCATAGGATAAGGGTGTTGTGTGCACCACGGTTAGGTCACTATGGCCTTGACCTTTGACCGTGTTATAGACAAAGGCACTGTGTGGGCTGTATTTCAGACACCATAGCACTTTGAGAGACCAGAATCGGCATGTGGATATAGTTTTCCGGTCGGGGACTGTATATTGTTATATAATACTCGATCTTGTAAAGAGAAAATACTCCAGCAAGTACAACAGATAGCTTTGAAATTTTCTCTAACTTTTCATTTTTATGTTGAGCTAATGTGACTGCATACTATTTTTTCTTCATGGATGTTTCAATAAGACGTGATTTTTTTCTCACGATAGATGGCTTCTGGTGCCTATACTGTCACTCCAGTGATCACCTGATATTAGGATAAATATTACTAGTGTCACAACACATTACGTATCCACTACATTTGGTATGATCTCTGTTGGGTCATATCCATTCCAAAATTCTATACCATCAGAAAAACATTCTCCACACATGTTCCTCTGGACCGGAGGCCAGTGGCGCCCTCTACTAGAATTATGAAATTTATACCACAGATGCATCATACCAAGGGCATGTGCACCATGTATTGTTTTTGACCTTGACCTATTTTCGAGGTCACAGGGCCCAAGAACATATCAATAGTTGGTACATACTGTCAACAAGTGCAACAACTTTTGCAAAATATTGTGGCGGGGAACATAGATCCTTTGGATCACAGTGCACTTGTCTGTCTTTGTCTGCATTGCATCCACGTGGATGTCTACTCTCTACAACTTTTTACACTGTGTTTTATTGTCATTCGTTGCATTCATCAGCTGTTTTCCACATTATTTGGGTGGGTACTAGTAGTAGCAGTAGCAGTAGTAGACCTTATTTATAGAGGGTTAAACCTGGTAAGCTGATGCTTATCTTCCCTAGGGCCCTCTTGCACGCACCACTCAATCAACCATTCACACGTGTGTGTGTGTGTGTGTGTGTGTGTGTGTGTGTGTGTGTGTTGTGTGTGTGTGTGTGTGTGTGTGTGTGTGTGTGTGTGTGTGTGTGTGTGTGTGAGAGAGAGAGAGAGAAAGAGAGAACCCCTGGTGGGTGCATTTCTTATAGCGGCCACTTCTGAGTTGGAGGGACTTGCAGCCTCCGTCATCACCGTTGACATAATCGGGCACAGATAACCCAAACATGTCCCACTAAGCCTTTGAACAGTCAATTGGTCACTGCAGCCTAGCAGTACACTACCTGACACTTCATTGGTGCATTTTTGCCTGTTGCTGCTATCAAGATGGTGTCTGGTGATAGCTTTAGCAAGAGGGATATGCCAGAGGACATGCTATGTGTGTTGGCACTCCCACAGCCACTGCTGTCACCTTATGAAGTTCATTAAGCGCGGGGGGGGGGGGGGGGGGGGGGGGGGCTGGTGTTCTGGTGTTCTGAACAGTTCCCCTGTGACATCTATAAGTTCTGGCCCCAAGAGTTGGCAGACAAGGTCACAAGGGCAGAGTGGAAAAGGCGGAAGAAGGCATTGCTCGTCCCTATGTCATGAGTTATACGGGGACAGACACGGTCACACTCACTGTTGTGGATACTGTACTGGTCTCCCACACCAGTAGAGCAGCACCATGAGGACAGATGGCCACAGGTACCACTATGGCTTATTCCCAGTCAGCCAGCAGCAGCTCAGGGTTTACGAGGCCAAGGGGGCAGTATGATGCCACAAATACCTGTTACTGGTCCGGATGGTCACAACAACCACAACACAAGGGAGAGTGGCTCAGGTCACTTTACGGTCAGATCTCATTGCCACCAGTACAGACCTAATAGAGATCAGCTTCTGCTGTTCCTACCCAGTCACAGCGTGCAGTGTTGTATGGACATATGGGTGGAGCTGGATTTCGGCAGATATCAACTGCTGAAGGCATGAGAATTTCTGCTCCTGTGCCACCATTTGATGAAACTACCCTCTGGGCTTTTAGGGCTGGGGCCTTACCGATGGTTTTCTCCCAGCGGCAGGTTTTTCTACGGGTGGCAGAAGCTCAACCTGCAACGGTTACCGTCCCACGTCTTTCATCCGGGGAACACCTTTCCTGGGAGAAAGTTAAACAGAAGGAGCATGGGCACCATCACCGGCATAATAGGAGCAGAAAGACACTTACCAGGTTACCAGGTTCAATTCCCTGTTTTATTCACCATGTTATGCTCTGTACCTGCTCTGTCTCTACCCTGTTGAAGCCAACTACTTGCAGGGGCACCTGAGACGCCATCTGATGGGTAGGAAGGACCACTCTCCCATCAGGTTCCCTTCTCCATCACTGAGCCCATCCCCTTTTTGGGCCAAGGTACACTCTCCGAAGAAATGGGTATGGTCTCTACCGTGAGACCCTCTGCCTACATGGGATGCTACCAGCTCCTTGTGACTGAGTACGCCCATCATCATTGGATCTATTGCCATCACGGGGTTACTGTCCATCATGGAGGTGGTCAAGACCCCTATTGACCACACAGGACAAGTTATGATCCTGATTTCCATGCCTGTCTGATCCTGCCTCCACTTCATCCCATCACTGTAGATAAGCTCTGCTGTCGCAAAAAGGACGCTCAAGCTAACCAGAAGTGGGGCTCCGGTGCAGCCCAAGCTCTGTAGCCCAAGCTCTGTAGCCCAAGCTCTGTAGCCCAAGCTCTGTAGCCCAAGCTCTGTAGCCCAAGCTCACCGTCTCGTATGTTAGGAGTCCTGCCAGCAGGGATGTTTCCTGTGCACAGAGTCAGAGCACTTCTTGCAGCAACACCAGCGGCTATGTCGGATGTCAAACTGCAGCCCAGCCGCAGGTGAGTTCATGAAGGAGATGCTTCGGGATATAACTACCTGTCTGTGCACTGGGAAGCACGATAACATGATGGGAGAGGACTCAGGTGCCTAGCGGTGACAGCCAGCAATATAGACCAGATTGTTGATCACTTCCAGCATCAAAGCCTGGGTCCTCCAAAGAAGCTTCAAACTGGTGGCGCAAAAGTCAATGTCCCAGAAGCTGGAGGAACAAGGGCAATGGGTGATCCCCTTCTCTGCGTACGTCGAGGAGTAAACCAAGACTATGTCAGAGCAACTGGAATCCTTGCTGCCCAGCTGGTCCCATGAGTTTGGCACATCAGACCTATTTCCCAGACCCAGGAAGCTGCCAAAGATATACCACGTTCAGGCTTCCACCTGAGACTTGAGACCGTGTTGGGTAGCTCAGGAGGAGTCTGTGACCTTGTGTCCAGGGAAGATATCACCTCCCACAGTTGACCGACCACTGAAGATCCTTGAGAGGATGATCTCGGGACATTTGGATTGCCCTGATGTCTGTGTCTTGGTCCAGGGAGGCAGCCCTAACCCACAGCCAGCATAAAGTATTACGAACAAATATGGAGACTACAATAGATTTCCCAGTTTTCAATATAGCGGAGAACAACCGAAGGCTGGTTATGTCAGTCAAACAAATCTGCTGCCATTCATTTGTGTGTACACAATGGCAAATTTGTGAGGGGAGAAATTCTGGTAACATGTCAGCATCAGTCAGAGATTCCTGTGTGCCAGGTGTGCAGCAGTCCTGTCTTTGAAAGACCACTCTAGTTACAAGTCCACCTGTCTTTCATGACTGCATTTGGCAGGTCCCTAATGCTGTAGCTTTTGTGCTCAATATGACCTCCACTGAGAGATTACCTGCTTTTATATGACCATATTCCATGATGATTTCTCAAAGGAGATACCAGAGTGGAACCTGGTGTCAAAGGTCCTGAAGGATGACGACCAAATCTTGGGTCTGAGGTTAGGTTATCGTTCATAGGAGGTATTTAAATAAGATCAAAAGTACTAAGCAAAACACTCTTAAAGGTGGTCATTCGGGACAGGTGGTCTCTTATTGAAGTGGTTTCTGAAGACAGGGACCACTGTATTGTACCTACATGTTTTAATCATTGGGAAAAGCCATAGGCACTAGAGCCACCAGGTGGCGCTACCAGAGGTTCCAAAGCAAGCTGCTTCCGCGGTGAAAACTAGGGAAAAGTATGTTTTTTCCTGTATCGTCAGTTGAACAGGGAAGTTTTTTTTTTTGCATCCAACTGAATGTTTATAAATATTTAAAGTGTAAACAACTTGTCTCCCATAGGATGAAATGAAAAACATCATTTCAAATACTGCCTGTGACAGATCAATAATACATCAGTGTCGGTGAGGTTGATATGGCTTGGTTTGTTTTCTTACAGGACAGATTTTCAGTTCTCATGGCCTATCATAGTACAATGTATTGGCACTTTCGAACGAACATCCATCACTTTGTTGTCCTTTCGAAGGTAAGAAAACTTCGAAGTATGGGATTGAACGCAGGCAAATATGCCCCTGTCACAGGTCTGTTTAGCAGGGGATAGAGTCGCGTCGGATACTTACCTCTGAACTACATGTTGTATCAATTACATATCATAGGTCAACAGCGAAGCATCGTGTTCGTTTGCTTAATTATAATAGTTACACATGTGTCATGTTTATAATTTGGCTTTAATTATCACACAATCATGTTGATTTGTCCAGTGTATGGAGTTGTGGTTACCATGGAATTGATTGATGTCACAAGAGAAGGGGATATCAATGCGGCGTTTCTGTCCATGGACAAGAGTAAGTTGAATCATGTATTAGAAGTGATCAGCAGTACCCAATAAAAGTGCCGGCTGTATCCAATGTTCTCCACCCAGCCCCCATTGAACAAGTCACAATTTTGTCACATGATTGGTAAAGTGGAACACGGGGGCAGATGTTATTGAGGCGTTACGCATGGATGGACAAACAGGAACCCACACGGTACAGCTATCGCTATTATCGTGGAAATCGGCTTTTCCCCGTTTATAGCCAGTTGATTTTTACGAAATTTCTAAAGGTGCACAAACTGTACATTGTGTGTCAGGCTCTAAAACCTGGCGCATGGATGGTATATAAACTGGAGGCAACAGCTGAGGCCCCAAGGACTTGTGTTGGGGTGTGCATCAGTAAATGTTCTGGGTGCAGGTGGAGAAATAATATGTGTGTATGACAATCTTGAGTGAATACATTCACCGAAGGGGCAAAAAAAAAAAATTAATGTAAAAGTTCATACAGCAGATCTTTATGTAGGTGTTTTTCTCTCTTTGTGTATGGCATGGATATTTTAATGAGTCACAACAGCATGTTAACTTGTACTGAGTTACCTTGGTCAGTAAGTGCTGTTTTTATATATATTACATATATATGTTCTGTAGTTGAAAACCTCAAATGTCTTTGTCTGTGTTTAGTAAATTACTCCCCCCCCCTCCCTCCAACTGGGCAGGAGATAACAGTGTATTTGAACTGAAGAAGCTTTTCCTTTGAAGTGATTGACTTCTTCTGCCAGATCCCATGCAGTTTTGTGTAGTGGTCCCTTCTTTGGCAGACCCAAAAGTGGTCACACGAAACAGGTGGTCTGTCAATGAAGATCAAATAACACAGAAATGATAACAGAAAAGACCTGATTGACGAGGTTTGATCTTTTTCAATGCCAACTATGACAAAAGTTGAATTAGTTAAGATGAAATGCTCTCAATTTTTGATTAGGATACTGGATTCATTTTCCTTGTAAAAAGACCTTTCATTCAAGCATCAGCATGCCTGTAGTTCCAGAGAATACAACGGTCCAGGTCAACAGCTTTCCTTGGCGAGGAAAGCTGTTGACCGAGTCCAAAAACTTGGCATGGAAAGAGTTAACGGCAACTGGTCTCTAAATGGAGTGGTCTGAGTCACAGAAGTGACCATTGAACTGTTAAACCTTGGCATTCCCGCTTCTGCTTAGCATGAAATTTTACAAGGATGGAAGAAATAAACTTCAATTTGACATGAACTTTGGTGACCTCTGTAGAAATAAGTAAGGCTGGGAAACCTGATATATTAATTTCAGTGTCGCATAACAGAATGATGGTAAATATGTGCACATGTGTCTGTATATATTTTTCTGAATATGTATATATATATTATCCCTGCCCCCCCCCCTCTTATTCCCCTCTGTAGATTGAATCCTGTCATTTATCATGGCAGGTTTAATATATGTTCAGTAGGTTGTCACAAGTGTGCCAGATGTGGGGAGAGATTAGCAGTGAGTTAATCTGATAGCAGTGTGTCTGTCTGTTGTGTGATTGATGTTTCTCAATATACAAAATAAGGGGCAATATACACCACGTACTGCTACTGGTCTCATAAGGCATACTTGTATCATTGTAATAACAAAATATTTGGATTCTCCTAGAAACAGTATGATAAAAAAAAAAAATTGATCAATTCTCTTGCTCCTACGGTGGCGTGTGCTGACGACACATGCCAATTTGTAAAGGTACGTATTTGCATTCAAAGAAGACAATTAACGAGAAAGGGAAAATGTGTATTTCAGAATAAAATTACAGCAAAGGGAACAACCTGTGTGTACACATTATTATTGACTGGCCCGCCGGACACCTTGCAGGGGCCATGACTGTTTAATTATGTACTCAATTGAGAATGACCAAGTGAAAATTTACACCTGATCACAAGCAATTACATTAAATGGCCTGTTCGTGTTTGTTACAGGTACATGAATGGGCCATAGGAACATGAATGTAGGGGCAGTCTGGTGTCTATATAGGCACAGTTACCAGCCATATGCGGCTATATTTGTATAAAAGTTAGTGGATTGGGTGTGTGGACTTGCCTACTGGACTGCAGCCTTCAGCACCTGTCACTTGGTTATGCTAATGGACACTGTGTCTCCAAACAAAAACAGCAGTATATAGATTTGTCGACAGATTTCATATGAGTTTATTATAGTGGTATATTTTATTTGCATGTACATATATTTGCTTGCATGTGGGAAGATTTTTATTATTTTCAGTTTCTTTTTCTATTATTTTTGTTTATTTCATTTTTTTAAAATTTAGATTTTAAAATTTTTTCTTTTAATTTTGTGGTTTTTTTTTTTTTTGAGAAGTGAAATGTAGGAAGTGGAAGCCAGCTCCACCTTTCGTTATAAAGGATAAAGCTACACATATTTGTGGTGAAGGTTTCACTCGCCCCCTTTAAACTGGCCAAAATAATGATGAACATGGACACTTTTGAAAAGCTTAACAGATTCATAGATGTCCTCATTTAGATTTGTGGTCATGGAAATTTGATACCAAGGTTTCAGTGGAACAGCAGAGAACGACAGGTGGGCAGCAGGTCAGGTACTATTGTATACCTGGGCAAATGATCTGATGGAGTTTGTCATGAGGGACGCTCAAGCTCATTTCTTGATAAATCATAGGAAATTTGATGGAACTTGGTGATGGCAATGTCTTTTCATGATCAGATCCCAGATTGGGAGATGGGGGGGGGCGGCAGGGGGAGAGGGCAAGACAGGGGTGCTCCCATTAATGACCACCCTACACGAGAGGGATTAATATAGGCATTGCCTTTTTCCCAATTGTATTTTTTGAAATAAAATATGTTTAAACCAATGACCATCCTAGAGATGTCCTGTTTGAACTTCTGAGGGCCATTCTTTTTCAGTAAAATTCCCCTAATGAAGATGTAACATTTTGCCCCCTTCCCCCCCCCCCCCCCCCCGATTCCTTGAACAAGGGTAATTTTCCCCCAAATGGCACACACTTTCACCAAATTTCCATGATATAAAGAAGTTAAAATTTGTTTGTGGGCGCACTTTCAACACAAATACTTGTTTATATTATTCACTAGTTTGGTTACAAATTCCGACAACTAACTAATGTGCCATTTTGGTGGCGAAGAAAGTACCTTAATCGAGATTTATTTTATAAGGTGTGCACTGCACACTCCTACCAAAATAATTATGAGCCCCCCCGGGGGGATGGGGGGCGTGTTTGGTCAGAGGGTTTTACACATGTCAAATACATTTCTGGTACTGAAGGTCAAGAGGCAGATTTTGTCCTTGCCCTTCCCTCACAGGTGAAAGTCCAAACACTTGTTGTATTTGCACTGTATAGAACGAAGGGATGTACTCATTGACCCTGTTACTTTGAAAGAAAAAGTTGTCACTTACTTCACGAAAAAGTACGTCCATTCAATTTTTATTGGGAAGTGTGATATACATGACAGTAAACATGTAGTCAGGTTCTTTCAAAGCAAAATTGTTTTTTTGTTTGTTTGTTTTTTTTCTCACATTATTATATTGCTGTTTGGGATACAGTTTGGTCCCTGTTTTATTTGTCGGAAACCAAGGCGAGCACATTGCCAGACTTCCCCCTTCAGCTTCCCATGCAAGATGGCAGAGTTGTGTGGAAGCAGCGATGCCGTAGAAATCTTTTCATGGCATGCTGCGTGCACGGTCCGTGGTCATCAGCTTAAGTCAGGAGACCACCCCGCTTACTGAGACAGAATGAAATATAACTGTACACCTCTGTCTTATTTTATTAATTCACTGAAAAAACACACTGCCTGGTTGCGAATGGACAAATGGTATAATTGATGAAGGAGTTGGTATAACAAGGATGTGAGTAGGGGACAAGTTTGTATACCGGACCGGCTTGTTTTTGTTTAATTATCGGCTACAATAGGTTTCTGGCTCGTGCCAACTCCAATCTCGCAAGGCCGGTTGTAAGGAACAAGTCATGTGCACTGTGTATCTTAGAAGTGTTAGAATACCTTATCCTGTAAGCAAACTTGTTCTGGTAGTGCTACTTAGCCTGAATGCACCATTGAATGCTCAAAACTAGTGACAAGGGATACCCTGTGGTCATTCACATGGTCCCGTAACGGGCCAGCTTGTCCATGAAATGTGTATTTAACTGGATCTTGTGCGGCACAGTTGCTTTTTTTTAACCCCACTCTTGCTGAAGTGAGCAGTGAATCGGGAGGTAATCCATGCAGTGAGCACACAGCCGTACATATATATTTGTATTGTTAATATTTGTCCTATTCAGGCATTTTGCTATTAGGAGCACAAATGGACAGAATGGAGAAATGGGTGGGGCCTTGGCTGTCCTAGGTTTTGTGGCAATGACTGATGCAGTAGGAACCTTTGACTTCAAGGTACGCAGCGTTTTGCCTGCAGGCGGGAACTAACTCTAGGCAACCTATGAATGCTTTTGAACCCTGTGCATCATCTTGGGAAAGTTCTTGTTTCCCGGGTTTCTGCGTTTGTCATCTATTTGCATGCAATAGAAGTTGTTTGTGAAACTAGCGTTCAAAGCTTTGAGAAGAATTCCTTTTGGCTGGGTCCTTGAATGGGTCTGATGTATAGGACAGTGGACCCCAGCAGATAAATTAGCTCTCAGTAAGGCTCAGAAGTGTCTGATATATAGGCTAATGACATCATTGAATAAACCAACGCTCAGTAGGCTAAGTGTATGATAGGCTAATGACGCCATTAAATGAACCAACTCAGATCTTGGTAGGCTAGGTGGATGGTGTAGGCTCAGGAAACTATTTCATAAATGAGCTATCAGTAGCCCAAATGTATTCCGTAAGCTAATGATGCCAATGGATGAATAGCTGCTGATAGGCTCAATGTACTGTGTAGGCTGAGGATGCCATGGAACTCGAGGGTCATCTGTTTCAAGGATTCTGACTCATTTTAACTGTAATGAAAAAACAATCTGAAAGAGAAATGTACATGAGACCTAGCCATATAACATGCCCCAGGTCAACAGCTTTCCATGGCATTGGTTGGGCACTTTAGTGGCCAACCTGTGACAAGGAAACGATGTTGACTAAGTCTTAATTCAAGGGGAAAGGGTCCAAATGAACAATATCATTGAGAGAAAATGGGTCTGCTCGGGGTAAGAGAGATGAGTGTTCCAGACTTGGTTGTGTAGACTCTGTTGCTTGCTGGC
The DNA here is from genome assembly GCA_964020975.1 of Hermodice carunculata. NCBI lineage: Eukaryota > Metazoa > Annelida > Polychaeta > Eunicida > Amphinomidae > Hermodice > Hermodice carunculata. The sequence goes on from OZ026629.1 coordinate 11,990,193, forward strand.
TGAGTACAGTATTATTGCATGGAAGACTGTATAGCCAGCAATGTCACAGACATATATATTCCCGTGGCTTGGCTAAGATAATCTACAGTGGCCAGACTGGTGGAACTAATGGCAGCCTCCGGGTCTGCACCTGGTTCCCCGGGCATCATCTGTGTGGATCCCTGCAGCTTGTTTATTAGGTGAGGAGTGTCACAGAGATAGATACCCTTGGGGTGTCCTCCATGGTAGATGGGTAGACTCCCCAAAACCAATGCCTGTGGAAGGTCTGCAGATTTCATCTGCTGCAGGCAATAGGTGGGGTCAGAGGTCAATATTTGCAATTTTATGTGTCTATATGGGTGTTTGTAAGCTATTAAGTTGCAAATTACCCTGAAAAGTAGTGGGGAGTACACAACCCTTGCCCTCCTTGCCCTCCTTGCCCGCCTGACTGCAGTGCCCTCTACAGGATGAGCACACAAACCTTGCACTTTTGCTGTTCACTTGAGTTTGCTTTGTGAACAGTGTCACAGAGAGATTCCAGTATAAATAAGTGCAGTGTCACAGTAATAGTTCCCTATTGAAAGAAGTGCATTATCACAGAGATACAGTGGCACCTGCCCTGATAGACTGCCCACAGGGATGGCCAAACTACAATCTCATCAGACAAGGGTCTCTCGGGAAAGAGTACCAAGTAAATATCTTGAAAAGGTGGTCTTTCTCTTTGTAGGTGGTCTTTCACTGGAGTGGTCTCTCAAGCTAAGGACCACTATAGATCCCTGTAAAGTGTAGGTATAAATACAGTGTCACAGAGATTCCTTTAGGTAAAAATACAGTGTTATAGGACTGGGTCCCTGTGAATATATATAGGCAATATCCCAAAGATAGATCCCCATTAAATGCAGTGTCACAGGAATAGATCCTCCATTTGCATTGCCACAGAGAGACCCCTGTAGATATACGTGCAATGTCACAGATGGATCCCTGTACAAGTAAATGTGTCACAGAGATAGGGGCCTATTTGTAAGTATAAAGGCCATGTTACAGGGATAGATCCTTAAAAATAGAAATACGGTGTGATAGAGATAGATCCCAGGGTAAATACAGTGTCACAGAGATATATCTTTATCAGTTTTAACGCAGTGTCACAGAAATGTACCCTCATAGCTTAAGATGCAGAACTATCAATTATTTTCCCACAGACTTGTGTTATATAGCCTTGGCACAAATGTCCGTATTTAAAAATCACAAAACTATTTTGCCTGTTTTGATAGATCTGATTTAGGTTCATGTCATAAAACTGAAATAATCAAAAATGTAGTATGCCATATATGTTTTTGTGTTCACAAGATGTTTATGGTAAGTTGGTAGGATGGCCCACGTCCATGCCCAGCTAAATACTGGATGATGTTTTAAATGTTCAAAGATTAGGATGTCAGCGCCTTCATTGAGGTGCGAAATTTTTACTGTCCAACAACTTGTGTAATAATTTTTAATACTGAATGATCGCAATTGTACCCAGGATTGTCATCAAATGGCTAAAGAACTTTGTGTCAATGCCCAGTTCTATCTTGGGCAAACAAATCCTGATTGATGCAGTTAATGTTACTGTACTTGAACCATCAGGTGTATATATACTATGGGGACTGAAAACCATGGGTTAAATGTAAGTTTTAAAGGCTGTTTGATCGTGCAGCCTTCGCTTACTGGGGGGAAATCACTGACTTACTTTGTGCAGAGCAGCAGAAAATTAAGAGTGAAAGAAAGCAATAATAAGCCGAGCAGGACTAATGTCCAAAAAAAGATTGTACATAGCTGCATATTGGGTACAAGAAGACAGATGAGTGATTTCACCCTTTTACCCCTTAAACTGGCCAAAACTGCCTGGAAATAAAATTCGAACAACAATTTTTGAGTAATTTTAGTAGTTGTAAAAAAAAAAAAAAAAAAAAAAAAACCGAGAGAAAAGTTGGCTGGATGAGCCCTAGCAGCACAGGGCAACATCTTTCCTTGTGGGCAGAGTGGGCACTGGGCTCACAATCTGCTGCCAGGAAAGCTGTTGACTGAGTCTTAAAGCTAGACAGAAAGGGTTAAGTAAGCCAATTAGGAAATGTACAGCTCGCCTGAATGGGCTGACCTTCCACATTAGAGTGGAGGCTTGTTAAAAGAAGACTTGGTAGATTAATGTATCCCAGATTATAGAAATCAAAGTCGGGCGGTGTAAGTGTTTCACATCAGTAGAACCATTGATGAGAGATGAAATCAAGCCAACCTGATAATACATGTACATCCAGCGTAATCTCACTGATTCACCAATCGTTATGAACCATTAGAAGAATTTGAAGAAATATCAAACAAAACGGTAGATGTGTCCACATATCATTAAGAAATGAATTGGATGCGCAGAGGTGCTCCTTCTACCTGACCTGGGAAACTTGTTCCATTAATTAGCATCTCGCGTGTTACCCGAAGCTACTCGGAGTGAATACATGTGTTTAATTCCATTTTGCTTGGCTGCTGAAGGCAGACCGAGAATAAAAATGAACCAAGTCCATGATAACGGGTAATTATCAGAACCCAAAACGTTTGATAACAAAGTAAGATTCACTTTACATGTATATGTACGCGATGCATTAAAAAAGAAAAAAAAAAACACAGTAACAGTGTCTCGCTTCACGGTCATTTGAAATTGGCTGGATGGGTTTTGGTGAGGGGCAGGTTGCTGAAGAAAGATTGGTGTTGCTTGTTGATGCAAATCCAGAGAACGCAGGTGTTGATCAATATATTTTCATATTTCAATGTCCTTCAATGCAAGCCCTGTTCCCATTTGGTCACAGTGCAATTACACAATGCACGCACAGTGTTGGTTTAAGTTTACTCTGTTCCACTGTACAATCTTTCAAATGATTACACCTCGACACATTCTCGCCCACAGTCTGCACTTACAGGCAATAATGCTATTGATTTACAGGTGTCAAAACAGATTGTCAAGCTTTTAGTATGTAAAATAAAAAAAAAAATTGTTGTAGATTGGGGCTGTTGCAGCAGAATTAATTGCCATAAATTTGGTCAGATTGGGAAGTCAGAGAACGGTCACATTTAAGATCGTGTTATATTGCGGAAATAAATTTACATCTCAGAAAGCTTAAGAAACCTTATGCTGATTAATGATTTGGCAATGATATGTCAATGCGAATTCTCTCTCAAACTTTAAATATTGAATTAGTGGATACCTATTAAGGTTTCACATGGATCCATTGTTATATAACATTTCCTGGGAAAACAGTATCGGACTAAGTTGTTTGTTTTGAGATTCTCAATCGTGTTTCATGTCGAGCCTGCATAAATTTATAACTGAAAGCCAGCATGTATTGAACTCCACAATAGTTTTTGAGACAGGTGAAAGTTCTGCTTTGTGGAAGTTGCAGCATTTGATTTCCGATTTTGTCCTGTTGAGCCTGCAGAGAAGCTGCCAATTAAGGCAGCCATTATGCAACCAATCAGAATGTCCCTTCATCAAGGAGTACTTCCTGGGCATCCGGAGGCTGTCCAGAGCCCGGGTTTTGAGTGGTCCTAAAGGCTTTGTTCTAGTCAGCTGTGGGTTGTCTCTCTCTCTCTCCCTGTGCCCCGCTGCCATTAAAAATGAATGCCTTCCTTTTGGTGACACTGGATCGTACCATTAGCAAGAGGAAAGATCAATGGTTTACGCTGACAAGTTCGTAACACTGTCCAGGTGCAACACAGCCAGGGCTTGTCACACAAGTGCCCTTTACTGTGTACGCAACTGGTTCTGTTATGCAGGCAGTGGGTGCAGTTTTGGAGTATTTTCTTCAAAAAAAAAAAAAAAAAAGGACAAGAAGTTGATTGTATTAAAGCAGAATTTATATGAGATAATTTAGTCACTGTTAATGAAATGTTGAGCAATTTGGCAAATGTACTTATTGTCTGGTGAATAGATTCATGGGCAAGAATGAACGGGATTGATTGAAATTGATAAGTGCCAGCAGATGTTGAGTTCATGTGTCATATGGATTAACACTTGCACACAAGGATGTGATTGTTCTTGTATGTGTGTCAATAAGTTTCAAGTATTTTTCGTCCAAGTGTTATTTATCCCTTTTACTGCACACAAGATCTGTATGAAAACAGTAGGAAGTGAAAATTAAAAAAAAAAAATTAAAAAAATAAATAAAAAAATAAAGCAAGTAATAATGATAAGGCCTCCTTAAATATGCATTGGTTTGGGGTTACATCACCATTTGGATTTTTCTGTAAATCCCAGAATTATTAACAAAAATACGGAGTAAAGAAGAATTTGCTCCTCAAAAAGTACTAGGAAGCAATGAATTCATTTGGTCAGTAGGGTAACGACAAGCTAGCAATTTTTTAGAGGTGGCCTCACGTTTGCAAGAAAGACAGATGAAAGGTGATGACGGTGTAGCGGGCTGTCTCAGTGACCATGGCTGGCCTTGTTGCTGGATCAGCTGTATGTGTACACTTATATAAAGACAGTCACTTTGAAACTCTTTTTTTTTTTTTTTTGTGATAAAAAAGGTACATGTAAACGTGCACAGACGAGGAAACCACACAGGCTTAAGTCCAGATCATTCCAATGCTTGGTCAACATGGCCTGGTGAAAAATTTGCTTCTTTACATGTGCGATTGGTCAATGAATTATCAGCTTATGGGGACACGTTTCTTTCTACTTGCAGGTACGTAAGTGTAGGCGGATATAGTAGCATGTGTAGACACACGCACAGGTGAAACACCGAGGACAGGTCAGTATTTACGTAGATATTTAGCCACGTGTTTTACGTGGGTTGTGCAAACAGAGAATGATGACATGGGGGTGCGCAGCAGTAAAATAAGACAAAATCAAACTCTTGTCAAGCACAATCAGAAAAGTTTTTTTTTCTGTCGAGGATGCTGAGAGGCCAGGGAAGCCTCCTAGAATCATAAAAACACCAGATCTAGGATGGTGGTTTATTCAGCTTTGATGTTAGTCATGCTGCAGTTTATCGGTGCCTCCCCAAGTAATGGGGCGAGGCCTTATGTTTTTGGGTTTCTGTCTGTGTTTTAGTACATCTGTACACACACAACAACCTGTGTTCCTGCAATGTCTTTAAAAGGACTGAGGGGATTTTAGTCAAATTTGTTGCAGAGGTGCGTTTTTGGACAAAGATCAGCTGACTAGATTTTCAGGTCATTTTGACCTATATCATGGGACACAGTTCACTTAGTGTGAACTTTGTTACCACAATATCTTCTGAGTATGTGAATGGATTTTTTCTCAAATTTTATACAGAGATGCATTATAAAACAAAGAGAAGATGGATGTATAGGTTCAGGTCACTGTGATTCACTGTGTGGTTACTGTGACCTATTTATTGATGGTCAATTTGACTTTTTTCACCACAATATTGTGAAAGTGCGTGGGATGGATTCTTCTCAGTATAAAGATGCATTCAAAAAACAAAACAAAAAAGAAAAGAAAACGAAGAAAAAAGGACAGCTGAAATTACATATTCAGGTCACTGTGACCTAATTTTGGTTATTGTTGACTTATTTACAGTCAGTTTGACCCTGTTACAGCAATATCTTTAAAGTACCTTATGGATTCTTTTCAAATTTGGTATAAATATATGATGGGACAAAGGCAAGCTGACAAGATTCTCAGGCTACTGTGACCTGTTTTGTGGTTACTGTGACCTATTGAATGGTTATTGTGACCTATTTACTGTCATTTTGACTTTGCTGCCACCTTATCTTTTAAGTCCGTGGGCAGATTTTTTGACAAAAATTTGGTACACTAGGATGCATTATAAGATGAAGATTGGGTGACTACATTTTGGTGAGTGATCATGTGGTCACTCTGACTGATTTAAAGTCAATTTGACTTTGGTACTGTAACATGTTCAAAGTTTACACAGATGCATTCTGAGGAAAAAATAGGTGATTAGAGTTTCAGGACCCTGTGACCTAATTTGGGGTTACTGTGACCTATGTACAGTCAGTTTGACTTTGTGACTACGATATCGTAATTCAAAGTGCCTTGAAGGATTTTGTTCAAATTTCATTCCTCGGCGTTATTAGGAGCAGTTGACATTGTTAGCATTTCACTTCAGTGCAACATATTCCTGGGTCACTTTGCAGCTAAGATGAAATGGTATTTGCTGGGTGTTGAGGACAATCAGTTTATCGGTAGAGTGGCCAGTGGCAGGTCTCACTGTCTATTTTTTGGGGGCTGTACGTAGGAAAAAGGTTCCATTTTTGGGGGGTGGAGGGGTGGGGCGCAGAGAAGGGAGGTAGTTTTCTGGAGACTGTGGTATTTTGTGTTGGCAGTTTTGCCACAGAGTGTTTTCTGAGCAGCACATGCTGCCAGGGCAGCAATCACGGCAAGCCACCCACCCAGGAGAAGTCTAAGAAAATGAACCCTTTATAGCCTGAAGAAGAATTGATAACTCCTGGCAGATGTAATAAATGAACCTTTATAACCAAGTACATTCATGGCACCTGGTGGTATAAAAATGAACCCCTTTATAACCTGGTACATTGATAGCACCTGGTGGTATAAAAATGAACCCCTTTATAACCTGGTACATTGATAGCACCTGGTGGTATAAAAATGAACCCCTTTATAACCTGGTGCATTGATAGTACCTGGTGGGTATTATGAAAAATGAACCCCTTCATAACCTGGTACATTGATATCAGCAGGTGGTATTATAAAAATGATCCCCTTTGTAACCTGGTACATTGATTGCACCTGGTGGGTATTTAAAAAAAAATGAACCCCTTCATAACCTGGTACATTGATAGCACCTAGTGGTATTATAAAAATGAACCCCTTTGTAACTTGGTACATTAATAGTACCTGATGATATTATAAGAAATGGACCTCTTTATAACCTGGTACGTTGATAGTACCTGGTGGTATTATAAGGAATGAACCCCTTTATAACCATGTACATTGATAGCACCTGGTGGTATGAAAATGAACCCCTTTATAACCTGGTTCATTGATAGCACCTGGTGGTATTTTAAGGAAAACACCTTTATAATCTGGTACATTGATAGCAGCTGGTGGTATAAAAATAAACCCCTTTATAACCTGGTATATTGATAGCATGTGGTGGTATTATAAAAAATGAACCCCTTTATAAAAGGCCCTTTGATAGCACCTGGTGTTATTATAAAAAATGAATCCCTTTATTACCTGAAACATTGATAGTACTTGCTAGATATACAGTGGTACCTGCTTTGAGGACCACACTTCATAAAGGACCACATGATTTTTTAAGATCACCATCTCCTGACGCAAAAGTGTATTTCTTTGGTAAATTTCTGTATTTTGAATGCCCCCTACACTATGAGACCCCTTTGTGCAGGCACCAGGAGTGGTCTGAAGCAGCAGCTGCTACTGTGCACAATAAGAAATGAATCTGTTTATAACCTGAAACATTGATAGCACTTGGTAGATATGAGATAGACACGAGCCCCTTTCATAACCAGAAAAATTAAAAGGACTCGGTTTGCATGACATCAGAAATGAACACCCGTGTAATGTGAAAATGGATAGCAGTTGGTAGGTACAATGATAGATGAACCCCCTTTATCACCCTGAAAGAACTGATAGTGTTTGCAGGTATGATATACGTGCCACACATGGGCTGTGTGTATGTTGTGTATTAGGTCTCTATTGATTTCTAGTATTGTCATCGCATAATAAGAAAGTTCTGTGTGAAACCCAAGACGAGCAAGATACGGATGAGTTCAGTTGATGCAAACGGATCCAGATAAAATAAATAGATTAAAAAAAAAAAAGAAAAAGATGCACACCATTCAGATGATAGGACAAAACTCTCCTGCAAAGTAAGCGAACTGTTTTAATGCAACTGTTTCTTTCATGTCTGCCCTGCCTGTATCCAGAATTTAATACCTCTTAATACTCAAACTATACCAACTGGGATGTTTTATTAATGACACGTGTTCAGAGAGCTTGGCAGATATTTTAATGCTTTCAATCCCAATGATGCCAGAGGGGATGATATAGAAAGGCTTTTTCTGTGGAATTTTCCAAAGGATGCGGCAAGAAAATAGAGTGTGCCAGCGTTGAAATGAGTCTCGTAGCTGTGTCAACAACACAGAGGCCCGTGATCAATGTTATGATTATGGTAAGATGGTGGACATGTGTTGGAAATGTTATCTGTTCAACACTAGTTTCCTACCTCAAATATCAAAGCATTTCACGGTGAAAAGCCGCATGGTGTTCCGAACGTGCTGTTGACAGTGCGAGCAGCCAGGCATAGGATATTGGTCTTTCCAGGAAAGCAGCACAATCTGCAGCCAAGTCCAACTGCATACGATGACACAAAACTAGCCAAAAGGGGGTGTTTGCTAGGTGTATGGGTGAGGCTATTGATTTCTGTCGATGGCCATTGTCAGTTGGGAAGCAGGTATACGCTGAACTTTTTGCTGTTTGTGAGGAGTAGTGGGCAACTTCTGCTGTGTTTTGGGTACATTGAGCGGTTTATTGACCAGTTAATCTGGCTGCTAGGCTTGTATGTAACGACACAAACACTCTATTTTAATGAGTGGCAAGATTGTCTTAATTTCATTACATGGACGCAATGATGCGTATTTGGATAGTGGCAGAAGAACCAGTGTCCCTCACTAAAGGTCCCTCTAATTGGATGTCTAGACCTCTTTTAATATCATACCAAATCTTCTAATTCCAACGAAGAGCTTTTGGTTGCCTAGCAATCCATTCAATAACGACAGGCCCACAGGCTAGTGGAACTCCTGAGAACTTTGTAGTCACAGATAGTTAGGTTTCCATGGTGATTATCTTTACTAACTGGCCTGCCTGAGAAATGAATGCCCCACACCTGTGTCACCCTGTAGTTTAAATGCAAATGACAAAATAGTTTTAACGCTGAAAGGCGAACAGGCAAACAAGGTGAGGACAAAAGTGATGATGCAAATCCCTTCTGGTATCGATCCTGCACTGGCTCGGTTTGTCAGAGAGGATGAAGCAGGTTTGGGTATCAGTCTACCATTGATAACGTAGAAGAAAACTTTTGTTGTCTTTTATTTTGTGGCTGCATAATTCATTTCTGTGGCTGCACAAAATAGGGCAACAATAGGCCAGTTTTTCCCTGTTACCTCCTTGGGTGATATCAAAAGCAGCCAACGACGCAACCCTTTTTCAACAGCTGTGTGTCTATATACCTTTTTGTGCCTGTGTCCACTAAAACAATCGATATGGCACTATGCAGATTCAAAATGATTGATTTTGGCAATAATTGCTGTCCTATCGTGTTTCACAGGTCTTCAAATTTATGGTTCTGGCCTGCAGCTACTGGCTGCTGTCTATCTGCAAATGGGCAACCACTTTTCCAGGAAATGAACTCTTATTTATAGGCGCAAAGGCCTCAACTTGTACTTTTGGACAAACACTTTGAAATTCTGAGAGCAAAGGACACGTCAGGGTTGAAAAGTGTCTTGACTGGCTTGTGCCGGAGTGCAGCCGAGGTGGTATCTTAATTCATTAGAGGCAACCTGTCCCAGAGACTGATGGGATATCCGTTTTCAATGCTTGCTCATCATTTGTATCAGGTGTGTGGAAATTTTGCCCCCGGGTCAGAGATTTAATACGGGTGAACTGACACTGGCAAACTTCTGAAGGACCAACCACCCTGGCTCCATCCATCGGGACAGTAACATGAGCTGGGCCGACAGGAATCTTGTGCTTTCAGAACTTAGATGTAAAACATCACAAAACTAACTTTTCTTGTTTCACTTTTTTTAACCACGCTTCTAATTGACATGCAAGGATGGGCTTTCAAAATTAGCATAATTTGTGGAGTTTCATAAAATTTATTGTGATAGCGGTGACTAAAGTCTGTCTTTAATAAGCTTCGTAATGAGTGTCTGCCCAGCAGGTGACAAAACTCAATCAATTTGATCAAATTTCAAAGATTATGAATATTTTTTTTTTTTGTTACCGGGCTTATAAGTGTCATTTGTTTGAGACATGATTTGAGTATTGAAGTGCATGATTGCTGCATAATTTTGGCAGGTCTCATTAAAACTTCCAAGATGTAGAGCCCGTAATTACTACCCAGTTAAATTAATTCCAGGCAAAAGACCCAATCAGAAATTAGTATCGGGAGGTTGTTGTCAGTAGGTCTATTTTTCCCATGTGAAACAGTGGGCAGCGCACGAGGGCAGTAAAATAATCTCCTGTCGAGGGTGATTAGAATGGCTTAATGTAGGTCATTAGCCCGAACATCTCCAACAGTACTGACTCAACTATTTCGACGAGCATCCTGTATAATTGTGCCTCTACCAGGCAACAAGAGGGATGTTCAAAGTGCAGATTGCCACGATTTTCAAGTCTGAACAAATTGACAGGACTTAAGCTGGCTGCTGGTCCAATATATGCCCTGCCAGCAGGCTGGCCCCCATGTCAACAACGGCCCATTTGATTTAATGTGGTTACCATGGAAACCACATAATAAGATAAATGTTCAATTTTCTTGGATGGAAATTGCCCTGGGCGGGAAGAGGATATTATTGTGTATTCTCTGTGCTTTTCCTGGACCCCCTGCCAAATATGGGTAACGGGGCAAAATATCAAAATGCAAATTTCTATGTGATTAAGCATATGGCTTAAAGATGACACACCTCTTTAGGGTCTTGTCTTCAGATCAATATGGCATTTTGTTGATTGATATTTCACAACACTGCCGCCTTGCATGTCATTAAGCAGGGATCCAGTTTCATATTTCGGGGAATTAAGTAAAGTACAGAACACCGTTTTGTTCTTGGCATGCCTTCCTGGAAACAGCCTTCCTTTCAAGCAGGAACAATATCAAACAGTGATGAGAAGCTCCCATTTGCCTTGCAGCAGTCAGGGATTTTAACACAAGTATCGATAGAATTTCACTTATTTGAAATGGGACTTCCCTGCCACCAAAGCATGAACATACACCATTGGCCGCAGCTTTCTCCTGAACATATGCAGCTAGCATGTGCACATTCTTTTAGCTACAATTTAAAGGCTTCTTTTGTACCAAACAATAGAACCTGGTTTCAGGCAGTAATTTCTTAAGACTTTTGTGACACAGTTAATTAGGTATGTTTATTGATTTCGTGCCCTTCTTTGGGGGAGTTGGGCTTATTTTCCTCGGCCAGCAGAAGGGGTACACGTGTTTCGTGGGGTGGGGGGCACCTGGGTGGGAGGAACGCCGAAGAAAGCCGTTAGGAAGCCCTGGAACAGACCACTGGGAGGCAGCGGTGCCTGCCACCCCGGGGCGACCTCCATGCACCGGCAGCACAATGGGTGCAGTCATGCTTGCAGAATTTCCTGTTAGCCCGGCTATCTGCTGTGGCAACTTCTCTTTCATGGAAGAGACACTTCTGGGCATATGCAGCTAACAACTGGTTGTTATCTCTGCCAATAAAGGTGAGAGCTCGGGCAGCAGGAGGCCTCTGCTCTCCCATGATTGCAATTTTCTATTATTTTGCCCAGAAAGAAAGAAATCTAATCGCGCCTGATGGTAGGCAGGCAGGAAATTGGACAGGTTCTATGACAATGATCCCCATGGCAACCAAATTCATGCAAATTGCTTCTCCATGAATCAGCCTTATTTTCTGGACAGAAGTCTGGTATTTGGATGGGGCTACATTTATAACAGACCAGAAATAATAAAAATAATTACACTACATACAGGGAAGCTAATCCGAAGTTGAAATTTGTAAGTTAAATGGACGTAAAAGAATGATGATTAATTATCTGACACGTGTCTGTCCGCCTGTGTGGAGGAAGTATAAACCCCTCACACAAGTCTAAAAGCAGGAAACAATGGGGTACAGCTGGGGGTATCGAGAGAGGGCATTTCGTGACCAGAGTATGAAATAACAGCACATTGTTAGCAAAGGCCACTTTTGTCAGAAATGGCTTGCGTGCGATGGAAGCAAAATGGTTTCACTACACAGTGAAACACAATTGTAGACAGTCAAGGCAATCCCTTTGACAAATTTAGCCAATGCTAAATCATAAAAAAAAAGTACAATTCTTAACGCTCATAAAACATGACGCTATCAAATGTATTGCTGCATTATGAAACAAACAAAAAAAAAAAAAAAGGACATCAAACAAAAGAATAAGAACATGATGCAAATGTAACACAATACACAGTTAATAAGCGAGGTTTAAATTTCATGATGGGAAAAATAAGAGCAAAGCAGAGTATGAGATAAACGTAATTTTTTGTGTACGCAGTACAGTGGGGGTACATTCCGAACTATTCAACAACAAGAGAAAAGGAGGGATAACAATGACGAGGTGGAAAAGGAAAAGCTAGGAGAGGAAGCATACCTGAAGTTAGTGCCAAATAGTGTGTCGTTGTAAAGTCCTGCCTCTCGAGTGCCGTAAACATGTTTACGGCAACGTTCCTGGAACACAACTAGGTGATAATCAGCATCTTTTGGCTGCCAGCAGTAAATTAATGTGAATTTGTGCACAAATGTAGTGTTGGATTGATCAATGAGCTGGTTGCCATGGTGACGAATGCTACAGCCTGGGTGTGTTGTGGTCACATGGTATGAGAGAGGCAATGATGTAGCCATGAGTAAAGTGATGTAGCGTTGCATCATCAAAGAGCTTTGGAGGGGGGGGGGACAGAGGAGCAAGAATACCTGTGAAGCTGCTGTGACTCAGGTTGTTGGGTGATGATTGATGCACCTGAACACAGGTGTGCATTTTGTTTACTCATGATAGTATAGTTGTACACATTTCTGTTTATTTCGTGAAGTCAGATGCTGGCTGAATCATTTGCACTGACCAGGATCCAGGGATTCATCATTTTTCCGGGTGTTGCTATAAACTGATTCATATGCGTCACACATGAAACACTCAAAGATATAATGACCACACAATCTGCTGTAGTGATACACCTGATGAGTAGCATTAAAAAAAAAAATATGAACTGATGTTTTCTGTGATGCTATTACCAGCTTGGATGACACAGCGAAAAACAAATAATTATTTCAAAGATACCTGTTTGAAGTCCATGAAAGTGTCAGAAAGACCTTTATTGAAACTGTGGACCAGAAAATTTGGGGTGACAATGTGCGTTAAGTGGCTTTGTTACTAAACAGCGGAGCATCTCTGCCAATGTTAGGACTCTACCCAGGATTTTAATTAATCTCAACTCTGATGCAATGGTTTATAGTACTTTCCAAAAAAAAAAAAAAAATAGATCTTCCCATTGAAGTGCCTGAAGTGAAATAGTATTTTTTAAGAGATGCACGTGTGTATATTATCACAAGAAGGTGAGAAATTGTTTAATTTAAACAAAAACAAAAAACTCCTGGACAATGATAGCTGATGGAAGCTTAGTCACTGGTAGTCTCTGTCAGAAGATGTGCCATTGTATGAAGTGATTAATCAGATCAGTTAGTCAATACTTGATGGAGTTTATCTTTGGTTCATACGTCGGTCCATATTTAGCGCACAAATTTTAGTGCTTTCCCACTCAAAATCACTAAAAAAAAATGCCCCAAAGTAAATTGCCGTCTTCTTCAACTCATTCTATACTATGGTGACAGGCATTGGTCAGTGGTTTTGGCACTGCCTGGCAGGTCATGCTCCAGCTGCCGCAAGGGCAGCTGCAGCATGACCTGCCAGGCAGTGCCAGAACCACTGACTTAAGACTGTAGGCATGTTGGTACTTGAATGAAGGCTCTCTTCATGAAGACTTTAAATATGCAATTAACGTCTTAAATCTAGGTAAATATACGGAAAAATCAGGGACTATGGTAGTTTTGAATGGGTTAATGTCTCGATTTACAACGCCTTCTTAATAGAAAACATTTTGGGTGGGAGCAGTAGACTTACCAGGAAGACATGGCCCAGGTCAACAGCTTTCCTTGGTATGTGTGCATAGCACCCAACCCATGCCAAGGAAAGCTGTTGACTCAAGTTTTATTCTCACCAGCACAGGGTCACTGGAGCCAGTCGTGCTGTGGGTCATAGGGCTGGGTGTTCTGTGATGAAAAAAATACACATTAAAACTGCCAATTTGTTATGTACAGGTGAATAGTGTATGTTTTTGTCGTTTCTCCTTTTGTTTGTGTGGAAAAGTGGAGATGATTGACAGGCGAAGGTAAAAAGTCGGGATGTGTGCAGGGGAACATGATTGAGCAGTGGTGTTGGCAATTTAATTTTTTGGTATTTATTTATATTTTTACTTGTGGCAGAGTGGATCGATGGGCAACAGTTTCAAATTAAGGCAAAATTCTTGATTGAAGAAGTTGTTTTAGTTTTCTGTGTTTGGAGAGACTCTCTGTAGTCCAATCTTTTCAGACACCACCACTGGAAGGTCTCTGTCTTGTGAGACAGAGCTCTGAACTGTTTAATGGACAAATTAAGAGTGACACCATAGTCGTTAAAATTTTACCGTATTCTTCACATTAAGCACCCAGCAAATTTTCAGAGTGATAAACTCAAACTCAGTCATGTTTTGAATTCTATAACACTATTTTTTTTTCATCATTAATGGACAAAATTTTTTACATAATTTTAGCATTTTTGGTCATTAAAGTGGTGGGAGCTATCAGGGGGCCGGGCACCAAACAGGGATGATGTGGTAATTAATCCATTCCTGGTCAGAGTATGACTGGGCCAGTAGTTTTCCTTGGTGTAGTGGTGGTGCAATGCAAGGAAAGCTGTTGACCTAGGGCATGTCTTCATGAACAGTCCGACATACAAATCTCAGAGGAAATGTTTTGTAGTAACAAGAAATTTTTGTTAAAACTTTAAAGCAGATGGCACCCTTAAAAATGAATGAATAATGAATTGCTCTACTATCTGTCTTGTGACTTGTGGTGTCCTTCTTAACTTTGTTGATCCAGGGCGGAGCTCTTCCTCCTGGCGGTGTCTTTTAACTGCCAGCAGTTTAGAGCTTCGCTCTGGGCCCTTGATGTCTCGTTTGTCCTGTGATATTGTCTTCATCGGACAAGAGGGGTTAATATAGGGCCTTGCCCATCTCCCCAATTGTTTTCTTTGGAATAAAATATGTTTAAACCAAAGCAGATGGCAATTTACGTCCTGGAGCTTTGGGGTGATTTGAACAGGAAAGAGTCGAATAAAGTAAGACTCTTCCAACACTGTAGGTAATCTGTGACAAAAGGTAGAACATGCCAAAAGTAGCACAGAGGATTTTATAAGGTGGTTTCTCACAAATATTACATGAGATTTTATAGGTTCGTTGCTGATAGATATGAAATGAGACTTTATAAGTTGGTTTTTCATTGATATGACACAATATTTTACATAGGGGGGTTTTCTGACAAATGATGATATAAGATGTTTTTAAGGGTGGTTTCTCCTCACACCAGAGTGGTCCCTGGGGATATTTACAAAGAATCCTGTCTTCAAATACCATCCCAAAGGATGATCAACTTCTGGTCTTTTGTAGCAGGTGGTCTGTCGTGGTGGGTGTAAATCACAGGAAAGGTATTAAAGTGTCTCGACTGTGTGTCGTTTCGGGACAGAGGGTTGCTCATGGAAGCTGCCTTCCCAAGCGCACCTCCACATGTACTGGCTGATTCGCTGAAAGTTACCTGCATGTCATTATTTGGTAAGGTGTCAAGGGATGGAGTGGGGTGGGGAGTGGAGAGTGCCGTGGGGAGTGGAGAGTGGGGAGGGGAGGACCGCAAACAAAAGAGCATCAGCTGGGAATTGACAGCGAGGAATTGTGATAGGAAGGAGTTTGCAGTGGGAGAACTGATTAAAAAAAAAGTTACAAACACACTGAGAGAGACTTGTTGCCGAGGTTTAGATGAGGTCTGTCTGGTGGCATGTGAAATTCATAAACTGAATCACAGATCTGGCACATTACTTTCATCAGGACCATTGCTCGGAGTCAGGGAGAGTGTACTGTTGAATTTGTGAAACTTTCATTGGTCCCTGCATACATGAACTAATAAGTAAATCAACAGAGACTGTGTCCTGGGGAGGTGGGGATGGAGTGGGGGGTGGCTGCAGTCAGTTTTGCTATTCATCCTTGGACATCTGTCTTGAAAATTCTGCTGCTGAGCCCGTGACCCTAATTAGCACAAGGATCATTCTTTATTCATGTCACTAATGTGGTGTCGTGAGAACATGTTTCACAACCAAGATTAAACAAAAACAAAAAAAAAAAAAAAAGAAAAAGAAAAACGAAAAAAGAAACACTAAAAAAAGTTACTCCTTAAATTCTCGGAAGGTATAAAGAAGTCAAAAGAAGTTTCAGTATCTGGCAAAAAGATTCTATCCAGGAGATTTTAATCCAATGTGTGTGTGTGTGTGTGTGTGTGTGTGTGTGTGGAGGGGGGCAGGGACAGTGTAAAATTAAAGTAAAGTGTGTCATATTTCATATTTCATTTTACTATATTTGAATGGAAAATGCATAAATATATCAATTCATGATTGGGTACATATGCCTGCCTGATACACAGACATGCACAGAACAGAAAGGAATTGAAAGCCTGTCGATTTAATAGCTGTATCAACACAGGAACAGTTTCGCATGTTGTTGTTGTTGTTTTTTTTTAAAATTTAAATACATGAATATTTCAGTATGGGAGGTTCTATAGTATGCTTCTTTACTTTTAATTGTCAAGTTGACATTATAAATAAATAAGCAACAAGGCATCACCCTGCTTTTCATGCCTGGGGTCCGAGCTATAGAAAACAATTAAAAAGTTTCTGAGAAGCATGCAATTTGCATTTTTATAATTTATAATACACAGAGATGTATAAATTGTCTAAAAGCACTTCTGATGTGCAGGCCAGATAACGGCGGCAATAAAACCGTCAGGCCGTGAAGGCACAGCCAATAAGGAAGTGGATGAATTGTGGATCCTGTCGTGGGACAATTCAAAATTCATGAGTAAATTAACGGCCCTAAATATGATCAAAGAATGGAAAGAAAAATGTGGCGTTGTTGGGTGAAGTGTACAGAGGGTAATTGAACGACTGGGCCCAAAGAGCTATTGGACTTCTGTTTAGTTCTCACTGGGTTTTGCCTGTAAGTCGAGTTGATTTTGTGGCACGTGCCGCAGTGGGCCTATTGAGAATATCCAACAGATAATGTTTTATCTGGGGTGTGGGTGGGGTGTGGGACTTTTCAGCAGTTTCAAAAGTGTGGCAGGAGATGCATGCCTAAGTGATAATAGGGGCATGCAAGGAAAAGTACACAGGGACTGTTATGTATTAATGTCAATGCCATTTACATAATGAACACCGTCTATTGTTAATCAGGTCCCAGCACATGTGAAAACCCAGTATTTGCAGACCTGCTGAAATAAGCCAGCATTGAACAAAATAAAGTTTGAAGTGTGGCCGTGTGTGCTATAGATTTGTTGAATGACCTGGGGATGGGGGTGGGGGGTTGGGGGGGAGGGAATAACCACCTCCCCACCATATCTTATCTCGTTATTGGGTATGACGTTGTGCCCCGGATCCAGTGTTGTGTGAAGTATTCAACTTCACAACAACAGCTGGCACACTTAGAGTTGTAATAACTGACAAAATTCTTTGCCGTGTAAAAATTTAATGAGATGACCCAGTGTTCCCAGAAATTGGCTTACGCCTCCTGTGCTCAAGCTGAGGCTGGGAGTGGCTTTCACAGGGGCATTGACCTGACAGTGGCATACCCTACTCTGGGACCATCAAGACCAGATAAGGACCATCATGGTATCTGGACCCATTGTGTGTGCCCATCACATGTCCTGTGCCAGGCACTCATTAAAATGGTTTCCATGGTAACCACACATGCGTCTGGCAGTCTCACAAAAGAAATGCATGATTTTTGTGGATTCCAGCTAATCCTCTATGATGGAAATGAAATTAGCATTCAGCCTGAATTAACATCATTATTGAAACATGGAAAATCTGCTAGCTTTGCATATAAACACCCCAGTAGAGGGTTTTTCTTTTTTTTTCTTCTTTTTTTTTGCACCTTTTTTGTTTTTTTCTTGAAAGCAACATTTAATGTAGTAATGAAATTTTAGAAAAAGGTAAAAACTGTTTGAAAAAAAAGAAAGAAATAATGTTTCTTTGGTGTGAAGTGTTGAATTTGAAGAGAGTCGAAGCATTTATAGAACTTCAATTAGGGGCTGTCCAATTGAGCCAGCCTCAACTCCCCAGTGTCTAATGAATTTCCTGAAACTGGATCTTTTTGCTGAGTAGAAAAAAAGGGAGAGCTGGTGATTAACCCATTCTGTTTGCCCCCGGGATCAGGAAAACTTTATAATCCATCAAATTTAAAACGACAGGCCAAGCAGAGAGAAAAGGGGGAAATGGAAGTTTGTGTTGTGCAGATGCTGTGATTGTCATTCACTCATTCAGGCCATGAAAGCATGTGTGAGTTAACTCGTTCCACCTTTAGCCCACAGCAGTGTGCACTGTTAACAAGGTCGTTGGTCTCTCCGGGCAGAGTGGTCCCGTTAAGGGGGGTCGTCTTTGCACCACTGGTCAGTGCAGAAAAACTGGAAAGGAATGTTAGGTGTCTTCCTCCCCCCCCCTTTTTTTTTCGTATGAGGAGGAAACAAAAAAGTATAAATTTCCAAACCAGGCCTAAAGGAGGCTTGGTCATTATACAAAATGTCTGACTACACCCCCCCCCCCCCATATACACATTAAAAAAAGTCAAAAGTGTGGAAGTTGTACTGTTCAGTACAGGACATATACAACTACACATTTTTTAGGCTGGTATTTTTTTGGGGAGGGGGGGTTGTTGTTAAATTTTCGATTTTGTTAATGCAAGAGATAAATGGCTGGCAAGCAAAAGGATTAGAAGGTTTCATTGTGTCCCGTACATCATCAGTATGTCTGCAGTGTCGTAACAGCTTTCTGAAAGTGAAAGTGGTCTGCAGTTTCTGGCATTGTAACCAATGCCCAGAAAGTCTCACTTCCAAAAATATCAGTCAGAATGATTAACTATAAAATTATACCCAGAAAGATGGCTTTCGATGGCTTTATTTCATTCTCCAAAATTGTGCGGTGAGAACTTTTGAATTGTTGCCAATTTTGCTACAGGTAATTTGCTTCTGACATGAAATGCCCAAAAGCAGTGGCGGACGTATGAATGGGGCTGCCGCAGCTGAGACAACCGGCATTGTATGTTAAGGAAGCAGGGGTGTCAATATGTTGATGCAATTAAGCACAGTTGTGTCACGTACATACATGTCACAAACGCTCGCTCGCTCGCCAGAGCCAGGGTTCGCCAGATCACTTTAAAAGTTGCTGAAATCCTGCTTTAATTTCTCCATAATGATTGATAATAATTTGCGGTGCATCTTGGGTGTTGGCAGCCCGTTCCATCATCTCTGCTATATTTTGAGTCATCCCTGCCATTAAAACTTCCATCAGGTTGTAACACAATATTCCATGCCACATGTGTTACTCTGGGAAGTTTCTAATTAAAAATGCATTTGTAATCTTCTGACCAATGGTGTCATGGTTGGTTAATTCAAATGATTGAAACTTTAATACATGTATGTGTTTGAAAATGTGATATTATTACCCCTCCCCCTGACTATATATAGGGACCGATGTGAATAATGCAGTCTGCCAGCCTACAACTGCTCAATTCTTATGTAATACCTGACATTATAATCAGGTTGAATAGCTGAAAAATTGATGAAAGGGAGTCCCATAAACCTGTAAATTCTTTGTGTGTTAATCAGCGAAAAGCAGAAGTTTACATAAAACTTTCCAAAGTGTGAAGCAATATCCATGGGCCATGCTCTCGCGCCCAGGACAAAATTAGCAAGTTGTTAGTCATGTAGGCAATGAGGAGAACTTAGACGATTACCTGGTAGCTCAGTCGCTCCAAGGTTGACGGGCAACGTGGACATCTGCCACCATGTTGTGAACTTCAGCTCGTTCTATGTACCGGTCCTTCATTTTCCTGCATATTTATTGATCTTAAAATGACAAGATTGCATTGTTAACTGCTGAAAAAAATAAAATAAAATAAAAAAAAAAAAAAAAAAAAAAAAAAAAAAAAGAAAATAAAACAAAAAAAGAAAAGAAAAGAAAACATGAGGCCTTTACCAATGTTCTTTGGACTGGGCCACAAAATTTTCCTTTCTGTTAGACGTTTTCAATATGGCTGGGCTTAATGTATAAATTAGTGGGTCACTGACGACTGTTGCCTGCTGAGCATTCCAATCTGTGGGATTTGCTTGCTTGACAGAGGAAA
Organism: Hermodice carunculata; assembly: GCA_964020975.1. Taxonomy (NCBI): domain Eukaryota; kingdom Metazoa; phylum Annelida; class Polychaeta; order Eunicida; family Amphinomidae; genus Hermodice; species Hermodice carunculata. Next base: position 12,010,430 of record OZ026629.1, read on the forward strand.
GTAAATACGAAGAGTAGGCAGTTGAGCATGCAAGTGAAAAGACTGTAAATGTGCTAATTGTCATGTGTGTAAATTTTCACAATGTTTGCATTGATGCAGGCAATTTTAACTGACCCTTTTAAGTTTCACTAATTTGTACACAGTTCCCATGTCAAAGTATTATTTCATTGAGTTTTTATGTCATCAGCAAAATAAGCAAAAAATTACAAAAAAAAAAACCCCAACCCCCCCCAAAAAAAAAACAAAAGAAAAAAAAAAAAAAAAACAACAAAAAAAAAAAACACCCCAACCCCAACCCTCCCCCCCCCCAAAAAAAACCCAGCAAAATTTGGTGAATTACCAGCATTCAGGTGAGTACCAGGACCCTCAAGGCCAGGTGCAAATTGGACTTCATGAGTGAAACTGGGAGTTTGCTTTGGGGAGTGGAAGGTGAGAGTGTTTGCACCAGTGAAGGTCACTTGAGGCCTGCTCAGGTGACCATGGCAAGAAGATTTACATGCAGGGGATGGAGTGCTTTGAAGTGAGCGCAAGACGTCGTAAAGGTCTTTTGATCTACGTACAAATCTGCCATTTACTGAATGGTGTCCTGTTTGGTTTATGAGACTTGCCTGTTGAGAGACCACTTGCTGAGAAAGACCACCTTTTCAAGATCTCTACTTGGTACTTTTTATGTAATTGATGCCTCTGATTTCACCTGTCTTATAAGACCACAGTCTGGTCATACCTATAGATTGGCCTTTCAAGACAGGTGCCAGTGTACATGTACTGATTTCACCTCCTCCCCCCCCCCACCCCCCCTCCCGAAATTGAGCAAATAATATCCACTGACTGCAGGATGGGATGTTCTTGTTGCCTGCCACCAGATGGAGCAGCTTGTCTACCACCCGATGGGAACCTGTCTCCTCACTGTATCCACGCATGATAAATTCTCTTCATTTCCAACTTAATGTATGCACACTGATAAGACAAGTTATGTGGGCACCATTTAATTATGGACAGCCAAGGATATTTGTACAAAGGTTATTAATCAGCTTGGCTTAATTCAGGTGAATTCCTACTTTACAAAATCTGGTTGAACAGGAAACTGGGTACAAAGACAGTGCTGCCTTGGTAGCAATAAAAGTTGTATTTTAATAGATAAGTCTAATAAATTGATATATCTGTGGATGAAATGAAAACACTAAAGGGGGTTTGATAAAGGGAATTAATCTAGACCAGTGATATAAAGAGTGCCACTTGCACGTGCACAGATAAATTATTGGCTAATTTTGGAACTTTACAATGATATTGCATACTTGATGATTGTATATAATGTGTTTGACATTTGAAAAACAGGATAATAGCACATTTAATATGTTTAATATTTGAAGTGTGCAGTGCCAGTGCAAAGCTGTCTCAAGTTCGAGTTTTCCCACTGAAAGACTTATACCTAAAATTTACTGGTCTATGTTGGTGGTACACATACCTGCTCATGCCAGAGGCATTTGTGACTGTCTACGAACGTGGAAGCCCTGGCTTTATGTTTACAAACATGTTTTGCATTGTTTGTTTGGTGGTCAAAATTCATTAAAAGCTGTTCATGAGGGCAGTGTGCTGCTGTGAGAATTAAAGGAAGATCTATGTATAATGAAAAAAAAAAAAAAAAACACAGATGCAAATGTCAGTAATCTATTGGGGCTGTAATCTTTGTTTTGTTTGTCAGTTTTTAACCGTGTTCAACCTTCTTTCTCCCCATAGTTATGTTCTTTTTATGCCTCCCCCACAATGGAGCTGGGGAGACATTATGTTTTCGGGTTGGCCGTCTGTCCGTCTGCCTTTGTTAGCATGATTTCTTTGAATTCCATCAATGGATTTTCCTCAAATTTGGTACACGGATGGAATCTGGGAGTCCCATTAGCTGATTACATTTTGAAGTCACTGTGACCTATTTCCAGGTCATTGTGACCTATTTGTTACCTGTCTGAGCTTTGTTGGCGCAATATCTTTATTTTGTCTGGATGGATTTTTCTCACACTTGGTACACAGGTGCATTCCTTGACTTTCAGTAGCTGATTAGATTTTGAGGTCACTGTGACCTATTTACACACGCCCCCTTTAGCTGATTAGAATTTGAGGTCAGTGTGACCTATTTACAGCATACTGTGACCTATTACTGGACATCTTTGTCACCATAAAATTTTCAAAATGCCTGGATGAATTTTTCTCAAATTTGGTACAGAAATGCATTGCCAATAAACTACATTTTTTTTTTCACTGACATTTACTGATTCATATACTGTACTCCATATGAAGACAAATCTGCTATTTAAATGTGATGTACCATATCCATTGGTGGTTAGGGGGTCATAATAGGCAGATTTGCAGATTTCACATTTTTTATCTCTTTCCTTTGCCATGACATGCCAAAAAAGTTACACAGATTATATTCAAAGAAAGATCATTTCAATTTTTCAATTTTTTTTGTGCACTTAAGGAAATGTGTTGGTAGTTTAAGGATGGGGTGAACAGGGGTGATGGGGAGGCATTCCAGTGATTGCGTGCAATCACAGTGCTCTAGTTTCTCTAGTCTCAGACTGCGGAATAGGGTAATGACTACTAGGAAGTGGTTTTGGACAAAAAGACGCAAATACAATTTCTGATATTAACTAACATTTGCGGATTAGCTGACATTTTCTGTGTACCATAATGGCATTATTTTGTGTCATTGGTTACATATGACATTTTTAATAGTCTGGTGTCTATTATTTATTAGCTGTGTATTGGGGTCCAAACTGAAGTGTCACTCCTTTTGTGTATCAGGCTACAGATTGAAGTGTCATTTATTTTGTGTATTGGGCCACAGGTGGAAGTGTCACTTATTTTGTGTATTGGGCCACAGATGGAAGTGTCACTTATTTGTGTATTGGGCAGCAGACTGAAGTGTCATTTATGAGTGTGTGCTAGTATTGTTAAGGGTGAACCCTAGGCCCATGGTTACTTTTAAATACAAATGGGAAAATACCCATGGAGTTTCTTTTGATGTTGTCAATTGGGACTTTGAGTGTCCTTGAAAGGTCAGACTAACATATTGGCTTATATCTTGGTTATGGTGGATCATAAGCCCATGGATAGTATTAAACAGCAATAAAAAGTACCTACAGGGTTTCTTTTTGTTGTTCATTTTGACCTTGAGTGACTTTGAACGAACAAATTGGTATTTTGCCTTGTATCTTTTTTGGTTATGGTGGACCCTAGGCCCTTGGTTACAGTTAAACTCTATCAGGAAAGTACCTCTGGGATTTGTTATGGTGTTGTTAATTTTGACGTTGAGTGACCTTGAAATGTCAAACTTACATACTCCTTACTATCTTGGTAATAATGGATACTGCTTCTTTTCATTTAAAGAATGGTGACTTCGGCGCTGTATGAGTGAAGACAGATATTGCAAACAGTGATGATGGTTTGAAAACAAAGTTGACCTTGATATTATTATTCTAAAGGTTACAGGACCACTTCAGTCTGTGCAGGCAAGGTCACCTCATCACATGACTCTTGCAGTCCTCTTGTTTTTTTGTTGTTGTTTTTTTACATTTTTGACTGAGAAAATGTACTCACTATCCCGTGGGGCCATTCAATGACTGTCTAATGGATGCATTATTCCTCTGCATGTAAACAATAATATATATATATATATGAGGCTTTTCATCCTCCCGGATATTTTGAGCCATCTGCTGGCCCCGTCCTTAATGACCCGTACCACAACAGCTTCATAAGAACAATGATACAGGTATAAGAAATGAAAAAGTCAAATCAATCAACATCATGTTGGAGCAACACAGCGGAACTTCAAAGGGTTGACCCAACAGCTATTTTCCAGTGTACCACAGGTGTGAGTTTTTAGACATAGCTTATTGATCCTCTGTATCTTGCTAATCCGGAACTTTGATGGAAGAGATAGTGAGCCCAGGCCCTATAATCAGATTCATCAAGTGTGCTGGTGTACGGTGTTGCTCGGTTGTTTAGATGGCGCAAGACTTAAAAAGTCCTTTTTTTCTCCTCCTGGAGTCACCTGTAATCATGGGTAAAGATAATTGATAATTAGGTCTGGCTTGGAGGAGGCAGCTGCCCATTCAGAGGCATCCATGTTGAATAATGATAATGAACTCGGTGGAAACAATTAGTTATATCCACACAGATTTGAAGGGGGGGGGGGGGCAGAGCAGGCAACTTCAAAGGACATTGTGTCATTTGCTGGTGTTTACAGGTCTGGTCCCTAGGGATGCTTGTTTCAAGCAAAGCTTGGTAGTGGGTCGGCAGATTAACTGGCTGAGAGTAAGTGTGTGAGCAGAAGTAGTAGATACTTCTTCTTTCAGTGACGATCTGGAGCTGACAGAGTTGAGTCAGCCGGGGCCGCAAAACAGGTGCCTGCACTTACTCTGTGTCACGGTCCTCTGGAAGATTTTCTTCTAGACACTAACAGAGATCAAACTTGTTTTATAATTAAGGAGAGCAGTTTGTGGAACACTCGACTGGGGTATGCTTGCTTATGGCAACTTGTCGGACAGATCAATAGTGTGAGATATTAAAGTGCTTGGGGGGATAATCCAGAAGAGCCAATCATTCTTCAAAATCAATGAAAAATAACAGGTGATGGTATCTCCTGCCACCAACATTTTTTTCAGGCCAACTGTCAAACACTTTTTCTCGCCAGGACAGCAGCTTTTTTTTTTTTTTTTAAATTCTGACATGCAACACCTAAAGGTCACCATTTTGGCTGCCAAATTGTCTTTGATTGCTAATAACACTGTCATATTACCAGCCAAAAAGAAAAAAAAAAAAGAAGAAAAAAAAGGAAATAACAAGAAAAAAAAAGAAGCTGCCGAAAGTGAGGGCTGGTCCTTCTGTTGAGTAGCAACTGAGTGGCCTGACAGACAAATTCAGCCGAGATTTATATACAGGAGAGTAAAAGGTGCTCACCACAATCAAAGTGATGTACAAATTGGTGTCAAAAGTTTGAGGAGGAAGAATGTGACAAGAGCACACCGGGTCCGCCTCGGACACGCAATACAACACCTGGACCGATCCCATGGCTGGAGGATCCCTGCCATCAATGTTTTCGTGACATGGACTGTTATCACCCAACGTTTTTATTTATGAGTTCATATTTAGCAGGTCACACGTTGTAGCACGAGGGATAAAAAAGAAATCATGGCGTGTACATTTTTGTTAAAGTTGTGATGAAACAGGTGCTCTTTGGTGGCCAAGAGAGCACAGTTGATGATAAATGGTTTAACAGTTAATATTAATTGCTCAGGGGGGATTATATTCTTGTAAAAGGCAATATTGAGTGGGGAGTCAGGGTGTGTATTCACATGTCTTTATGCAAACTGCATCATCAAAACTTCAATTTTTTCATGAGGAAATGAGCAAGATGTTTGGAACATGCAGAGGTAAATTTGACGTGTGCATATATATGGAATAGGATTTTTGTCAGTAATTACGTGAATGTTGAAGTCTTGTCATATTTTTATTCTCCAGAGTGGAAAGGGAGCCAGTTAAATCTTGACAGCTCTTCAGCACATGACCAAACACCCCAGAGATTTGTTACATTTTCAGCTATTTCCAACTGATTAGATTATAAATGGAGGCCCATCTGTCACATTCACAGATTTTTGTAATGCTTCATTTCTGTAGTGGTAGAGTGTCCTGTCCAAACGTTGGTGCCCAAGTGGAGGGGGGGGGGGGAGGGACTGGAGACCACTTCCTGATACGAGTGTTTGGCAGACAGAAATGTGGACACTACTGGAGGGATTTAGGAGATATAAGTGTGTACAAGGAAGGGTCAAAGGTTGTATGTTCCAGACAGCTGGGATGGTACCCAGGGACACCCGCAGGATCATGCCTCTGAGGGTCCCCAATCTAATTGTGTGCTGTAGTGTGAGGCCTGAGACTGTAGCCATGATGTAATGTGGCTGACATCATCGGCTTTACTTATTCATTCACTGTCAGTCATTGGATGCCTCTATCAATCCTCGAGATTTTTTTTTTTTTTGGGGGGGGGGGAGGAGAATCTGGGCAGAGCCCGAGATATGCATGTTTTGGGTGTCTTATTTAGTGTATGATGTGTGTATGGGAAAAAGTGACTGGGAATTTGACTGTCACTCTGCTGTCCATTCATTGACTGCGGCCATATACTCAGCCAATTCAGTTGCTCCGGTGTGTTTCTCTCGTATTTGCTATATCTTGCAGGTACGGCAAACATACTTGTAATGTAGGCAGTGGCAGCTAGGTGGCAGCCCCTTCACGTGTACATAGCATACACTGCCGAGGCTTCTGCTCTCGCACAAGGCAGGTGTGTCACAGCGATAGCTCAACTTTCCTGTCCCTCAAACTGGCTCGTGTCTGACCGCAGGTGACCACCAACCTGCTCGGGACAGGTTCCCCCTGGCAGCCTGACTCCCAATCTCGCATCCCCCTGGCCCGCTTTTGCTACCTGATCGTATAAATCACGCACCGTCTGCACACAGCTTGCCACTTGGCACAAACTCATTACAAACAAAACTTGGTGGTAAGTAGACAAATGTACGGCCACACTGGTGCGGGGCTGTTCCCTACAGGTGCTGGACGCTGTTCAGTAACCTACAAGTGACCTCACTTGGGTTATAAATCACAGTAATATATGTAGATTACAATATATATGAAGAGTGAGAGGGGAGCAGTTAATATGCTCTTATCAGTAGCCCCAGGTAAGGTTTCAGTTATACAAATTTGTTCTTTACTAGATCGGCTTACATGATATATAGTGGCCCTGGCTCAAGTATAATTTCATTTTTATCAATATTAGCTATTGCCCCGTACATGCTGCAGTGGTAGAATAAAAAGGGAATCGTGTATTCATCATGCAAGATTAAGTGCAAATACTGCGGTTCGAGGGGTCCATCCACTCACTCTTGGGCCTAAATCATCAGATTGTCGCATTCAAAATGTGCCAGACAATTAACGCATAATTTGAAGAAAAAAAAAGTGAAATTACTGTATACAAACATCTGTGATGTCTGTATTTACAAAGAAGCAGCTTTGACTTTAAAAAAAGAAAAATTACTTATACTGAAGTAAGGTGGTCTTGAAGTAGTCTGCAGAGCTTGACCTTCTGTGCCATTTTGACCAGGCAGCTCTCCATCCTGCTGTCCCATATCTAATCTCAGACGCTTGTCAACCAAACATGCAAAGCAAACGGGACATTTTGTTTAATATTTAAGATTAAAAATGGGACATATGGTGTGTGAAGCAGATTTATGCGTGTCTTATATTTTTGTGATGTTAAAATCAATAATGCATCAGACAGAATTGCCCACAGACAGTCTGCAACATGACCTCATTAATATTCATGAGATCTTACCTTGTTCCCAGAAGCCCCACTGCCCAATATTGCATTGGCCCCAAAGTACCCCTGGCTGGATTGGCTTGGAGTGGTTCGGGTCCAATATATATCAAAAGCTAGACAGAAGCCCTGGATGGATAATCATGGTCCAATGTACGAAATATGCCAGCAGAATATAAATTTTGTAAGACACACACACAGGATGAAGTCGATGTAACTCTGAAGAGTGCAATTTTCTGTTCACCCGGAAAGTGGGGAGGCTGGCCTTCAGGATTTCTAGTTGTCTGGTTGCTTTTTGTCGGGCTACAGATACGAGGGTCTAAAATGGCTCTCAAGCTTCTGGGTAAACCATAATAGAAGCATTGGTTTGTTTACACCGATGTGTTGTTGTGAAGAGTTTGTAGTGCAAACATATCCATAAACGTCACATGAAGCCCAAGTCCCATTTTTGTGTGTGTGCCGGTTGATTTGATCATAGTTGTTGTGATTGGAATCAAGAAGCGACTTAATTTGCCTGTGGTAGGGTAGAGCTGCGTAAAGAAATGATTCCAAACTGAAATGCAAACCGCGACTGAGAAGTCATAGGTTGGCCACTCAAACTGAGCACGCCAACTCCAAGTGCTCTGGTGTTACTTAATATTTTTCAATAAATTTTTTGATAAGTTCAGCAGTGCCCCAAAGCGGTGTGATTAAAAGATACTCCAGATGTTATTTGACAAAAACTTCTTAAATATCGAATTTAAAACTCCAGTGGTACACTTAAAGTGTGAAATCCATGAAAATTACAGTGTTTAAATGTACATATTTACAGAAATGTCAAAACGATAAGACTGCATTGACCTTATCTTGATGCTTGCAATATTTGAAGATCGGCATCCAAAATATGTCATATGATTACATGTAATTGTGAGAAAAAAAAGTACTTTTGAAAGAAGTCAAATGGGAAGTTCAGGCCATTGTGAACAAACAAGGATTAAATCTGTTCTGGTAAGCAAGTGTGCTTATCAATTGCCAATCTCAGCCATCAAGCAATTTAGTGTCCGTGTACCCAAGGTAGAAGTCAAGTCTGGGCTGAGCAGCTGGCTAACAGTTTTTCCTGTTGCACACAAGACATTGTTGATTTCTTGTTCTTTTGTATAATAGAGGTCTGTCCCATGCAGCCAAGGACACCATTTAAAAAAAATACTGTTTTGCTGCTTGTTGGAGAGACTCGACCCAGGATGGATGTAAGCTTTTGCTGGGCTGGGTGGGAGGGAGGGGGAGGAGAAGAGAGAAAGGGGGAGGGTGGGAGAGAAAGAATGGAGAAAAACAAAATCAAACCTACAAAGGTCAATATAATGTACACAGTAGCCAGTATGTTTATGACAAAAATGGAAAATGTATGTGCATTAATTAAACATGTTGAAAAAAAAAGGGAAAAGCAAAGACGTAATAAAATGTGTAGTGACATATGTACTGGCTACTGAAATAAAGGAATATGTAGATGTATTCACAATGAAGTATGTTATGTAAAGTGATTTATAACATATCTTAAAATGAATATTTGGTTTTGGTAAATAAAGAGAGAGAGAGAGAGAGAGAGAGAGGAGAGAGAGAGAGAGAGATGAGAGAGAGAGAGAGAGGAGAGAGAGAGGAGAGAGAGAGAGAGGAGAGAGTGAGAGAGAGAGAGAGAGAGAGAGTGAGAGAGAGAGACGAGAGAGAGAGGAGACGAGAGAGAGAAGAGAGGAGAGAGAGAGAGAGGAGAGAGAGAGAGAGAGAGAGAGAGAGAGAGAGAGAGAGAGAGATCCTCTTCAAACTTGGAGGGAACCATCCTCAGATTCATCTGTACCAATTTTGTTCATATGGTCATGCTCCAGTGATTGTTGTTTTTCTGTGATTTTTTTTGACTCATATTTTTGGCAAAATAAAAAAATCTTCTCCAAAACCACTTGGCCAATTGCTTTAAAATTGACACTTCTAGGGACCCCAAGACCGTAATTTGTTCAGCACATAGCCTTGCAATTCCCCCCCCCCCCTCGCCCCCCAAGGTTTGTGTGTTCTTGCTATTTTTGACTTCTCCAAAATGTCACTCAGATTGTGGTGAAAACTTGATCTTCACATAAAGCGGGGAAGGAACGTTTGATCTTCCTTGAATTACTGTCTTTCCCTGCAGTATTTTTATAAATGCATTCACAGGTGGTCCCCTGTCTACAAAGACCTCTGCAGTGAGACCACCCGACTTGACCAGACCACATTTGTCAGGTAACCAGAGCTATCTTTTCTATTTATTAGTATTTCTATCTGATAGACCACCAGTTTTGAGAGACGCAGTATGGACCAGCCCCGGGGTGGTCCTACGGAGAAAGATACTCCCCTGCAGCAGACAGATAGACACTCTTGCCATAATGTTAGGCATTTATTGACGTGAAGCCCAAGTGCTTTTTGCTTGCGTATATTATCCAGAGACATTTCATTCGTGTCTTGCATGTAATTTGTCATCTTCAACGTGATTTAAATTTCCTTTCGGATGAAAAGCAACCTAACTTTACTTCTCTTTTCATTCACTTACAATTGTCCCCACTGCACCACATGTTTGTCCCTGTCAAAATTGTCCGCCATGCAGTCTGTTGGATAGGGTTTTCCTTTGGCAATTACCACTTTTTTTTCTTTCCTTCTTTTTTTTTTTTGGGGGGGGGGGGAGAGCACACTATTTTGAATTTATGCAAAGTACACAGCAACAAGGCAAAATGCTTGTCAGCTCTTCACCGATACACAGTTTTCATATCACTTGGGAACATGGAAGAGTGACATTTTAATTTCTGTGATGCATATACATCATCTAGTAGGTGCTCAGGTTTGTCATTGGAGTATTAACCTTTTGCCTCCTGGTAAACACTCGAAAACTAGTTGATGGTTTGAATGTCATCAGTCTCTATGTTTTTTCATTTTGTTAGCTCAGCTGACCTCAGGTCAAGGAGCTTACATGGTCTGTCATGTCTGTTGTATATCTGTCGGTTCATCCATAAACCTTTTTCTTTGTGAACACGATATAGTCCCACGGTTTTTAAGTTAACTCCATATAACTTTTGTACATGTATACTTAATATAAAGGGTATCAAAATGTAGGTCCCTGTAAATATTGGTGGCACTGTCTATAGATATGTATTAGGTAATATATGAACCAAAATAAGAATATTTTGAGACTGCTGTTTTTTGAAGAGTTTTCCATGGACCATTAGGAAACTAGGTAGAATGTTGATCGGGCAAAAATATGAAAACATGCTGAAATTTGGTGGTTCCATCTACAGTACCATGGAAGATCTGGACCAAGAATGTGTTAAAAACACATGGAACTCAATTTAAAAAAAAAACAAAAACAAAAAAACAAACAATTAAAAAAAAAAATACTGCCAATGATACCAAATGTACCACAAATGTGTGTAAAGTGTGGAAGTTTATTGCATTATATGGATGACCTTGACCCTACTTTCTCAAGGTCATGGAGGGACATATTTCAGAAAATAATTTTGTTTTTTGTGATGGCCATTTAAATCTTAACTTGTGTCATGTATTCACAATATTATTACAGGAACATTAGACAGTCCATGGCTTAATGGAGTCATGGTGTCATCACTGATGGTATTAAGTGGAACTAACATTATAGGTATCAAAAAAGATGATGTCTACATTTTTCAAGTTAAACCCAGTATAACTTTCACGTCTATAGGGTGTATGAAAATCTAGGTCCCTTTCGATGTTGGTGGCGCCACCTTCAGAATGATGCAATATGTGGGTCGAAATATGAAAATCTTGCAAATACTCTAGCATCTTTAATTTTTAATGGATCTTCATGAAATGTGGTGGGATTAATAGGGAGGTCAAAGTCTAACTTGCTAATGATGCTAGTGGTGCCACCTATAATTTAATGGAAATTATGAGCCAAAATGTGTTTTAAGATATAAAATTCCATATCTGGAAAAGTAATTGGATTAGACTTGCCAAATTTATACAATGTCCAGTGCTAGAATGTCATGTAATATCAGTGACCTTGACCTACTTTTGTGAGGTCACCACGCCTGTAAAGTTGAAAGAGGTGATTTGTAATGCAGGGTAAGCTAGCCAGCAGTGGCAAAGGGAATTGAACCTCCATATGAAAATTGCACTTGATTACATTGTACATAAAACTGTACTTGGTGACCTGCTTTTCGGTTGACCGTGACTCTAATTATTATGGAATTTGGCCGTTGTGCAAATTTATTGTTTTTCTTCAAAAACTCTTAAGTTATTCCTCGATTTGAACAAACAGATCATGTATGAAAGCTGGATGTGGGGTGCATATTTTGAACAGTAACAATTTGTATCCAAGTTAGAGGTCAAGGTCAAATGGCCAGTTTGAATATAGGGGTCATCTTATGAGTACTTTGCACCCCACAATTTTTGAGTTAGGCTCATATGATGTATAGAACTTATAAAGTGTATGAAAATCTTTGTTGCGTCAATGTTTGTGGTGCCCCCTATAGTATTATGTCATATACAGGTCAAAATGTGACAATCTTGCGACCAGTCCAGCACCCTTAAATTTTGATGGATCTTATCGAAATTTAGTGGGATTATACAAGAGGTCAAAATCTTAGTTCGTTTTGATACTAGTGGTACCACCTATAATATGACGGATATTGTAAGTTAAAATGTCTTGAAAGATACAAAATTCTATATCTCAAAAAATAATTGAATTAGACAAGCCAAATTTATAGAATATATAGATCATGTCCATTGGTAATATATTATGTAAGATCACTGACTTTGAGTTGTTTGTGTAAGATCACCAGACCCGTTAAGTTGGAAGAAATGATTTTGAAATGGCAGGGTGCAGTTTGGACGTCAATGACAAAGAGAATTAAGCCTCTAGATCCAAATTGTACTTGAGTGCATTGTATGTGAAACTCTACTTGGTGACCTGCATTATTGGTCACCATGACCCAACAATTGTGTGACCTTGATCTATTTTTCAAGGTCATTAAGCACTTAAGAAAGGGACATTTAATATGAATCTTGATAAAGAATAAGGCAAATGATACAAATGTACCACAAATGTGTATTGTATTATTGCATAATATGGCCAACCTTGATTAATTTTTCAAGTTCGTAGATTGCATAAATTTCAGAAAATGATTTTTTGGTAATGGTGGTCAGCGGAGCATCAGGCCCATGGGCCACTTATTTTAATTTGATTTCATCATTAATGATATACATTTGAAGGAAAAAATGTAGATGATATCTCTTCAAATAATATACATGTACCTTGAGCCACTGAAACAAGAGCTTCCATCAGAGATGGGTTGGCTTGCAATGCCCAACTTTTGACAAGGATAGGTTTCAAACTGGATCGTAATTGAAGGGAGAAAGGGTAATGGGCCTGTC